>UFQX01000402.1:0-404591 GCA_900497675.1 Arapaima gigas | reverse complement strand
AAATGTGCCACTTTGTTCCATTGGAATGCTCAAGCCAGTTTTGTTTCCAGTATCTGGAAGAAAAACATGCATTTGTTGAAATGTGCTGGGAGTCACCACATTTCTGTACCTCATACAAACAGAATATTCTGGTAAATTACTCGGGGGTGTATGTGTTGAAAGCTTGTTTTGGACAATCATTAAACAAAAACAAGCAAAATTATGTACTTTCAGAGCTGTTGCATTTTCCAAATGGATAAGTTGATTCAAAGGTCGTATTTAGAGCTCAGCAAACTGTTGACACCATGGATGAGGATACACATACTGTGTCCAAAGAGAGAAAGCATAACTCATGAGAACAGTTGTGCTGAGAACAGATGATGGACAGGGTGGAAGGGGTCCAAGGTGATGTTGTGAGCTCTTCTTATGCACCACTTGTAGGCTGTCTAGATGGTGGATAATGAGGTCCTGGTGATGGACTGGGCAGTCTTCACTACCTGCTGCTGAGCTCTCCGGTCAGAAGCAGTGCAGTTCCCATACCAGACTGAGAAGCAGGAGGTCAAGATACTTTCTGTCACACATCTGTAGAAGCTGCTCAGGATGAGCGGTGGAAGTCCAGCTCCTTTCAGTGTCCTCAGGAAGTAGAGACCCTGTTGTGCCTTTTTCACTAGATCTGTTGTGTTGTAGATTCCAACAGAGGTCTTTGCTGATATGCTTTCCCAGAAACTTGAAACTGTGTACCAGCTCCATGGCTGAACCACCAATACACAGAAGAGTGTGAGTAGCTCAAGTCCTTCAGAGGTCAAAAATCATCTCCTTAGTCTTTTCAACACAGAGAGACAGATTGTTGTCCTTGCACCAGGCTACAGGCCGCCCTACTTGCCATCTGCAGGCAAACTAACTGTTGGTGAAGAGATGTACAATTGTTGTGTCACCTGCGTACTTGATGATGTGATTGCTGATGTATTTGGAAACAAATCATTCATTTGGAAACACAGTTGTAATTAGAAGGGCAAACAGCAGTGGGCTGAACACACAGCCTTGAGGAGCACCGCAGTTCAACATGCTGGGGTGGGACGTGCTGCCCTTCACAGCCTGTGGCCTGTTGGTGAGGAAGTCTAGGATCCAGAGCACAGGGTAAAGTTCAGTCCCAGTGTGGACAGTTTATGGACCAGTTGCTGGGCAATGATGACATTGAAAACTGAGCTGAAGTCAACAAATAGCATCCTGAAATAAGAGTCTTTTCCCTCCAACTAGGTCCTGGCCAGATGCACAGCAGCAGTGAAAACATCCTCAGTGGATCTTTTGGGGCAGTAGGCATACTGATGTGGGTCTAAAGTGGAAAGTGGGATGCAGGCCTTGATATGGGACATGACTAGTCTCTTGAAGCACTTCATGAGGAACATGGTGGGTACAATGAGATGGTAGTCAATGAGACAGGACACAGGTGATTTTTTGAGGGCTAGGGTGATGGTGGTTTATTTGAAGCACTTGGGGACAACAGCTTGAGCCAGGGAAGTGTTAAAGATGTCAGTGAAGATCTCAGCAAGTTAGTTAGTGCACTCTACAAACAGTAGATATTGACATATAAATAAATTTTATAAATTATAATAAATATATACACAGTACTGTGCAAAAGTCTTAGGCAACATCAATTTTCTTATGCAAACTTGCATGCAGTTTAAGGTAGAGGTTGGTAGGTTCTTCCAAACATTTTGAGGAACTGGCCACAGTTCTGCAGACTTTGACTGTCTCTGCATGTCCTCCCAGACTGACTTGATCATGTTGAGATCAGGGCTCTGTGGGGACCATACCATCTGTTGCAGGATTCCTTCTTTTTGCTGAAGATAGTTCTGTATGACTGAGATTGGGTGTTTGAGGTCATTCTCAGGCTGCAGAATGAATCTGGGACCAATTAGAAACGTCCCTGATGGTAGATAAGAATCTACCTGTACTTCTCAACAGACATTAAAGTTGCATGCCTAACACTTTTCCACAGTACTGTAGGTATCAGTTAGAAAGAGCCATTTGGATATGGAGTTGATATGAATTGTTGTATTTCCATCAAAAGGTCCTACAGTACAGTCTATCACTATTGCTCTGTAAAACTAAAAAAATGAAACACCGTGGCATATCAACATAATTTGCTTGAAGAATTATTCAACTAAACAGAACCAATGCTACATTTTTCAGGAAACTTTTTGATCTAATTCGGAACAATTAGCAAAGCATCTGGTTTCAGGATGAGCTGCAAAAACCATTACCTTCACATCGTGGCTGTTGACTCCAGCCGGGGGTTGTACACCTGGTAGTTCCACTTCCAACAGGTGCATAGTTTTGTTCACAAGTGAATCTCAGGATGTCATTTTTCTTATAAATAGTATTTGTGTCAGGTATACTGTGTGGTATTACAGGATGCTGACATCTTATTTCTTAAGAGGAACAAAATGTGATTAAAGTATAAGGCTGTTTTTCTGTTATAATAATGTGCAATAAATGATATCAATGATGTGGGCAAGTCATTAAGACTACATATTTTGTACTTTAAATATTATGCTTCTTATGTACAAAATAAAAATTTATTTTTCTGTACTGATATGGTATAGTATAGAATAAGCAAAGTTTTGAAAAACTTTCACTTTGTAACATGCATCCTAAAATCCAGAAAGTTACACATTTATAAAATATTGTTTGTCTTACAAATATATCAGGTTAATAAAATGTTTTAAGAATGTTTTATGTACAGTAATTTAATTAGATTAAACTGAATGTATTGGTCAGTAGTAGTAATATTTTCAACTTTATGACTAGAAAATAATAAATTATTAAACATGTTTCTCTGTCTTAAATATCAAAATGACTGTAATGCTTAAATTTACATAATCTGCAAAAAACAAAATTTATCAGACTGATTTCACGCAGTGAAGGGGTCAGAACAAAGGAAAATATATACATGTCTTGATTCCAGTTTTGTGCTTCTTATTGTGCAAAACTGTTTTCAACTGTTCCAATTTTTTTTTTTTTAAATTTTGGAGATGTGCAGTGTCATCTTTAGTTACCTTCACATGCTGGGATTGGCCCACTCCTAGCAGTGATTTTCTAAATAATTTTATTCAATTATTGTTTATTTAATTCTCTTAATGATTACTTTCATCATTTTTAATGCAAGTAAATAACATTGAATTATTGAATGCAGTCCAAGATGCTTTAAAATGAAAGAATGTTTCAAGTTTATATAATGCAGCTTAAGCAGAGAATTCATTTTAACACCATTGAAAACAACACATTTCTCAAGCAAAAAATTGTTTAATGTGATTTATTTCAGCATTCCTAACAAACATCAACTGGAGTTGTTTGTAATTTGATGATTTGTCCTACAGTGCTTATAAAGATTAACCCTTTCACAAAGCAGAATAATTTTAACTGGGGCGACTCAAGAAAGGATCTTGCTCAAAGGTACTAGAACAAGATATGATCCTAATAAAATAAAATAAAATTTAAATAAATAAAGGAAAGAATAAAACACTTTCATAGTAAGAATATTACTCACAAGAGACGGTTCTAAAGAAAAGTCTTGCTGTAAAGTATGGCATTATATGAACCAGCAAAGTTTGTTTTAAACAGAAGCTTAGCCTCTCATTACGATTCACTTCACACATCCAGGAACCTGTGATCATTCGGCTGTGGGCCAGAGGTCAGAGCTTCATTAAAAGTACCTTTCATCACCAGAAAGCTTCCTGAGACATCAGATTGTAGTTGGGTATGTAATGCCCAAGGTTATCTTTCAAAAGGCCAAGCAAGGGTTTTTCACTGTTGTGCTCTCCTGCTCTTGTCAGTGAAAGAGCTCTTGAAGACCTTTCCTGAGCATCAAAAGGCATTTAAACAAAATTTATTCGTCAGTAGTCCTCAGCCTGCTCCTCTGTCTGTGACGGATTATAGATGTCCAGCTTGTAAAATTTCTTTCTTAGACTGAAATACTTTTCTTCATTGTTTAGGGGGACAGAGCAGGTCTGCCACAGTTGAGAGTTTACATGATCTCACGCCGAGTTCAAGCAGTTTAGCTAACTTGCTACCTTTCCATTTCAAACACTCAACACATGCATTTAACTTCCCTTCTGTTCTTCATAAAGTTTGAAGTGACAGGCATGCTCACTGTCTCACCGTTCAAGGTTTGGCAAAAGGCTTTAGTATGGTTTTAGGTAGCCTGATATTCTGACTTGTTTCAGGGTCTACGTGCAGAATAATGGGAAAATCTAGTGGTGGAGATGTTAGCAGTGTTTCTTTTGGTGTAACTATATAACTTTGTATTTCAGTATAGCTAAAGATACTGCATAAGGATGAGATGTATGTAAGTCAGATAACCACTAATGTCATCTCATAGTTTGTATAATTCCATAATATATTATTATCTATGTTTGGGGGCTGATAAAACCAAGGTCTGCTGATGATCTTCGGTTGTGAATCTAATGTAATTGTAATATTGTTAATGATACTTGTTCCTTTTCTCACTCCTGCACTTCAATAAACACCTTTGTCACACATTATGAGCCAAGTGTTATGTGGCCTACCCAGGAAACAAGGGGGTTCACTCCACACCCAGAAGCAAGGTGTAACATACAGACTTGATGAAACAATGGATGCTGGTTAAGGAGTAAGGAAAGGAGAAATATGCAGCTATTTGTAATGACTGACCAGAACTATACAGACAAGCAAACAAATGACAAGAAAAATAACTGTTTCCTGCTAGCCCTTTTATTCTTTTATTCAGTGACATCATCTTGTTTTATTTCTAGACATGGCATGTTAAAAGGTATGGGTGGTGAGGAGAAAACATTCTTTTTAGACATCAGAGTCATACTGGAGTTGATTCACTACCCTGCCTAGTGAAGGTGGAATGGAACCAGTGAAAAAGAATGTTACTCTTCCAGCAGTGTAGTACAATCCTTTCTGTATTCTGTTCTCTATCAAGTAGTAAATGTGATGTCTTGCTTGCTTAAGATCAGTGCTGCCAAAAGGCATCATGAGCTGCAGATTACACCAGAATGTGCAACATTACATATGAAAAAATATCCTAGCACTTTAAAGAAAAATAATGCTTAAAACATCTTTCCTCGGCATCACAAAAAAATCCCTGATGCAGAAATAAGCAGAAATAGTTTTTTTTAACCACTTATGAGTTCTCAGCAGCTGCTCAGGATTTATTTTTACCTCTGGTGACACTGAGAAGCAGGAAAACGACACCATAACCTTATAAATAAATCCAGCACTGAGGAGACTACACCCTTTACCACCTCTAGATGGCCATATCTGACAATTTTCTTGTATTTTAGTACAATGGAATAATGGTCACTATAAACTATGGCTTAATAAGTACTTATCCAACTAACCACCACCCTTGTTTTCTGCTTAGCCTTGTAAGGTAACTTACAGTATTGTAGAGTATTGCATAGCCAACTACAACCTTGCTAGACTGCAGCCCTCAGAAGGTCTAAAGCTGCCAGTCTGCCGTTCTACTACATCCCAAAGGAGTTCTATTGGATTCAGATCTGGTGACTGGGGAAGCCACTGAAATTCACTGAACTCAATGACATGTTCATGAAATGAGTCTGAGATGAGTTGAGCTTTGTGACATGGTGCATTATCATGCTGGAGCCATTAGAAGATAGGTATATTGTGGCCAATTTGTGGCTGTGTTGTTCAAATTATGCTCGATTGGTATTAGGAGGCCCAGAGTCTGCTAAGAAAACATTCCTCACTCCATTACACCACCACCACCAGCCTGAACCATTGACATAAGGCTGGTTGGGTCCATGGCTTCGTGCTGTTTATGCCAAACTCTGACCTGACCATCTGTGTGTTGCAGCAGAAATCAAGATTCATCAGATCAGGTGAAAATTCTTCCAATTTTCAACTTTCCAGTTTCGGTGAGCCAGTGTCCACTGTAGCCTCAGCTTCCTGTTCTTGGCTGACGGGAGTGGAGCCCAATATGGTCCTCTGCTGTTTTAGTCTATCCAATTCAAAGATCGATGTGTCTTGCGTTCAGAGATGCTTTTCTGTCCCCCACTGTTGTAAAGAATAGTCATCTGAGTTACTGTAGCCTTTCTGTTAGCTTGAACCAGTCTGGCCCTTCTCCTCTGACCTCTCTCATGGACAAGGTGTTTCCGTTCACAGAACTGTGGCTCACTGGATGTTTTTTGTTTTTTTACACCATTCTCTGTTGACTCTAGAGACTGTTGTGTGTGAAAATCCAGGGAGAGCTTCAGTTTCTGAAATACTCAAACCACTCTGTCTAGCATCAACAACTATGCTACAGTGAGAGTCCCTTAGATTGCATTTTCCCACCATTCTGAAATTTGATGTGAACATTCACCAAAACTCGTGAGCCGTGTCTACATGATTTCATGCTTTGTGCCACTGCCACATGATTAGATGATTAAATATTTGCATGAACAATCAGGTTTGGAGCTGTTGCTGGCAGACTGGCCAGTGAGTGTATAGTTGCCAGAACTGACAGTGGTATTAATGACACGACTACGAGAAGGCGTGTTGATGTCAGGGATATGAGGACCCTGCTGGGCTTGGCTGCAGAATTGGGAATGTGGAAGCTCCTCTTTGTGCGGCTATTCCAATGAATTTTTTTCTAAAAATGCATTCATAAAGTGCATAATCTGTGACTTTTTTGTAAATATCAAAAAAGAGATTACTATGAAAGGCATTTAGGTAATATGCATCAAGTAAAGGACCATAATATTTAAATATTATCATATTGTTTCAAAGAAGGCCATGGTTGATACACAACACGATGCATTACATGGACAAAAGTAATTGGACACTCCTTCTTAATAGGTTTGGCTATTTCAGCAACACCCGTTACTAACAGGTGCATAAAATCAAGCATACAGCCAATCCAGTCTTCTTAGACAAACATGTGCAGTACAATGGGACATTCTAAAGAGTTCAGTGACTTTCAACGTCATACTACGCCACCTTTTCAGTATGTCAGTTTATCACATTTCTGACCTGCCCCATCAACCATTTTGAAGTGGAAATATCTGGGAGCAACAACAGCTGAACCACAAAGCAATAGGCCACCCAACCTCACAGAATGGGACTGTCGAGTGCTGAAGCATGTTGGGTGTAAAAATCTTCCGTCCTCAGTTGCAACACTCACTACTGAGTTCCAAACTGCCTCTGGAAGCAATGTCAGCACAAGAACTGTCATGAACTGGGTTTCTATGACTAAGAAGCTGTACACAAGCCTCAGATCACCATGTGTAATGTTAAGTTTTGGCTAGAGTGGTGTAAAGCACACTGCCATTGGACTCTAGAGCAGTGGAAATGCATTCTCTGAAGTGATGACTCACACCTCACCATTTGGCAATCTTGACCAACACCAAATCTGTGTTTGGTGGATTCCAGGAGAAAAATTTGTTGGTGGAGGAATAATGGTCTGGGGCTGTTTTTCATGGTTTGGGCCCCTTAATTCCAGTGAAGGGAAATCTTGATGCTACACCACACAATGACATTATAGAGAATTTTGTGGTTCCAATTTTGTGGCAATAGTCTGGAGGACCCTTTTCTGTTTCAGCATGACAGTGCTCCTGTGCATAAAGCAAGGTCGTTTACTAAGTCTGGAGTGGAAGAACTTGACCGGTCTGTACAGAACCCAGACCTGAACCCTGTCATATACCTTTGGGATGAACTGGAATGCCAAATGCGAGCCAGGCCTCAACCCCGAACATCAGTGCCTGATCTCACTGATGCTCTTGTGTCTGAATAGGAGCAAATCTCTGCAACTAGGTTCCAAAATCTGGTGGAAAACTTTCCCAGAAGTGCAGAGGCTGTTATAGCAGCAAAGGAGGCAGAGAGCAACTCCATATTCATGCCCATGGTTTTGAAATCAAATGTTCAACAAGCAATTATGGGTGTCGTGTTTGTGTGTCTACATACTTTTGGCCATGTAGTGTTTCATAAGAAGTTATACTCCCACTGTGGAACCGTGCTACTATACATGCAGCTTAATGTACTGTAGCACAAGCAACTATTTGGTTTTTCTCAAAGATACCTTTGCAATGAGTGTCCTGGGATTTGATCCAGCATTTTGGTCACTGGCTTTGGTCTGTAACCATTGTGCATATCTTACACAGTTCAGCTCAGGACTATCTGTAGACCAAATCAAATACCAGCAGTAATAGCTCTCTTTAAAGCAATGTGGCAAACTACTGCATCTTGCCACAGCATCATCAGTCAGTGGGGTGAGTAAAGTTGTTTGCTGTTGGTTTTAAATGACAACATATGAATCAAGATGATGAACGAATCTGTAAGGTGAGAGTTTTCAGCACAGGTGGAGGTGCATCAGAACAGTGTGCAATACTATAGATTCTGTTGAATGGATATGATGAAACAAAAGCTACCTGAAAACAACATTTACATCTCATCTCTCTATGAAATACATACTGAAAAGTAGAAAATGAGTGATTGGCTGTGAATGTTTTAAAAATCCATACTGCAAAAATTAGACAGAAATATAACACAGTACCAAATGATTTAATATGGACTAAAGGAATTATTGTCTATCTGTAACATTGTTGCAAGTAATTATTCCATATTATAGCCAAACATTTTCCAATAATTTTTACAAGATGTCAGAAGGACCCAACTACTTCCTTACTCTCTGACTCTCTGGCCTTGTTTCCAAGGCCTTTGACGCACAGCCTCGCTCCAGCTAACTAGAATCGTGAACAAAAATGATTGATTTTCTCATTGTAAATTGCTACCTACACTGAAGTAGGGTCATAACAGTCCAGAGCCTGTTCTGGGAGCATATGATGCCAGGCTAGATGGAGTACAACCCAGGGGGGGTCACCCAGAGTCACTCAAGCTTTCACACACTGCATGAAATTTAGAGGTACCAGTGCAAATGAAATGCAAGTCTATGGAATGTGGGAGGCACTCAATACACTGGGAAAAGAACATGAAAGCACAACAGACAATAATGTGGATTCAGCCTACATCCAGTCATACAGCATAGGCAATGTGAGGCAGCCAAGCTGCCTGATGAGTCACCATATTGTTCCTTGGATGAGATAACTGGGAGAGTTATGATACTGTATGCCGTAAGATCTGGATTAAACTGTAAAAATACTAAATGATTGTTAGTGTATATTCCAATAGTTCATTAAAATAAGATAGAAATGCTTGAATGAATATCAGAAAATACATTTAAATATGTGCAGATGAAAAGAATTTCTTTGCGGTGTTTGTGGGTGATTGAGTATAGAGTGTGAAATGAATTTCTGTCTCCACATTTCCAAAAATGACACCTGTCCTAGAGATGAAACGACAGGGCTTGCCGGTCTTTTGTGCATTATGGGGTCCGTAATTACACCCACAATCACTGCTTTGAGAACCTTGGATGGAATTAAAGCTTTATCGCTGAATAATCATTTTGCTGTCATTTCAAATGAAGCAGTTATCAAAGTCAAATTTCACCATTTAAAGTGGGTATAAGATTTTTTTAAAAATTACTGTTAGAGATAGTTTGAAGGTCAAAACTTTATGTAAAAATCAATGTGGAACATTAAAAACTTTAAATAGTAAAATGTGAAAATCACCCTAAGACCCAAACTTTCCAGGTGAAAAGTTACTGTACGATAAAGGGCAAACAAACCCTAATGACTCTGGACTTTCTGTCTATATGTACAAGTCCAGAATTGAGTCTGGAAAGCCTATTAAGAGATTAACTTTATTAAAGTGGTCCCATTTTCATTTTCTTTTTGAACATGTTCTGCTAACATATGAACAAGTTATGCTTACTCTACAACAAAAAGTAATTTTAGGAAGTAGACAAGAAAATACAATTTAAGAAAAAAACTGTTTTTTTATCTTTCTATGTTTGTTTTTTTTTATCTATGAAAGGATTATGCTTTCTGCCATTTATTTTCAAATGGGAAAACAAAGATCAGCAATAGCTCCTTCTCTCTTCCAGAATTAATAACTTAATTTAGGAATAAAGTAGTCTTAGGTCTATAAAATTCAGTTTCTGTTTCAATCCCTTTTTGTGGTGTCAAACACACATGCACACACACACACACACACACACACACACACACATATACACATAAATGTAGAAAATTCAGAAAGTTTAAAGGCGATAATATTTGGTAGAATGTAATTTATTATTACTGTAAGTATGTCATTACAGCTAGTGTACATGTTGCTGACAGTGCCATCCACATGTTTGACCACAAGAGCCAGTATCAACTAGCTTTTATGTAAGAGCTCATTAAAATGTGAAAAGTAATAAGAAATTATTACACACACGGTGCTGCACACATCAGTGAGGTAACGCAGTTTGGTGATTATATAATGTGTTACTACTTTATACCTTTCCACTGCACACCTTTTTGACTGAGGCAATGTTGGATAACCTCACTAGTGACTAACTCACTAAAATGTGCAGGGGGAAGCAAGGGAGAAGCAAAGACTTTTGCTGACACTAAGCAGGGATTTACACCGCCTGCTTCTCATTAGCCTGAATGGGATCTACACCATGACATTGGGGTTATGGTTCTAAATCAGTACCACATCTTCAAAGGTTTAAACTACCTCTGCCACTTAGCTCTCCAGAGGAAGTGTAAGAATCTGCTTTGCTAGGGGAATTCATTATAGCACTTACCAGCAAGAGGAAACTATGGAAAGAATCCTGCATATAAAAAACAAAAAGAAAATTTAATGTTGCTTTATTTTGTAAAAGTGGAATTTAAAACCTAAAAATTCAGTGTTTTTCAATTATAGTTTATTGTATCTTATACAAATAACACTGTGCAACACTAATATAAAATATAATGTTAAAGCTTTATGAGCATTAAAAATAAGATTTACTGTCTACTGTGTAGTCTTTTGTATAATTCATTTATAATTTGATACTTTTTATTATTATTTCTCTATACTGGATCTAGGAATGATTTGAATTACTGTACATTAGATGCTGGGTGTTAGAGGGCCACAGCAGATTGCTTAAAGAAACTCTACAGCTTCTACTTTGAAAAGTACTTTTTTTCACTTGTTTGAAATCTTTTACTTTTAAAAGATATAAGTTGACAGTTCTAAAATATGCTTGAAGCACACTTGGAGAGCAGTTTTCTGCTCCTCTGTACCTGTTGTAGACTGTTACTGGTGACTTAAATCTCCTAAATGACTTAAAGCATGTTCATGCATGTACTGACCTCTGACCTCATAATGATACCCTTCCCTCTTGGAAGTACTGCTTTTACAATGAGTGTCTAGTTGACAGATTTGGTCCTTGCATGATTTAAGGTGTATTCATTTCACTGAATGGAAGTATTGAAATCAAAACTGAATAGAAACTATTCATATTTGACATTACGTTCTTATAACACAAACACATTTAGGGGTTTTAAAGTCCATGTTTAAAAAGTGTATTATATAATTCCAATAAATACGGGGCTTTCCAAAGCTGTTTTAGTTGTGTTGATGACACATGGCCACTTTATTAGGTCCAAATATCTAACAGCATCAGTCCAAAGTTACTGCAAAATGACACGTTAGGCCTCTTTTTTATATATATTTACTGTGACCATGTCCCTCTGTGCATGACTGGACTGAAAACTGGGGGCTAGTCAGGTCACTGCAGTATGTTTGTTATGTTCACTATCATGCTCCAGGAAATATTCTTGAACATCTCTACTCTTGTGCCAGTGGAAACGTATCCTGCCGAAAAACACTGAAAGACACAAGCCCTGGTGATCTGAAAGGGTGGACTTGACTGGCAATAATCTTCAGACATTCTGTGGTATTTAAACACTGTTATCTCATATCAAGGGACCTAATGTGTTTGATAAAAACATACTTCTCTTACAACCATCACACCACCACTACCAGCCACTAACCAGTAACTGCTTATAGAATGAGTTGGTGTTCTTGCCATATCCTTGTCCTCCCATCAACATGATTCATATGATTAAGCAATGTTTTTGCACACCCTAGAGCTCCCTTTGCAAACAGCTGTGGGTAGATTCTAGATAAAAAATGGTCTACATTGGGCCCCATGGGTACAAAAAAATAACAAATTGTACTCTGCCCAGATTAGAGCTATCAGGACCTGCCTCTGGAGCCAGTCCTGAGGGTGGTTTTTGTTGGAAATGCCTGATGGCTGGGCGGCTCAGTGCGAAATGGTAACGTGGAGCCATCTTGTGGGCTCACAGCCTGCAAGGTGAAGAGTGGGGATTGAGTGCAATGCCATGAGTGGTCTGGATATATGTCATTTATGTTCTATACTAAACTATAGGAAAATACATGTAAAGTACAAATGTTTTGTGCAGGTTCATTAATAAATTAATAAATGAATGCTTAATAAATACCCCAAATGTTATTTTGAAATATTTAAATATAGTTCTCTTCAGCACCCCCATGCAACAAAAAATTCAAGATTTGAAACTGATTTTTTATGTATTTCATTTTAGCCTCCTGAATATCTTACTAATACATGACTAATGCCTTGAAAACTTGGTACAAAATTTCCATAATCTTTTCCTCGTGTGGTCAGAATGTTCAGGTCATGCAAATAAATGAGTCCTACTTTTAGAATGCAATGTTATGTGAGCTGCTTAAGAAAGGTTAAGCAGCACAGAAGGTATCATAGGTAGCCCCTGTACTTATCAAGCACCTTGTAGTGGCACACTTCCTGATGTTTATTCCATCATATGTCTTCCCAGACAACACTAAAAAGCAAAAATAGGCAAAAAATAAATTAAAAAAATTATCTGATATTACCTGTTACCTGTGTTGAAACATATTCATGGAATTTTAGGAAACAATCCACAATGCATGGCAGATTACATAAAAATAACTGATAATTGAATTTCTTTTTCTCAAAAAGACTCAAATAACATATAACCGACACAGATTTGAATGTGTAAATCTGTTTAACTGCACATTTTTGTATAGATCTAAGCTGTACATTCTCTTTCTCTCTCGCTCTCTCTCTCTCTCTCTCTCTCACACACACGCACACACACGCGCACACACACACACACACACACTCATTCAAAGTGCTTATGAGTCTCTTCCCCCATGGCTTGAAAAGTAAGTAGCAGTAACTGCACACTTGAGCGTAACGCCATTTGGTAGGTGAAGGCTGGAGGTGGCTGATCAATGTGATGCAGTTGATCAGTACTGTGTTCGATCAGAAGTTCAGGCAGCTTTCAAAACAGATGGATAGCAATTAATGACTCAGAGTACCATATCTCAATGTAGCAGACACATGGTGCACCTCCATTAACTTTCTGTGATGAAAATCTCAGTGTTATATAAGCTTAACTTAGAGGATCCCTTTCATTTCTGAGACTTTAACTTTTTCCTTAGTGAATATATTCTTCAGAGCTACAAAAAAGCATAGTGCTCAGAAGAAAACAGATGGAATTGTTGGAAATATTCAATTTTGACATAAGAACAGGAGTGTCCTATTGTAGGAGCCCTGCATGGCATGGAAGAAGAAAGTAGCAGTGCTCCATTTCCTCTGATGGGAAAGGAAAGCAAATACCCAATTACATTATCAAAGAAAAACCATCTTTAAAATCTTTTCATTTCATACATTAGTTAGAAAATTTGTGTTTATGATGTTTGTGAACTTGGTGCATTGATATTGCATGTTTTTCTTTAGGGGTTTTCAAGATCTTCTATGAAAACAATCACTTTAAAGAATACAAAAGAACATGAAAACATTAGAAAAATAGAGCACAGAACATTTGTGACCTCAATTGAAAAAATTTGAATTTTAAAAAAATGTTGACAGAATGTTGACATCAACTTTCAATTTGATATTTGTATAATTCACTGCCTGAATGCAAGAATTCGCCCGTTTTTATCTCTTTCAGCTTCAGTGTGCAAAGAAAGGATCTGGTCCACCAGAAATACAATGGGATTTCATATCTTGGCCTTTGAGTCTGGTTCAGATACTCAGCTGTCACACGTGTGTACCAGCAGTCTTCCATGAGCCCAGGAGGTATGATGTGACAGCGAGACTGTTAAGTGTGTAGCAATAATCTGAGCCAGGGGTGTTTATTGCATCAAACCAAGTCAACTTATGGACAGAAGGTTTAACTTTAAAAACAGAAAAAAAACCAAACAAATAAAAAACGAGGCTTTTGAGATGGACAATTAATAATCTTGGTAAAAATGGGCAAAATGTAATTCTAGTTGACAATGCAGTCTAAGAGTAGCGGCAGTTAACTTTGCGGCTTAGAGGACCGAGTAGCTTGAGTCCCAAGGTGTCATTGATTAGACAACTGTCTGTGGTGCTGATAAGTCTATGTTAACAAAAAATTCTGATACTGGCGTTCTAAACTAATATGGAACATGTATAGTTGCAAGTGGGAAGCTGCTAAAGAAGAACAAGAAATGCACTGCCACAGTATTTACACATATTCTGTGTTCATATTCTGAGTCCTCATTACTCATTCTGTTTCAAGTCTGAACCACAAAGCCAAGCTGCTTAAAAGTGCATCACCACTCAGTATAATCCCATGGTGACACACTGTGGTGGTTTCACTGCATTTTCCTTTTAAATATGAACACCTCTGCCTTTGTCTTAACCAAAATGCAGGATCAGTGTGTACTGATGTGCGGTGTACAAAAGTTATTTTGATAATAGCGCAAAAATCTGGGAAATAGAGACCAACAGCCACAGACTAAACATACTTTTAAAAGTGAACTCAAGTCCTCAGCTCACCAAATGGTATTTTGAAATTCATTTTTTTCAATAAAAAAAATGTATGACAAAATTTTGTGCTGAAAGCAAAATTAAAAAGAAATTGATTTTGTGTAGCCATTGCATGGTCACACATGCTCTCTGAAATCTACAAGCCTTGGGCACCATATATATATATATTCCTTTTAAAAGCCAAACCATCTCATTTTCTCAAATTCAGCTAGTTCTTGGTTATGTAAATGTACTAGTGAGAAGGAAATAAGCTTGACATACAGTGCTCCTGGAGCTGGCTAGGATCCTCTCTGCAAACAGAACTTCTGAAAGTTTCCTCTTCATATTTTTTGTTCATATCTGTTAGACTTAATGCAGTACACTGTTAGAACAGAAATGCTGAAAAATCATCTTTCATTTCATTTTAGTTTTTTTAAGTTCTCTGTGCATCTTGCACAATGAACATATCCATAGAATAACTGAACTAGGATTTAAATTAAATACACTATATTACATCATTTTTAGTTTTTAGGCCATTTACCAAAGAGAGTAAAGCTGCAATCATTACAGCCAACAGTCTTTACTGTGTTAAATAAAAGAGTTTAAACTGTTGAAAAATGTAAAACACTGTGCCACTGGGGGATTTTAATTAGTTTTAATTCAGTATCAGTTGCATTTATTTATATACTGTCAATGTTTGACCAGTGTAGCTTTTTTTTGAGGTGATATGATGAAATTGCAGATAGACACTCCATAAACCTTGCTCTTGTATAAGGTTTGTTTCCTGCAAGTAACTTGATATTATTGTCCTCACAACTAAACCTTTAAATCTTCTTAGTGCTTTACTGTAAGTATGAACATACATTGCCACTGTGCCATTGCTCCAGTTTGAACTGCTGAATACATCCAAGGCGCTTTCTGCATTTTCCATTCAGTGGCTTGACTCTGAACCACAGCAAGTATTTTTTGATCCAGTTCTGGAAAATAAAAGAACTGATAAGTTTTGGTTGCAAATGTCTTCATGGATTCAATGCATGAATGATATGAACCTATGATGTGTCCTGAGACACCGATGTCCTCAAACTTGCTAAATGTTAATTGCAGGTCATTTATTTTTTTCAGAGTGTGAATTGGTTATTCGCAAATGCAGCGAAATTTGGTTCACAGGAGAAAGAATGCTTGATGGCCACAGTAATCCTGTACCTTTCTAAAGTTGCCAGGAGGTATCAGATATCCACCTAGTTGTTTTTAATACAGGTTAATAAAGTCCAAAAAATGGGTTTCTTGAGTGGAAAAAAATCTTGCTGTACATTGTGATCTAAAAAACCTAATTGGTTCTGTCTGTGTCTTGGCTGATGTGCAAACAGCTATGGAGAGAGTTAATACAAGGAAAACTGCAGGTGTTGAAAGTATCCCCAGCAGTGTGCTAAAGGAGTGTAGTAGTGGACTAGCAGAGAGTTTCATCAATGCTTCCCTTGCTCATGTTGCTTTCTCCAAGTGCTTCAAATCCACCGGTACCCTGCCTCAATGGCTACCATCCTGTCACACTCACTCCAGGACAACATTAAGTGTTTTGAGAGGCTGGTGATGTCCCACGTCAAGGCCTGCATCCCATTCTCTACACTACACCCACACCAGTATGTCTTTCAGTATGTCTTGAGGACACCATCACCACTGCAGTACTTCTGGCCCTGACCTATCTGGAGAATAAAGACTATTGTACTAACATACTGTTAATTCACTTCAACTTAGCATTCAGTAGCATCACCCCTCAGCAGCTGGTGAGTAAACTGTCCTCACTGGGTCTGAACATCCCCCTGTGCAACTGGATTCTAGACTTCCTTACCAACATACCGCAAGAGGATCCATGGTACCAGCTTCTACATCATAGATTTGAACACCGATGCTCTACAAGGCTGCGTGCTCAGCCCACTTTTGTTTATCATCTTAACCCCTGACTGGTTTGCCAAATACAGCAGCTACTGCATCATTATGTATGCTGACAACACCAGATTTGTAGGCTTCATCTCTAACTGCAATGAGTTGGCCTACAGAGGGGAAGTAGAGCGGCTTGGAGCCTGATGCAAGGACAGTCACACAGGCAGAAAGTGGTGCATGACACAGATCATATAGACATCCTGCAGCCAATACAGATTCATATATGTGTAAACAAAGGTTCGACCACATGAAAAGTTATGAGAGTTTAACTCATAACATACTTGTTAAGAAACGCTTTTCTAGTACTGTGATGGGCAAAAAATAAAGGTATTATCATAAGTATTCCAAGGAATTCTACAGAAAAATTGCAGGAAACATTAGTCTTGTTTTATCATTCGTGGGGGAAAATGTTGAAGGTTTCAATTCTAGACATGGGTGTTGAAAAATCTGAATACTAGTACATAACTATGTATTGTACTTGGCAATAACTTACAGACCATTTAAAGACCATACTACTAAGCAGAATCTAATGTTCATTTAAATATATGCAATTATGAATTAAAGGAAGGCTATTTTAAAGATTTGTACTCATTAATTTAAATTTGACAAGTATATAGTTTTAATGCAGGGTTTTGGAATTGGGTAATTTAACATAAAATCTCACTTGTCACAACAGAAAAATGAGCAAGGAGTATGAGAAGTTTTACTTTCAAGTTATCTTTCTGCCCATAAATTGCACTCTAATAGTGGGATACTGCTTTTTGCTAAAATGCAACTTAAGAGAAAACTTTGTGAGAACTCTGATTTAACATGAGACACGTTAGTCACCACTTTTCAAGCATTATGCTGTAGATCTCTTCATGCAACATTCTTTTTCTAAGTACTAATACAGTACT
The DNA here is from genome assembly GCA_900497675.1 of Arapaima gigas. Classification (NCBI taxonomy): domain Eukaryota; kingdom Metazoa; phylum Chordata; class Actinopteri; order Osteoglossiformes; family Osteoglossidae; genus Arapaima; species Arapaima gigas. The sequence goes on along the minus strand of UFQX01000402.1, from coordinate 387,056 downwards.
GTGCAAAAGTCTTAGGCATGCAACTTCAGTGTCTGTTGAGAAGTACAGGTAGATTCTTATCTACCATCAGGGACGTTTCTGATTGGTCCCAAATTCATTCTGCAGCCTGAGAATGACCTCAAACACCCAATCTCAGTCATACACAACTATCTTCAGCAAAAAGAAGGAATCCTGCAACAGATGATATGGTCCCCACAAAGCCCTGAACTCAACATGATCAAGTCAGTCTGGGAGGACATGCAGAGACAGTCAAGGTCTGCAGAAGAACTGTGGCCAGTTCCTCAAAATGTTTGGAAGAACCTACCAACCTCTACCTTAAACTGCATGCAAGTTTGCATAAGAGAATTGATGGTGTTTTAAAGACAAAGGGTGGTCAAACCAAATATTGATTTGACTGAGGTTTTTTTGTCTACTGCACCTTTTAGAAGGTTTATTGATTAATAAGTATTCATGACAATATTTTTGGAATCATCCTCGCTTCATAGCATTTTTCCCACAGGTGCATAAGACTTTTGCACAGTACTGTATATTTAACATTCTCATCATTATTCTAGTAGCAGATCATAATATAAAGTTTCCTGCAAGCACCACCTCACTTCCTACTACATCCATGCAAAGCAGCAGCATCATCGAACAGCCAAAAACCCAAGACATGTTGTGAACTGGAAAACTGTAGAAAGTGCATATTTCTTAAAAATAAATATTTCAGTATTGTTCCTTCTATTGTTCAGTATGGTATGGTCAGAATAAACATTGGTTATTCATGCTTGAAAAGATTTATCTTCAGCTAACCAGCATCAAAATTACCTGCCGGTAATGAAGGTAAAGTAGAGGACTCAGGATTGTGCTCTTCATGACTGAGACTGATGTTGTTACACCTGGGACCTGATCAAGCCACCTTTCTAGCTTAGCAGAAGTATTCAGACCGTTGACAACATCATATATTTTACTGGATAACAATGCATTAATATTTCTTTCCTTGTTATATTTAAATTTTAATTACTTTTTACGCATATATAGAATGGCATGTATGCTGCGCTTATCCACTGGGATGAAGCATAGGGCTCTACCATACCAATCTAACAACCTGCCCACCTGCCCACCCAATCCCGCAACCCTACCATGCCACCTTGTAAGCTCTTCACTGGGGTCATTGGGTAGGCACCATCCTTCATCGGTGTTTTGCTGACTTAAGCCCACGACACCTCCAGAAGGCTCAGCAGTGAGGCCTGGCATCCCAGACCTACCCCCCTCCAAGCCTACTAGGTCAAAGCTCCATGTAGCCCCCAATAAGTATCCTGCAGCCTGTAACACCTTCAATACCCATGTCCCACCTTTCCCCACTCTAGTTGGGCTCTCCTCAACCACAACCATTGACTAGCCCTCTCAACTACTTGCAACAACTCCTTCACCGCTTTCCTTAACCTACGTCCTCTAATTCCAAACCCACTCAACAACGAAGTAGTGGTTTTTGCGACAAAGCCTCTGGCACCTACCTCTACTGGCTTAACATATGCCTGCCACCCCCACTCACCAACTTCAAGCACCAGTTCAGCATACTTCAACTTCTTCCTTTCATACACTCCCTCAACGTCATCTTCAAACGGCGCTGTCAACTCTATGAAATATACTATCCGCCTAGCCTCCGAGTACAACACCATATCTGGTCTCAGTGTAGTCACCGCAATACAATGCAGGACCTGTAATTTCCTATCCACATCCACCTCTAACTTCCAATCCCTCGCTCCTGACCAATTACCTACTCCGACCCTTTGCTTCTGTTTCTACTTACTCTGGCCCTCATGCACGAAAGAAATTATCTCAACCCTGCAGGCAGCAGGCAAAGCGTTAACTTCTAGCCGCTTCCTCTCAGTCACCGCTGTTAAAGAAAGAAGCACCTGATTATGTCTCCACTAACCTTGCATGATGATAAAACATGCTTCAACATCCCGTTCCCTGCACACAATTTACAACATGTATCCTCACTTACCCACTGTCCAAGATTCTGCGGAGTTGGAAGGACATCGTAGGTGGCCCCCAGCAAGAACTTCAGACGGCTTGCATGCATCGCCCATAACTCTCGCCAGGTGATGTTACGCTTCTCTACGCCACTCCACTTCAGCCACTGCCCTTGTTTCACTTGTGACACCACCTTCACATGCCGTAATTCCTCTTCCTGTTCCCGAAGGAAGCCAATAATCATTTGCCTTCTCTCCGGTGACGTGGCCCTACTAAACGCCTTCCATTGGTCACCTGATCCTAACCCCGCCCTCACCCTCTGCACTCGACCTATTATGTCTCTGTGCTGTAGCGCTCTCTTCGCCAAGTGAACCACCTCTTGTGGCTTCCACTTTCTTCCTGTCCCCGTGCTTGGTGCTGCCACCCTAACTGGCACATCCCTTGGCCCTGCTATCAACATCTCATGACTTGCCTTTGCACATTTAAATTCCTCCATCAAGCCAGTTAATGGTAACTCCAGGATTCCTTTACCAAACCACACTATGCTAGTCAAACAGCTCGGCACTCCTAGCCACTTTCTAATTGACCTATTCACTACCCTTTTGAGCCACTCCACTTCCGTAATTGGAATATCATATATTGTAAACGGCCACCTCACACATGGCTACAACCCAAACTGCAAACACCACAATTTTAATTTGCCTGGCAAGAAGGACTTATCAGTACTGTCTAGCGCCTTCACTATCATCTCCCTTACCTGCACCACCTGGTCTCTGTCATTCAACGCAGCGCTATACCATCTGCCTAAACTCTTCGCCGGTTTCTCCAGTACAGACGGTATCGTTTCTCCTTCCATAACAAACTCTTTCTTTACTAACTTCCCTTTCCTAATTGACAAGCTTCTACTCTTACTCGGCTTCACCTTTAGCCTTGCCCACCTAACATTATTACTCAGTTTCTCTAGAAGCCGCCAAGTGTCTAAGCGGGTAGTTGTAACTGTCGTCATGTTGTCCATATAAGCTCTAATCGGTGGGAGCCGCATACCACCCTGCATCCTTTCCCCACTTACTACCCACTCAGATGCCCTAATTATGACCTCCATTGCCATTGTGAAAACTAGTGGCGAAACTGTACAACCTGCCATTATTCCTACCTCCAAACGCTGCCAAGATGTAGTGTATTCCGTTGTATTAAAGCATACCTGAATGTCATCAAAATAAGCTTTAATCCGCTGTATAACCTTTCCTGGCACCCAAAAATACTCAAATGCCATCCACAGCAGGGCATGTGGCACACTACCAAAGGCATTAGCTAAGTCTAGGAACACAACATGGAGATTCCTCTTCCCAATCCTCGCTGCCTGAACCTGATGCCAAATCATACTACTATGTTCTACACAGCCTGTAAAACCTGAAATCCCTGCCTTCTGCACCAAGGTATTAATAAGCTTATTTTCCTTTAAGTATGCTGCTAATCTCCGCGCAACCACACTGAAGAAAGTCTTGCCCTCTACATTTAGCAAACTTATAGCGTGAAACTGTCCGATACTCACAGCATTCTTTTCTTTCGGGATCAACACCCCCCCTGCTCTCTGCCACTCTTTCGGAATAACTCCTTCCTTCCACACTATCACCATTAACCTCCATAAAAACTTCAACACATCAGGTGGGTTTTTATATACCTGATACGACACCCCATTGGGACCTGGCACTGACCCTGCTCTCGCTCTCTGCACTGTATCCTGTACTTCACTCCACTTAGGGGGATTAATATCCATTTCCCGCACTATGTCACCCACTGGTGGCATATCTGCTGACAATTCTAACCCTTCAACCCTTTCTGAACTTGAACACGTACTGTGATGATGTTCCTCCAACTCCCTCCTTCCAACCTTTAACCTTCCCGATTTCTCCTCATTCAGCAGCGTCTTAACAAACTTAAATGGATCCCTAAAAAATGCTACCTTCACTTGCTCCTTCTTTTTCCTCCTTTTCCTCAATGCCTCTGCTCTCCTCAAACCTGCCAACTTCGCCTTCAACTCATCCTGCAACACCTTAATGCCTTCCTCCCTCTCCCGCTCGCTTCCACTGCTTCCTAAGTAACCTTCATTCCCGAACAAGTTTATCTATCTTTACCTGCCGTCTTGACTTTCTTATAATTTGCCTTCTTTCTTTCACTGTTAAGATGCCAAATCTTGCCAAACCATATTCATAAATAACTGTACCTAATTTATTTAATCTACATTCTGCTGTTCCTTTTAACCCACCCAGTATACCTAGCAAGTCATCGTTTACACTCCTCCACGCCACTTTATCTACCGCCTCTGGCCACTTCGCTCTCTGCCACACTCCTTTCTCCATCCTAGCACCAACACTCTCTGCCTTCACCCTACCTTCCTTTCCTCCCCTATCCTCTCTCTGCGTCCCCCTACTTGGCTCCACCTCCCTTGTGACAGAGATATTGATAACCTGCGGGCTGTGGCACGTGGCCTGCCGCTGGAATTCACCTGACTGACTTGGACAATTCTGTAACCAGTATTGCTCAATGCGGGTTCTCTGCATTCCTCCACCCAAGCATCGTTTCCTCCCTTGGTGAATCCTTAGCCCTCTTACCGTTGTTACCTTGCTCCACCCACAACTACACACCTGCAGGTCCTTTCCTTCTCCTACTCTCCCAAAGGCTTCTATGCTATCATCCCCTCTCATTGTCATGTCCATTCCAAAGTCTGTGATCATGTTAAATAATAAAGCTAAAAATGAATATTTATCAGTCAACATGAGTTTTGCAGCACAAAGTCTTGATTTAGAAGTGCAGTAATCACTTGGTATCTAAGTATTATTATTTTTATTACTATAATAATAATAATAATAATAATAATAATAAATCTTTGTGTTATTTAGTGCACACTTAAAATTTTATTGTTAGGCCTTAATCTAAAACAGGTGATAAGAGTTTCAGAGTTTTACAACTTCTCTTAGTCTTTAAACCTCTCAGGGTGTTGTGCTTGCACTCAGAAACCATGAGCTCCTCTAAGCAGCTTTCTGAGGATCAGAAATAAAGATAATTGATTCTTACAAAGCAGGGGAGGGCTATAAAAAGATATCTAAATGCATCCTGCTTGCAATTTCCACCATCTGAAGTATCATTAAGTAATGGAAGGGAAACTGCTGCAGTCAAGGCAAGATCTGGAAGACCAACAAAAAATCTCAGGTAGAACCACTTGGAGACTAGTCAGCTTGTCAGTACAAAATCCCCATATCACTGCAAAGGACTTCTGGGAATGTGTAGGCGACACGAGATTAGTGGTGCATCAGTCCACTGTGCAGCATTGCCTGCACAAACATAGTACGCATGGAAGAGTCATCAGAAGGAAACCTTGCCTATGATCTCATCACAGAAGACAATATCTGATGTATCCAACCCAACATTTAAATAAGCCACAAGCTTTCTGGAACCAATTGCTGTGGTCTAATGAAGTTAAAATTGAACTGTGACTACAAACACCACAGGTATGTTTGGCAGTCAGTGGCACAGGAAATGCTGCACTGGTAGTGGGAAGAACGAATTCTGCACAGCATCAAAAAATCCTGCAATCTAACATTCCACAGTCAGTGAAGAAAGTAAAACTGAAAAGAGGTCGGATGTTCCAACAAGACAATGATCAAAAACATACCTCAAAATCACCCATGAACTACTTCTAATATTAAAGTTTTGGAATAAGGTTTTGGTCCCCAGACTTGAATACGTTTTGAAAATTTGTGGGTAGATCAAATGCAGCAACTGCAAGATGACCTAAGAATACTTCTGTACTTGAAGTGTTCTGCAAGAAAGACTAGGGAGAAAAATCCTACAGCAAGAATAGAAAGATATTTATTTGGGTACAGGAAACGTTTGGAGGGTGTGATTACTGCCCAAGGGGGTGATGACTGATACGGTGGACAAACTTTTGCACATGCCACATTTAGCATTTTCTTTCTTCAATCTGTTAAATTCAGAAAATAATTAGTTACTCTAGATTAAAATTAATAGAAATGTTTGATGTTTTTTCAATGCAAAGGTTATGTTCACTTTGTTTCAGGTAGAATAACAACAAAATGTAATTTGGCTGGGATGCCTAAACTTTAGCACATATCTGTATACAGTCATCCCTCAAAAATTTCATAATTTCATTCAGAAATGTAAAATAATAAATTTTGCATTGTGTGTGTATGTTTGTGTGTGTGTATGTGTGTGTGTGTGTGTGTGTGTGTGTGTGTCTGTGTGTGTGTCTGTGTGTGTGTGTGAGCGTGTGTTAATGAGCATTCCATCATTCCTGTGCAATAAAAGTGAACATACACATTATATATAGAATGCCGACTATATAAGACGCAACCTGGTGTGTGTAGGCATTGGCACACGCGCGTGCAAGCACACACACACACACACACACACACACACACACACACACAGAGTGTATTTAATGTTTTGTACATTTTTACATGCTTGGGTGAAAATGTGATGGTTTTTTTACCTTTCTTTTGCCTGGAGCACCTTGTGATATCAAAAATCAAATCGCAGAAGGAAAAGCTGTAAACTGAAGAATGTCTGTATTACATGTAGACCAGACCCTAAATTATTTCTCACTGATCTGCAACTTCTTTCCTGAACTCTTCAGGAAATCTCCTTCAATAAAATATAAGATATAAAGATATCTCAAATTACTGATTTGTTTTGTGGCAAACTGCAATCTTATTCGTTGTATATCTTTATTTCAGATTTATTTATTTATTTATTTATTTATTTATTTATTTACTTTCCAATTATTCTCTGAGCCCTTAATACAACTATTCATATCCCACTATTATCTGTTTCCAGTTGTATTCTCTAATGTTGCTCAGCATGTGTTTCTCAACGTTTTTTGCAATAAAAAAACTGAAGTGAAACCAAGCTACTGCTGTTGTATTTTTAAGAGGAGATGTAAATATTTTGGTCATAAATGATCAGTAGATGACGTCATGCTATGTAAATAAGAAGACAAATTTCCAGCACTCTTACAGGAACATTTGCTGAGCATTTTATGTTATGACTCATTTATACAGTTAATAATGTTCTACATGACTTAAATAAGTTGGCTTTTTCTGCATTCTTCCACTGCTTGATGCCTCTGTTTAAGACTTTTCACCTGCTTCCGCTCCTCAAGGACATCACATCCATTTTGTTTGTTATAAACCTGAGTAGATGTTTCTTTCACATCACGAGATCTCATTACCCTGACCAGCACCCTACTGGCCTGTGCAATGGTTGTCTTTGTGCACTTCAAGGTGATTTACAGCATTTTAATTATGTTTGATACAGTTGGTTTAGAACTTTTCAGATGGACCGGGAAGCATCATTATTGTAATGGCAATCTCTAACTATTGTAAATAGTCCTGTTGTGTATTTAGTTTCGTTGTGCTGGTTTGGTTTCTATTTTTATGTTGTTCCACACATTTATCGCAGAAGTTCAGCTAAGTGGATTCTGGGAAATGTGTTAGGGAGCACCTGGGGGGGGGGGTGGCCCCTGTAAAATTCTGCATATATAAAGTTTGTGTGACTCTTTTGTTTTATTGTTTACTATTTACAATACGCTTTATTATTAACTGTGTGCACTTCACCACAAGGTTCAAGATGGCCAAATGGTCTAATGCAGTGTGTTACAGTTATAGTTACCGCTAGAGGCATGGGTTCAAGTTCCCCTTCTGGTAGTTCTTTAATACAATGTGTTCTCTTTGCTTATTTGCATAAGATTAAAGTGTAGCATTCAGGCTTTTATTTGTTTGGGTAGACCGTGCAGCAAATTTTGCTCCTGGGTGCCTAGAGAGGCACAGGCTGGAAAAACTTTTGTACATATGTGTGACCATTCATGGTCACTGAAAGACACGTCAAGATCACATTCCCATGTCTTCTTCAAAACATCGTAGGATTTAATGGCAATGCTTATTAACATAGAATAAAGTGTAGAAATAAAGCGAGTGGAGTTATTTACTACCAAGAGTTGTTACTCTGTTTTCAGTTAATTCTACTGATATATGTATTTCCTGATGAGAGAAGTTGTTCCTGTTCTTTTGCTGTTTGTTTTGCTCAGTCAAGCTGTTTGTTTTCTATTATCTTGATTTACCCACTGCACTGTAAATAAAACTCTGCACTTGGACCCACCAACCTGATCTTTTCTGTGTCATCACAGTGTGCTTTTACATCTGCAATGTGTAACAAAATGAGTGTGTCCCACTGTCCAGCATGAATTTACTTCCCAAAAAACTTTATATTTAGTTGTGATAAACCCTGGCTGTAATCACAAATGTATGCACACAACTTTGGCCCCAGATGTTTTCAAGGTTCACATTAAAAGTTAAAAGTTCATTTTATTGTCCTTTTGCATACATAGAAATGTAGGAGACAACAAAATATAGTTCTTCCTGGGCCATGGTGCACAGTGCACTGGAATAGACATCATAACAACTCAGAAGAGCACACATCTCTTGTGGGGTGCAACTGAGTGATAGCAAATTATCAGCTTTTTAAGTATTACTGGTATATAAATCAGAACTAAATAACTAAATGGATATTTATGGTATACACAAGGGGTGATATGTGAATAACCATTTTGCACTACAGGGGGATGAGGAGAGACAAGTGCAGACAACACCACATGACATGAGAGTGCAAACAGTACAGGGCATACAGTCCTTTTGTTAATGCAGGAGTTGGCAGGGTGGTCAGTGGATGGTGATCAGTCTGTATGCTGTCTGGAGTGCTGCCTGGAATTCAGAAATCTATAACCAACCCACCATTTTATTTGTCCTAAGCATACAACTTCTCTGTGGATGTTTCTCTTGACTGACGATTGCCTAAAGAAAGCGTAATATTTAAAAATATCGCATGGCACTATGGCTGCTCCTCCACGATGGAAGACACCTCAAGTGAACTGAGACTGCCCATGCTTGACCTTCACCTCAGCATAATTCTTTCTTGGAATCTGCACTTCTCCACTGGTTAAGCTCGAAGCACATTCCTTATCCTTCTGTGTTGTGCTTTGTGTGGGCCTATATATTTGGATATTTTGTTGTTATATGCAGTGCAAGCTGGCAGGAGCCCAGAGATGGATTTCTAGAAAGTTTTTATAGCCTTGTGTAAAATTAGCCACAATATTTTTGGCTACTAAATTTCAGTGACTCATTACAGTTCCTGTGTAAAATGAGAACAGGCAGAGACAGGGATCCTCTTCCTGGAACTGCATTCCCCTTAATATTGTATGTTTTCAGTTTGACAGCAATATACAAGTATTTTTTTATATTAAACAATATTCTCTCTCTCCGAAACTCTCGATCTCTGTTGGTAACCACTTGTCCTATTGCAGAGTTACATTCATTCTGAGTACATCCTGGATGCATTGGGCACTGGGCTAGGCAGAGTACACTCTGGATAGGATGGGAAGCCACAGACACACATACCAGATTTGGTGTTATTTATCTTGAAAACTGAATCCTGAAAGCACAGTTTCACTATCAAGCGGAACTTTAGTGGTTCACAAAAGACTTTTTTTATAGGTTACTGTGAGGCTATCCAGAACTTCAGTTTAACTTTTCAGGTTCCGTTTTTGATCCTGGTATTTGGTGCTATTTTGTAAGAGAAAGGTTAATAAAGTTCCCACTCTTGAATATGACAAGTTTGATTATATCTGCTGTTCCAGAAAAAGGATTGCTGAGCCAATCCCTTTTTGGTAGAGTCAGCATTTAAGCCTGCAGAACAGGGCTTTTTTAGGTTTGTCTCATTAATATGGAATGATGCATACAACTATTAATGTAGTAGTGTATAGCCTCTACCTGTCTCTTGTCTGTGGTTATGACGTAAGGCGTGTTGAATTTAAAAGAGCACATTTAGCCACATTAAATCAAAGAGATAAGTGGTGCCTTCCTGAATTATTTTCTCTAAAACAGTTGTTAGGGATTGCTGGCGTCTAATATATAAGTGGATAAACTTTACATACATAGAATAACATACAACATACGGATACGATTACTTTTGAAACTGCTGTAGCACAGCTTTTTAGTTTTTAACTAAATCTGCAATGCCAGATGCCATGTTCTTTCTGAAAGTACATGTCAATGAGAAACAAACTCAGTGCTTCATGTTTGAAAATTGTGACGTCTTGCTACGAAAACGATAGTAATTCCGTTGTGTGTGCGCTTTGATACACATTTACAGTGGATATTATAATAAGAAGTTGGCTCCCCCCAGAAAACTGTCAGGAGAAATAGTAGAACCATAATTACATAGGTGGGCATTATGTGCTTGGAAGGTTCCGGTGACTCAGATTTACACAGGTACCTGGCATTTAAGATGGTCCGATGAGTTCTAGGCAGCGCAGTTCTGAAATTAACAGTCAGCTTTCTGGGTGGATAGCAAACTGACCTTGGTGAAACTGACTTCATGTGCTGTAGCTTTCAGAGGGACTGCTCTGGCCACTGGACTCCAGGAATGTGCAGATCAAACATTGATTTACTAGTGACTGGCTCTGTCTGTGTGAAGAAGTAGTGCTGCACTTATAGTAAGAAGTTCCTTTTCTCATACTTTTAATCAGTTCTTAAAATCTTTTATCTAAAACAACAGAACACATTGTGGTCAACCTATTTGACCAGACTAATCGATAATTCAGTTGACCAAGTATAAAATCTTAACCAAAGGGGAATAATACTACAGAAACACACACTTTGCTTTGTATTATTTAATTATGTGATTTTTTCTTCCTTTTTACATGCATTCCTAGTTAGACAAGTAAGTGAAAAAGTACCCAAAAATAGATGTTAAATCTTTTAGATGTGAACTCTATTAAATGGCAAATTGTGGACAAAATTTAACTGAGAGCTCATTCAAGCCCAATTAGTTAGGAATTCACATGAAACTATTAACTGTGTAACTGTTGGGTCCGACACAGCTGTAGACAAGCATCTCCTTATCATTCATGAGTCAGTCCAAGGCACCGCTGCTCCATTTGCTGTGTTTACGCCAGTCCATGTCATCGGCTATCCCAGCTGTAATAAAAAGTTACTCTCCCGGAATCAAGGTTTCCCATTTCCATCAGCCTTTTTATCAGCCAGTTCCGCTCTTCTGCCGTGCTGTACCAGCACTTGCCTTTAACCTTTGTTCAGTCTGGCATATCTTCAAAGCAAGATCAGCTGTCAGTTACACAGCCAAAGCTGTGAAAGCAGGTCTTTTTTTAATCTCCTTTTGGAGAAGGTAGTATACATTCAATGAAGCAAAATTTAAAGCTTAGATTTCTGCAGATTTGCCACTGTTTGTCTGTGTAACCTTGTGTAAATATAGAAGTAAGCATCATATACCAGTGAACATTATCCTTGTTAACTTTAGGATTTATGCACATTAGGCAGTTAAAACTAATATTGCCTGTTTCACCATAAGTCACTAAAAATGGAGGATTAACAGTCCAAATAGTATTTGCTTACTTGACTTACTAATACCACTTTGTTTCCTCAGCATACAAAAATGAAATATGTTTTTTCCTAAAAACAAAATAGGTTAGCTGCAACATTCCTTTGGGCATTGTGAGGTTTTTAAAGGCAAAAATTTATTTCCAAAAAAAATGGCAAGGTACAGAACTATTTATAGGTGTTAATGAATAAACCGCAAGCTCATCAGACTTTCATTAACTAAACGCTGAATTCTAGCTATAAGCCTCTTAGTCATGGCTGTTTTTTCCTTCACCTGAACTAAGAATAGTGATACGTAGTAGATTCTGTCCTATTTCATTCTGTTTAGCAGCATATTTAAAAAGTATTAATATTTTTATATTATAATTCAAATGCTGTACACTTGTAAAAAAATAATATTTTACAATAGTCTCATTCACAGTTTTGTTTGCTTTTTCAAATAACCAAAAACTGCCTGCTTCCATTTGTAGCTTCCAGCTCATGGTATCTTTTTTTTGTCATTTTGCTAGGTAAGTGTGCAAACTCTGGGCTTTCATATATTTATTTACTGTAAAATTGCCCATATTGCGTGTAGTCATCCTGCAATGGAGTGGTGGGATAGGTCCCGGTCCATGCAGGATAGAATGGTTAGGACAGAACTGATCCGGAATGTTCCACCTTATTTAAGTAATTACTGCAGGATAACTAAATTTGTACACCTCCAAAAATTATTGTACATTATTTCTTCATTACCTCCATGCAGAAATTTATATAACAATTTCATTGTTTGTGTACTGGTGAGGGATAAGGCAATTACACCAGGAATGCAACTGCAGTTCTGCAATTATTGATACTAAGCTAACCTCTCCCAGGGACCCATTTTCCACAGTATAATGATCTTATTCTTATATTGTTACATAGAGAGACACCACAGGTGTTGTGCACATTTCTTTCTACGCATAGATTGTTTATACATTCCCATTATACCTTACATTATTCTTCTTCAGCTGACTTCTTTCTCCATAATGACTTATTAATATATTAGGCTTGTATATAATGCTACTTAAATTGATTTACTTATTTGTATAGCTTGGTAATTTTTACTAAAGCAATGTCATCTTTCCTTAACACTTTAATAGTGATATTAATTTCTAATCACATTACCTTATCATAAAATGCAGACAATGCCTTTGCACACCAAACATTTCATTGTTGGACATGGTGTGCTGCTAAAAACATGATTTGGTTACTTGGATGTTCCTCCTTAATGCAATGCCAATGGACATTTAAAGAGGAATTGGAAAAAGTGCTGTCCAAGCTGGGCTGGTGGGCTGTTTAACATAGAATTTAATGTTACTTACACTTATTGTCACTTCCTTGTGGTAATATTTATAAATAAAATGAAAACTGTGGCTAATAGAACAGCGTGCTGTATTACTAAAAGGCTGTTGTTCGTATGTTCTTGCTAGGCATCTAAATCCACAAAATGGTAATGTGTAAAGCAACATGCTCTCCTGCCAACAAATCTGAATTTTATCACTGATGAACATTATTTGTCATGTATCTAACATGCTGGTTGCATCAGCACTTTGTCCCTTTTGTAATACTATAGAAAAGTTAAAATCCTGTGTAAGTTGATTTATGTTTGCCTGTGCAATCACAGGAAATAATTTCAGGAAAGCCAGACTACATTCCAAGCACTAAGCTGGTTGATGGGATTGGGCAAATCCCAATGTTCAGGAGATCAAAATCCCCTTTTTAGGATGCAATCATTCTTAACTGGTATATTTTGCATTTTTGATTTTGCCAGTGCTTATGGCAACTACAGGACACTACAACCAGTTATATAGCTAGAAAAAGTATTCTTTGTATTAAGAAAAAATGCCATTTATGGGTATTTTGCACAGTTCACTGAAAGCAATTTACTGCCTGTCTGATTTTGTTTTCAAAGGAATAACAGAAACTAAGCAAACTCTACCAAAGTCTGCTAATATTTGTGTAACTATAATTTTGTTCATTAAATAAGCTATTCCTCTAAATATACAGAAATCCTTTGTTTCTGTCCTTTTGTCATCTAGTAAAGACTTGGAAGGATTTTTGTCTCCTATACCAGGTTGCACTAGCCTCATGAGTTTCATCCTGTCCAAAAGACTCTCAGCAAATAATGACATATGTCAGTGACCCTGCTGCCAATCCCTCCTTCGACTCATCAAAAAGCTTATGAACTGACTGCTTCAGACAAAGCCTGGTCTGTGTCTGAGGTAGGAAACTGCTTATTATGCTCTTGCTTTAGAAAATTTGATTTGACATGACATGCTAAAAAATAACTCAATAGAATTATTAGTGTGTGCCAGTGCAGGATGTGTTAAAAAACATTAAAAACTATTTTTTCTTCACTCACACTAACTGTAGTTACCTGCTTGTCCGAATTAGGCTTTGGTAGTCCCGTTCCTACTGTAGCACAAGGCTAAGTAGGGTATAACTTGCATAGCAAACCAGTCCATAACATTAAACATGTTTTTTAGTATTAAAATTAAATTTTACTGGCATATTTGTTTACATTATATATTCTAAAAATATGCCCTTTGCGTTTGAAAATTGCTGTGACGTGAATATGGTATCATTTGACTATGAAGACTAGAGCACAATCAGATTCTTTATATAGGCTATCAGCTCATAAAAAATATTTAGACTGTATTTGCAGCACATTAAATAGTCTGGTATCTGTAAAATCATGTTATTTACAACTGTAAGATACATGCAATACTTAATATTTCATGCATGATGCACATTTTCCTTCAATTTATTGGTGAAACAGTTCTGGTCCCAATTTTTCTTGAAAGCCAGCATATGAGTTTAAATTTTGGGAGCTAAGCACTCCAATATTTTTAAATTAAACTTTATAAGAAGAGGAGATATACACACTGACTACTGACTGTAATCGGGGGGTCTATCTGCCAGTTCTCTGTACAAGTAAGTAGAGTAAACCTAAAATGAAATGAGGAATATCTTCATTTCTTCCTGATTTAATAACCATGGAAACCTATCTTTGAATAGTTCTTAATTTGAATATTTCAGAATTAACTGCATATTTTAGATCAATACCTAAGTCCAAATACACCCACACTTTTTTATTGTGTGTTCCATGCCATCCCATATCATATCAATATATAACAGCAACTTTTTTCATATATACAGTATGTGTATTTTTTTAAACAGTGTAAATTTTAAATTTGATCGGTCTACCTCTTGGTTCCGTCCAGATATCCAGATACACTCACTGGGCATTTTATTAGTACACCTGTCCGTTCACACAATTATCTAGTCAGCCAATCATGTGGCAGGAGCACAGTACATAAAACCATGCAGAGGCGGGTCATGAGTTTCAGCGAATGTTCACGTCAAACTTCAGAATAGGGGTAAAATGTGATCTAAGTAACTTTGACTGTGGAATGATTGTTGGAGGGGGTGGTTTAAGTATTTCCGAAACTGCTGTTCTCCACAACAGTCTCTGGAGTCTACCTAGAATGGCACAAAAAATAAACAACAGGTTGTTGCCTTGTTGATGGAGGAGGTCAAAGGAGAAGGGCTAGACTGGTTAAAGCTGACAGAAAGGCTACAGTAACTTAAATAATGCTTCTTTGCAACAGTGGTGGGCAAAAAAGGATCTCTGAATGCACAACATATCAAACCTTGAGTAGGATTGGCTACAACAGTAGAAAACCACATCGGATTCCAAAGATTGGAAAAACATTGACTTGTCTGACGAATCTTGATTTCTGCTGTGACACAGAGATTACGGTAAAGTCAGATTTTGACATAGACAGTATGAAGCCACAGACCCAACCTGACTTGTATCAACAGTTCAGGCTGGTGGGGGTGTAATGGTGTGTTTTCTTGGCACACATTGGATTCCCTAATACCAATTGAGAACCATTTAAATGCCACAGGCACAAACTGAGCACAGTTTACCCATCTTCTAAAGGCTACTTCCAGCATGATAATCCACCAATTCACAAAGCTCAAGTCATCTCACACTGGTTCCATGAACATGACAATGAGCTCAGTGAACTTCAATGGTCTTCCTAATCACCAGTTCAGAATCCAATAGAGCATCTTTGGTATGTAGTACAACAGCAGATTGGCAGCATGACAAATCTGCAGCAATTACATGATGCAATCATGCCAACATGGACCAGAATCTCTAAGGAATATTTTGCACCTAGCTGAATCCAAACCATAAATAATTCAGGCTGTTCTGAGAACAAAGATAGGTCCTAACTGGTATTAGTATGCCATTCCTAATAAAGTGGCCAGTGAGTATATGTATTCAATGATTGCATTACTATCTTTGGAGAGTACAAACTGCAGGAAAAGGAAGAGGTCCTTGAAGCAGCAGAAGGTCTATCCATTACCCCGAACCACACAATCTTGGTCAGGGCTACAGTGGTCTCAGAATCACTGTGTGCTAAGCTATGAAACAACCTTTAAACAACCTTTAGATGTGATGAGAGTTAATCACAGAGTTGCAACACATGCACACACTTCAGAAACTTCAGTCCACACATAATCTACAACATATATGTTTGGGAGAGAAGTAGAACACTAGGCATGAGGAAAACATGCTGACACCACACAGAGGGAACTGGATTCAAACACATGTCTGAACAGCTGAGGTACTGTGAGGTGGGCAGTACTACTCGCTGAGCTACTAGGCCACCATGTGACATAAGGTATTAGAGCAATTTCCATATAAATTGCAATGTACTGAACAGCTGGCTATACAGCACACAGCTGGCCAACACTATTTAAAATACTACTTTCAGGCCTTATATTTAAAATCTGCTTGAAGGTAAAAAATTACATAGCAGGCAAAAATACAGTAAGTGGGAGGGCTGGGAATTCCAGACACTGAGTCATAGAAAATGAAAGACTTGTTCGCATTTTTTTAGTTTTGTTTTTAATCCCTCTTGTTCTCGATATTTTGTATAAGCTAACGTTCTTTTAAATCTCTCATTAGTCAATATTTTGAGGACTATGTAATCCCCATGGCAAAGGATTTGTTTGAGTTTATTACAAGCATATACGTTTTTAACAGTCTGTTTGACACAAGATGTAATTCTCTAGTACGTGATATACCTACAGCAAACACAGGGCTCCGTGGCTGGGAGTTGTCAGTAGTCCACCACTACTAACCAGGTCAGCAGCCATGGGCCTGGATAGTGACCTTAATTTTCGCTGGCTGTAACTCTGCCTTGACAGGCATATTTGTGTTTTGTAATAGACACATCTACATACATCCCCTGTCACCACGGTGGAATGCCAGGAGGGGTGAGCAGCCACTGGTACTTGGGTCCTCAAGACAGTTATTTTTCCCCTTTTTTTAACAGTTGGGAGTTTTTTTGTTTTTCCTTTCCACAGCTGTCAGCTGACTTATCCTAACAGTTAGTAAAATCTTTCTCCCTCAGCACTTTGGGTCACACTGGTGACAATATTACTACATAGAAATAAAATGAATTCAGATTGAATTTGTGCAAGTTAAAAGAAAAGAAAAATCTGCATTGATTCAGTTGTGCAACCTGTAAAGAAAAAAAAACAGATGAACAAAATTTACAGAAGGAAGGTGTTCATCATTGGCATTTCAGACTCAAAAAACATACTAGGCATATAACACCAAGATGTACAGTACTGTGCAAAAGTCTTAGCCACCTGTGGGGAAAAATACTATACAGTGAGGATGAATACTTTTTAATCGATAAACCTTCTAAAAAGTGCAGCAGAGAAAAAATCGAGCGCTACACGAAATGAAACTTTCGGTTTGCTTCTGCCCCTGGTTTCGTAAACAAATGAGATTAACGGATTCCACAGACACACCCGGCAGTGTCCAGCCGTTATCAAGTTTTTGGGCGCGAATCAAGTGTCAAATAACGTTAAATTTAGTTGAATTGCATCGAATCGATCATAGTTTATTTCAAGTACTTCTGTTACTCAGATAAAGCGGAACTCCGTCGGGGTTTTAAAATAGTGCTGCGCGACAGAAGCGCTGGCTGTTTGTTCACGCTTTGTCGCCATGCGCGGAGCACTAAGACCCCCCCTGGAAGCGTCGCGTGTCGAAGCAGCGCACACATCAACGTTAAAGGTCGCCTTAATTTTGCGATGTTTCCAGTTACCGCTGCGCCATCACGGGGACTAAAGAGGAAACCGAGCGTCGTTCCCGGGGACTTTTCAAGGTAAATGTGCCTTTTCTCCTCTGTAACAGTTGGAGGGCTGCGACGAGGGGCAGGGGGCGGTTCGGCTTACTGTGTTCCGATGGCGGTCTCCATGTCATCATTTAGTCCTACGGTAAACACGCCTTCCTCGTATTCCAGTTTAACATACCATTTATTTTGCTTTGCTTTCTTCTCGTTCGCCCACGCCTGTATGCAAATAATTTAGTGGTGCTGCTGCAGGTGGGGGAACGAACCTTCCTCTGCTCGGTGCTGGACTTGTAGAGTGCTGTCGGTTTGGGCTGCTTTATTTTTCTGTTTTAGCCCGCCTTCTCCAAGACAGCAGCCCCAGACAGCACTTAGGTACAGAAACCTGAGCATGGTCCGGCCCTCTGGGTCGGAATGTATTCGTTGAATTCGGTGAAAGTACAGAAGCGCTGTCAGAATCCGCCACGTGCTCTATTGCAGTGTGTTTGTGTAAACTTTATTTACAACTGCAAAATATTAAGCATGCGTTGTTTCTACATGCCGTTATATTTCACCATCTAGACAGCTCAGGACACTTTCTAAAACATCTTTTATCTTATTTTGGAATCAAATTTGAAGATAGAGTAAAATTCTTAGTATCAACCTTCCTGTTTGTTTGTTTGTGTGTGTGTGTGTGTCTATACAGTACTGTGCAAAAGTCTTAGGCACCTGTGGGAAAAATACTATACAGTAAAGATGGTTCTGAAAATAATGCCATGAATACTTATTAATCAATAAACCTTCTAAAAAGTGCAGTAGACAAAAAAAACCTCAGTCAAATCAATATTTGGTGGGACCACCCTTTGCCTTTAAAACAGCATCAATTCTCTCATGCAAACTTGCATGCAGTTTAAGGTAGAGGTTGGTAGGTTCTTCCAAACATTTTGAGGAACTGGCCACAGTTCTTCTGCAGACCTTGACTGTCTCTGCATGTCCTCCGTTCTGTGGGGACCATACCATCTGTTGCAGGATTCCTTCTTTTTGCTCAAGATAGTTCTGTATGACTGAGACTGGGGGTTTGGGGTCATTGTCAGGCTGCAGAATGAATTTGGGGCCAATCAGAAACGTCCCTGATGGTAGATAAGAATCTACCTGTACTTCTCAACAGAAATTGAAGTTGCATGCCTAAGAATTTTGCACAGCACTGTATATGTGTATCTTAGATAGAGAGATGTGTTTTATCTTTTATAGCAACTAACTACACTGACTGACCACTTTATTAGGAACACCATTCTAAAATGGGGTAGGACCCCCTTTGCTCTCAGAAGAGCCTGAATTCTTCATTGCACAGATTCAACAAATGCTGAAAGCATTACTTAGAGATTCTGGTCCATGGTGGCATGATTGCATCATCATACAATTGCTACAGATTTGTCATATGCACATTCATGCTGCCAATCTGCTGTCCTACCACATCCCAAAGGTACTCTGCTGGATTCAGATCTGGTGACTGGGAAGGCCACTGAAGGCCATTAAACTCATTGTCATGTTCATAGAACCAGCTGGAAATGACTTGTGCTCTGTGGCATGGCACATTATTATGCTGGAAGGAGCCATTAGAAGATGGTTAAGTTGTGGCTAATTTGTGCCTGTGGTATTCAAATGGTGCTCGGTTGGTAATAGGAAGCCCATTGTGCGTCACAAAAAAAAATTCTCCAAACCATTACACCTGAACTGCTGTCACAAGGCAGGTTGGGTCCATGGCTTCATGCTGTTTCTGCCAAATTCTGACCAAACCATCTGCATGTTGCAGCAGAATTTGAGATTCATCAGACCAGGAAACGTTTGTTTGTAGCCCATCCAACTCAAAGTTTGATGTGTCATGTATTGGAAAGAGGGGTTATTTGAGTAACTGTAGCCTTCCTGTCAGCTTGAACCAGTCTGGCCGTTCTCCTTCGACCTCTTTCTTTAACAAGGTGTTGTTTTATTTTTCACGCCATTCTGAGTAGACTCTGCAGACTGTTATGGGGAACAGCAGTTTCTGACATACTCAGACCACCCCCTCTTGCACCAACAACTGTGCCACAATCAAAGTCACTTAGATCACGTTTCCTCTATTCTGAAGTTTCACGTGAACAGTCATTCCCCTGATTATAATCAGTAGTCAGTGCGTGTATTTCTTCTTCTTATAAAGTTTAATTTAAAAAGATTGCTTAGCTGCCAAAATTTAAACTCATACCCTGGGTCTGCAGCTTGCAAGAAAAATTCAGACCAGCACTGTTTAACCGAAAAACTGATGGAAAATGTTTCGTTGAAACAGATGTCAGTGTCAGTACTTGCTCTGAATCAGTTTTTCTGGTATATATTCCAGGATCAAAAAATGCTTTGTTGTGTAACATAATATTGTGTGGGAGTAAAATTGAAGACATTCTAAGACATTCTCTATGTTCAACTATGAGTTCATTGTGTTCAATAAGTTCAGGGTGTCCACAGCTAATACTGTTTGCTGGGTTCATAGAGTTTATGGCCAACACTGTTTACGTGCATTATGGTATTTGGGTTTATGTTTATGGGATTTATGAGTTAATTTTTACCATATACTCTTAAAGTACAAACTTTGTTTATTGATACCATATACTGTTTGTATTTTACCATTGATCTGTATCTTGTTTATTGCTACCATGGATCTTGTTACTATGGATGTAACTGTGCTATAAGTACTGAACTGTTAACGTTGTTTGCGGTCAGTCTTCCGGAAGTCAGTCCCCTCTGGAGGCTCACCCAGACTCCTGCAAGCACGTTGATGAAGGGAAAATAAAGAATCTTGGCAAGCAGGGTTAGTGTTGGGTTTCCCTAGACTGAAAATTTCTCCGACAGTTGTCAAGGTTTAAGGTTCACATCATTGTCATTTTGCTGTTTTACAGATGTACAAGAGGTAGATGGGTAGGTAAATAGATCATTTTTTGCATGTAATATTACAAAAAAATTGACAGTTTGAAAGAAAATGTATAAAAAGTTGACTAGTACTATAATGAGTATGAGATTCTTTTTGTATTGTTAAAGTAGTTATTCTATATTAGTTAATCAGTAAAGTTCAATTACAGCAAAAACTGGTATTTCTCCTCCAATGTCTTCTGCCAAAATAGCCTTAAATTTAAGAAACAACAGAAACCACTGGTGGTGGTGCTTTCTCTGTTGGGGGGAGGGTAATAAAAGTGACTATTAAACTCTGTACACTTTCAGGAAGGTACATTTATATGCTGCAATTTTGCATAATCCATATAAAGCAATACCAACTGCAGTCAAATTAATATTAAAAAGAAATTTCTGGAGTCATGAAGATAAATGAACAGTGATGACTTTTTTTCTTTAAGATACTGGAAACAGTGTAAACACTTTAATGAAGTTAAAACTGAAATTTAGTTGCCCCACACGTTGTCAGTAAACAATGCTGTTCATTTCAGCACCACAGTCAGTTTCCCTTTTCAGGAAAGGGAGTGCGGAGCTTACAAGTTTTGCTCCCTATTTGGAAGCAGTCTCAACAAATCCCAACTGAATCCAGGCATGAAATCCTCACTGAGTTAACATAGAATTGTCTGACGTTTAATGATGAGAAAAGTTCAATTTTCATTTAAATGACATCAACACAGAAATACTTAATGCTACTGTGCACCGTGCACAGCTGAGGATAACCTGCATATTTAGGACTATTTTGCCAACACAACAGAATGGTTTTCAGTGTTTCCTTTCACTGGCAGGGGATAAAATCCCTGCCCCTCTGTTGTAAGTACACAGTTTAATCATCAGTTGTGCTCTAGACCAATGGAAGAGAATGCACATGGATCACATGGCCATCCCTATGACGTCAGAATAAGCTGTCAGTAGAAGAATATTTATCCAGATGTCCAGTTAGTGAGATGTCTTCACAGTCCAGAAGAGGCATGGCAAATTCCTTGTTGTGGCTCTGACCAGGTCATTGTGTGGCATCCTCTGATGCTGAAAGAGGCTTTTTCTACTGCATTCCTTTCTCCTGCCTAGCGACACAAACAAAGAACGAGTGCCATCTGTTTCGTCTGCTGTTTGAGTTCTGCTGCTTTCTTCAAAGAACCGATAGCTGAAGACTTGTCGCATAATGCAGTGAAAAAAGAAGAAAAAAATTGAATTAATGAGTTGGGTTTGGAATTACTTAATGTATTCAAGGAATGAAGGACTAGAGGGGAGAAAGGAAATGGATGAAAGCAGGAGGTTTATGTCCATTGTGTGTTGACCTGCTTTGGCTGAACATAGGAAGAGAGAGTGGAAGGAAAAATATAAAGAAGAAAGAATGGTTTGATGAAGATAAGTTAAATGGGTTGGATTCAAAGAATTAGACAGCAAGAGGAAAATGAGCGGCTTTAGGAGGCAAGAGGAATGATGGGTCTATCATTACGTGAGACCTCACCAGCCTCCATGTGCCTGGCAGGCTGCAGCAGAAGGTTCGTCACTAGCTGTGTACGTTCTGTTTTAGTAAAAGTTATGCTCATTGTTATTTGCCTTTACCAAAACCTTTAAAAGGGCATCATTTAAATAAGGGCAACAAAGCAACGACTTTCATCTTAAAATGTTTGAACTGACAACTGTTACATTGGGGAAACAAACTGATGAGACAGTTCCTGTTTACACGTGTAGGTAGTGCGTCTAGTGGGAAGAACGACGTTGTGATGGAAGCTTCCTGAAAGTGATTTGCTAGAAGAAATACTTGAGGGCTAACACTACTTAATTCACCAAAACGGGTCGTGAGTGGCCAGCTGACAAGTCTTAATGTTGCTTGCAGATATCCGAAAAGAGATGGCTGCCTGTGATTTTGGTTAAAGCTTCATGGGGGCAAACCATACTATGACTATTTATACACTGTAAATCAGTTAATGTTATCTCATTGTTGAGCTATAGTAATGTAAAGTAACCAATTACGCAAATAGTTGATGAAAACACAATGAAATTTTAATGCCTTTTAATGTGTTTGTCATAATTATGATGAAATTATGTTTTGTCTGTTTTAGAGCCAAAGATTTGAAGAACCAGCTTGCTATAAGGATTCCTGCAAAGTAAACTGACTGCAATTTTCCCAGGAAAGTCGAAAAAACAGTGCTCAGTGGAAAAGGTGGCAAGGTGGATGCAGCTTTACTAAGAACTATGCCCTACTACTGTAAAGACCTTCTATCTGTTGGACTTGATTAAATGTAACCACCAGGATTCTACGTGCTTTCCACCAGTATCATGCAGTGGAGAAGACGACACTTTTTCCCATTTAAAGTGACCTGTAATATAAAGCGGTCAGTCTTCTGTATACATATCATTGGACTTCTGACTTTGGCCTCTGTGTTCGTAATCTTTGCTTTATGCCACTGGGTTTGGCTACTAGGCAAAATAGGACAGAGGGAGAGCTTGGAAAACATTGTGCGGAGTTTTCACTTCCAAAAAACTGAGGTAAACCAGACCTCTGTTAAGAATACATTAAGAGAGGCTTCCCATTCCTCCAACATTCCCTTGGTGAACCTCAGTTCTATTCAGGTGGATGTATCCTTGCAGGGACTGATGGGACCGGAGAATTCCTTGAATGCTAATATTAGTCTGCTCAGTGAAATGGGAATTAGCGGACGGCTGACCATGCAGCCATACCCCTACTTTATTAATGAGCCCGACAAATGTAAGGACCGCAACATCTTCTTGATATTTCTGGTAACAGTGGAGCCAGAACAAGTGGATGCAAGGAATGCCATCCGGCAGACCTGGGGAAATGACAGCCTAGCTCCTGGCCTGGGCCTTGTTCACCTCTTTCTGCTGGGCCAGAAGAATGACACTAATGGCTACCTACAGGATTCCATTAAGAAGGAAAGCCAGGAGTACCATGATATCATTCAACATGCATATCAAGACACGTATCATAACTTAACAATCAAAACCCTTATGGGATTGAACTGGGTGGCCAGCTACTGCTCGCAGGCTAAATACGTCATGAAGACAGACAGTGATATGTTTGTGAACACCGAATATCTTATATACAAATTGCTCAAGCCAGATGAACCTCCGAGGCAGAACTATTTCACGGGCTACTTAATGAGAGGCTATGCACCAAACCGAAATAAGGACAGCAAGTGGTACATGCCACTACACCAATATTCGAGCGAGCGATATCCCGTGTTCTGCTCTGGAACAGGATATGTGCTCTCTGGGGACATGGCTGAAAAGATCTATAAAGTTTCTCTGACTATACCTCGTCTGCACTTAGAGGATGTGTATGTGGGGATCTGCTTGGCTAAGCTCCGCATTGAACCCATACCACCACCCAATGAGTTTTTGTTCCATCATTGGCGAGTGTCCTACTCCAGCTGCAAATACAGTCACCTTGTTACCTCTCATCAGTTCACACCAAATGAAATCATCAAGTATTGGAATCATTTGCAAAAAAACAAGCACAATCCTTGTAGCAATGGTGCAAAGGAGAAGAATGGAAGATCCCAACACAAAAAACAGCGCTCACAGGCAGCAAGGGATGTGTCTTTTGTACCATGAAACAGCAGATTATTTTTCTAATTCAGAAATTTGAATGCTGTTTAATCAGACTTTTTAAACATTGTGCAGTTTGAACTTTGAAAAACAATAAATATATTTGAATTAAACAGTGAATTACTAAAGGTTTTGTGGGTTATGCCAGTGCATAGTTTAAAGTGCATATTACATAAATTGTTTATTATGGGAGCAATATAATAAAACATTCTTGTATTGTTTTAAACTGCACTGTGCCAAAAATACTACATCATGAACTTGACACCTTAAAGTACTAGGCTTGGGTAGTATCCCACTTACTCCTGTTAACCAGTATGTTCAGTATAATGCATAGTAAGTACCTTAATCGAGAGTTCTACAGCAGGGGTGTAGTGTGAACTGGCAACCTTCTGACCTTTTGTAAGATGACAGCTCTGTGCAGCCCACTGTCCTTGCAGTATAGGTTGGTATACGAAGCAGTACTGTGGTAAAATCCACAAATTCCAAATTCAAATGAATTTATAATGAAGTTTGCTTTCACCAAAAACTGCATCTTTCCATGGAGTTACAAAGGAAGTTCTGATGATGATTGTGTGCGTGGTTATGACTTTAGTTGTGTAATTCTCTGCTGTTTTGGATTTTTTTTTTTTGTATTAGTCACAGGTAAATGATGGTATTAGTTTTGCTGTGGCAAGTCATTTTAACCTGTTCCCTTTTGTCGTGAACTGAGTGAACACATGCATTGAAGTTCCTTTCATAGAAATAATGGAAGCACTTAATGCAAAGCAGGCAAACTTTTTACAGTTTGTATTAGAGCAAAACAAACACTATGACAATGTTCCTTATGAAATACGTTCACCATTTACTGTTTTCAGTGCTGGCTCGCTGTCATTTCAGTCACAGCATGATTAAACAACAGCAAAATTCTGCATGGAAGGATTCATTGTTTGTGTGACATGGCATATGGACTGGTAAACTCATTAAGTTCATTTCATTTACAAATTTAGCATTTTGTGATGTCATTTTAAACAGGTTCTGGGCAAATGTCATAAAATTTGTGACTTGCGCCACAAATTTAGCTGCCATCTCTGCCATTGAGTACAGTAGAAAGAAAGTTTGCCTGTAGTAAACATAATGTAATAATGTGTCACCAGATCAACCAGATGACACAGAAAACAAAGTTTAACTGGCTTTGCAAAACAAGAAACCTCTCAAGTAATTCTTAGAAATTATAAATTTACAGAATGCACATCATTTATTTAAAAATAAACAATATGTAACCCATTTTGATGTTTAAATAAGCAGTACCCCTGAGCAAGCTGTAACTTGACATTGCCCTAACAAAGTTAGATTGTAGCAGTAAGATACGTCTCCACAAAAACTGCATTTAAGTAAATTTGAGTATTCAAAGCCATAGAATATTCCCCTCTTTGTGTGAAATGGTAATATTAATTCTTTCAAAAAATTAAGGTGTGTAAAATAAGGTTTAAAAAATTCTAATTTGGTTTTAAATACATAACGTTATATGTGCCAGAAAAAGAAGCATTTAAAATAGAGCACAAAATTGTAACGAGCATGACAAAAATAAGGTGTGCACACAAGAAAAAGTAAATCTATGAGACAATTAAAACTTGTGTTCCAGCTCTGTTCAGCTTCAACATTCCGAAGAGGAACAAACCGTGGGACTTGCTCTCCTCCTCTAACAGAGCTGCATTATAGGTTAAAAGGAGAAGAATCATAGATGAGCTCCATCATTATGTCAAATAATTAAAAAAATTAATGTTGTACACTAGTTATGCTGAGAATTTTTCTTATTTAACATTTTTTAGCTTTCTTAGATGATCTACTGTGTCATACACAAAAAAACAGCACATTCTAAGGTCTAATTTAACATTCAGCAAAAAGATTTTAAATCCTTCCCTTTTTGACCAAAATAAAATATGACTTATAACATCTGAATTGAAACTTTAAACTGAGGCTCTGTCACAGTTTTGACAGGAGGATGCACTTGTCTTTAAAGATGTGAATCAGCTAGAGGAATGACTATGAGTAACATAGCAGAGAATTTACAGTAGCATAAGCATAGTAAAAATGTTGCTATGGTAACTAGCCATCTCTGTGGCTTTGTTGAGATGGTAAGTAGCAGAAGAAGAGGAGGAAGGAGTGAGTGCAGTGGGGTAGTGGATTGGATTAGATAGGAAGCAGCATCATTTACTACATGGGCCTTCAAATGAAATTTGTGATGTGAATAATAGCATAGGTACACATAATTAATCTACTGTGGTCACAAAGCTGCAAGTTAATGATGAATGAATGGATGGATGAATGAGCTGGAACCAAATTTATTTACTGCTGTTGTTTAACATCTGTAACAACATTCTGCACATTTCCTGCCTCATCAAGAACTCATCAAGAATATGGGTTCTGTGAGAAGGAAACTACAATCCATCATAGACAATTGCTCTCACCCCTGAAATAAGCTGATCACCATGAGGTCTTATAGCCACCAGGTTATTCAGTGCACATAGAAACACTACTGGGAGAGTCCTTCCTAACAACAGCCACCTGCCTGCATAATGCCACACAAGGACTTGTTACCTTTTTCCACCTCAGGTCACTAAACTTGTGGTTTCTGCTGCTATTTATTACTTGGTATTTATTTATTTTGCACCTGTGTAATGTGTTGGCTGTTACGAGGCCTATATTTAAGCTCCTGTATGGGTGAATTTCCCTTACAATATTGAAACAAGCAATGTCATCGAGATGGCCTGTGAACACAGAGTAGCGATTTGGGGACAGAGGGACTAAGGAGCATAAAATAATAAAATAATATCAAAGTACAGTAATACTGTGCAAGGTATTCAAACAACTGGATAGTCTGTGCTCTCCTTTGTAGCATGCCTCACATGATAACTAATTCAATTAAACTCATTTAGACACAGCAGTACCTTAAGTGATGACAAATTCTGAAAAAAAAAAAAAACATTATTAAAATGACCGGCAAAAAACAGACCTACAAAGTTATTTACATTCATCTTGTAATGAAACTAAGTAGTTTAACAACGTGGATTGTTTTCCATAATTAAATAATTAAGATGTTATTAATAATTAAGATTAATAGTTAAAACGACTAAGCACAAAGTGAGGATCATTATAGTTATCGTCATGGTTAAGTGATGAAGACTTTGGCAGAGTCTATCAGTTTGAAAAAAGCACACAGTAGGGCCTACTGGCCAGCACAGCAAAACAGAGGTGAAAACATAGAATCGGGTGAGGGCACAAAACTGAATGCAACTTAGATTTCTGGTTACCACAGCAGAGACTGATTGAAAATTTGTCTTAATTTATCTTGGTTAAGCTTACAGTCCCTTGGGAAGAATATATTGAAAAAAACAAATAGAATGGGGATGAATGGGGAACTGCTGGAGCAGTGCTATTCAAAAGGCTGGAAGGCAAGACGTGTGTCCTTCAAAGTCCAGTGCATGGATTTGGTACAAGGCCTACTGTATGCTAAAGTCTTGTCGAAGAAGGCCATGACTGCTACTCATGCTGCAGAGAGGGCATCTAGATGCCTGTGGATCAGAAGAGGTAATCTGTAGGTTCAGAGTCACACTACCTGGATTCAGACTGGGGCCTGGATTGGGTTGCCTGGGCGATGGTGTCTGATGCGGAAAGACTTGAAACAAACAGTGATGCAGGGATACCCCGGGATACATTATTAGTGACACACAGACACTGGGAGAACTTGCAAACTCCACACAGACTGAGCTGGATTTGACCTGATGCCTGAACAGCTCAGGTGCTGTGAGGTGACAGCATGCTGCCCTCCACAGGTTAAAGCTGAAGAATAAATTTTACTAACATTAGAATGACTTCAAATTACAACAGATTAATTTAAAAAGGTTATCTGATATTCACCAGCAGTACCAATACTTTCGATATAATTTCCCTACTCTTTCAGTCTTTTGTACATAACAATTCCCGCTTTTCTGTTAATCCTGATATCTCAGTAGCAGCCATTATGATTCATTACTGTTTGAACAAGAAAACCAGAAAAAAAATCTTGGAAAATAACTAAATGATCCCGAATCATGTTCTTATCGGTTTCAGTTTTATTTAAATGAATATTTAAAAAAAGCTAAAAAAAAAAAAAAACGAATCAACTGGGCTAAGGGTTGACTGAAATTAAAAAGTAAAATGAATTAAATGAGTGATACGAAAATAAAGTCGTTCAATAAGCAAACTCCCAAACAGCCAGTCAGATCAAAAAGGACGAAAGCCAGGGAAATTACAAAACTCTTATAACAATATTTCTGCATCCATGCCATGATTGTTATTTCTGCAAATTTAAAAGTGTAGGCAGGCGTCAAAATTTGTAAAACTACATTTTAAAGTTTACACGACCTCTCATTATTTTAATCAGGGGTCTCTTCCAACATAATAAATAAACGGGCTACCGACATGGTAAAGCTGAATGACTTATCCCAGCCAACTACTCCAAAAGTAACGGCCATCAGTGTAGTTTGTCTTTTGGTCTGGATAAAACCAACTTTTATTGCACGCATACTATAAGACCCACAATATTTCCACATCCTTCCTGCACAGTTGGTGGCGCACGTCCACAATACCGCAAGCTCACTCAGGAACGAAGAAGAAGCTCTTCCGGTTCACTTCTCGCGAGGTTACATTGGCTGCGCGCTCTCTGTATTAGTCATTTATTTGCTTTTTTGGGCAGAATTTTTTCATGCCTTCACAAAGGTTCAAGAAATGCTTGCGATAGGCACGATATTGAATTTCGCACGGCATTTTCCTAAAAGGTCAATCCCTAATGAATGTATAGCCTAGTTTTTGTTTTAAATCGTAAGATTGAGAAGGCAGGGTAGTTGGGTAGTAGCAGTAGTAGTACTAGCAGTCGAACATACTGGGACAGGAGAACAGGTGCGTTGTAAATATTGACGCCTGGCAGCTTCAGATGTAACTGGGTAAATAAGCCACAGTTTGCTGCTTTGAGAACTACTTCCAGATTACTTCAGACTGATCACTTAATCACTTTCCTGGTTTACTCCGTGGATGTAGCCGCAGGCTGTACAAAGATTAGTGTGTTAAACAGGAGTCTAACCCTTAATGCCGCTTATTTCGTAGAAACCGCACACGTAGAGTCTTAAACGAAAAAATGGTCTCAAGCCGCAAACATGTCATGTCATGTGTTTTATTAGTGCTAATTTTTGGCTCGGGATTTACTCTGATTCATTCAGCTTTTGTTTCAAGGTAGTAAATCGTATGTAGACTGTAGTTATTGTAGCAGTATTGCAGGTTCTGTTACACTGGAACAACATAGTCAGTGATGTGACGCTTTTTGGCTGTAAGCTTAAAGCTCGCATGTGTTTTTGCAGGATGGGAAATTCAACGTCTACATCAGGTCATTTGTCCAGCTCTGCTTGCACCCAGTTTGTGCAGGTAAGAATGACAAAGTGACGAGAAGGCTGGCTGATGTGTTTATAGCATTTCTTGAAATTTGCCTGATAACTCTTTAAATTGTCTGTTTGCAGGATGTGGTATCTAATAATTGTGTCGTAATATTCTCAAAAACTACTTGTCCGTACTGTAAGATGGCCAAGAATGTGTTCAATGAAATAGGGGCCAAGTATGAAGTAATTGAACTGGACCAGCATCGTGATGGTAAAATGCTTCAAGAAGTATTGACCGAAATGACTGGTGCTAGAACGGTAAGGAAATTAATACTCTCCCATTAAATCACTTCGTACTTCAGAATTAATACTGGAATGTTCATGTTTTTCTACACTAAATTATAATTTTTTTTTTCTCTTGTGCATTTAAGCCATTGTGTGTTGCTCACTATTATGTTTTTGTGACCCCCCCCCCTCCTCCTCCAGGTACCAAGAGTGTTTGTTAATGGAAACTGCATTGGAGGAGGCTCAGATACAAAAGAACTTCATAAGCAGGGGAAATTGGTGCCCCTCATTCAACAGTGCTCCACTTGCCCTGTGAAAAGTGGTAATGAGGAATCAGGCAGTGGTCATTTTTAAATAATGTATATACCCATAGAACTAACATGTGTATTACTGTATGTTTAAAGTTCAAATGTACTGAGCTCACTGAAGTAAAATATGTGCTACTGAATATTTAAACTTTAAAAGAGGTTTTTTTGATTTGTACATTGCTTATTTGAATATGAATAACTCCTTAATTCTCCTAATATTAAATGAAAAGCTCATTTTCTGCATTAATGCTGTTTTTACTGTTTTTTTTTCTCCTGAAGGGAGGTGAAATCCTGAAAATTAACTGTAATGTTGATAACATGATTATTCTGTAGCTCAGTAACGTCATTGTAAAATTAAACCTATCTATATTTTAAATTATGTGAAACATAAGAATATCTTACAAATACCTCAAATAAATGAACTTTTCAAATGGAGTCTTAAAATTGAATTTTCAATGCTGCATATCAGTGTTTTCAGTTATGTATATGATCATTGTTTACTTTGTACAATAAAACACATTTTGTACTTTTCTGTATCTTTGTCACACTAATTAGTTGCTGTGTTGGTTTATTAGTAAAGGTAAATAATTTCACAAGAACTGGGCCACATTGAACAGAGAAACAATGATGTATTTTGGCATGGTTATTTATGCTCCCTGTATATCCAGCAGGAATCTTCAGGAATGACTGATTTTTAATGTGACCTTATTCCCACTTAAAGGGTATTATATTGTAATATACTTGTAAGTTTCCTTATGTTTTTTGCTCAATATAATTCTCTCTCCAGAATATAGAATAACTGCAGTATGCAACAGTGCTGTACTGTATTTAATTTTTTTTGTTAATATAAATAGGGTATTGGAAAAACAGTCCCTGAACCTCTGTTATAACTTTCGATTGTTTTCTCCAAAAATTAAAATAGTTTTCACGTTAATATCGTTTTCTTCCTATGATCAAAGAACCGGAACCGGAAGTGTTTGAAACTTTCGCGACGGAACCGGAATTACTTACAAACTTTTGTGTGAACGGAAAAAAATAATGCGACACCGCGAAATGCTCAAGTGATGCAAATGGGAAGCTGGACGAAGTGAGACTACAACGAATAGTAGATTTTATATTCTGGTGGATAGGACGGATAGATTTTTTTTGTTTTACAGTAAATTTATAGGAAAGAATCCTAAGATGTCAGGGAGTGCGGGGGAGTGGTGTCTCATGGAAAGCGACCCGGGCGTTTTCACAGAGCTCATAAAAGGCTTCGGTGAGTCTTCGCACCGTTAGCCTGGTTAGCACAACATTCCACACGCACATCCTCAGGCTGAGAATGTGGCCGTGTGATTGTAATAAGCTCTTTTATTTCCCTGCAACTTTATCTTTCGTTTCATAAATAAAGTGTTTTGATATCTTGGGTACTTACAAATTTAGTGCTTCCTTCTGAATTAAACACGCGTGGCTCTTTATACGGAGACTGTGTAGCTAGTTTCGTTTAGAGTATTTATTCAAAACAAACGTATAGACGTGAACATTTGTAAGTCCTGATATCGCTTGCAGCTTTGTACACGCTTTAGTTAAGCTTTTCGATTTTTTATTAAGGGTGAAATAAGAAATATGACGTATTCTCAATTGTAAGACCCTCCTTCCCCAACGTGTCTGTCATTTCAGGATGCAAAGGAGTCCAAGTGGAGGAGATATGGAGCATGGAACCAGAGAACTTTGAAAATCTTAAGTACGTGCACAGTTGTATTTACCTTTTTGATTAAATGTGGAAAATAATATCATCTGTTGTTTCAGGTAGCTCTTGGCTTTTAGGTTTAAATTTGAGTTTGACTCTAGCTCAGTGTGCACATTTGCATATTTCTCAACGTGATTTCCATGTGATAGCTTGGCATCTCTTCTAGGGTTCTCTCTTAAGCCCTGTGATTTCTTGGATAGAACTACTGCAACCTGAACTTGATTAGCCTTTTCTAAAATGCATCCATAGCTTTGTGATTTATAATTAACACCATTAACCCAATGTTCATTCATTTTTTTCTAGACCAGTTCATGGACTGATTTTCCTGTTTAAATGGCAACCTGGTGAGGAGCCTGCTGGTTCAGTGGTTCAGGATTCAAGGTTGGATCACATCTTCTTTGCTAAACAGGTACAAATTGTCAGGCCTTTCACTTTTGAAGATTCATCAGTATCTCAAAAGAAGAAAATTCTGTAATTTAAGAAGCTGGGGTATATTTAACTGATTTCTTCTGTCTTGTAACATGGCAGGTCATTAACAATGCATGTGCTACCCAAGCAATCATCAGTGTGTTATTGAACTGTTTACATCCTGATCTTCATCTTGGAGAGACATTGACAGAGTTCAGAGAATTCTCCCAAAGTTTTGATGCTGCTGTAAGTTTTTGATTTGTCGCTTTTGTTTTAATTTGCCACCATAATAAACTTTTCAGTGTTGTAAGTAACATATATTTCAATGCATAATCATTCTTGGTCTCTGTAACAGATGAAAGGTTTGGCCTTAAGCAACTCTGAAGTGATTCGACAAGTTCATAACAGCTTTGCCAGGTAATTATTAAGAGTCTTTGGTTTGAATTTTTTTTGTAATTTCCTGGCATATTTGTAAATTTTGGGATGTGAGAAAAGCCCTTATAAAATTTAAACCTAGCTCTGTTTGAAGAAAATCAAAACCTTATACAGGCATTCCTCGATTGAAACATTTTTGCTAGAACCCAATTTGATTTTTAATACCATTGCTTGATTTACATACTAATGGGCTCAATACAACATGGTCTAGCTAAAAAATCAGTACAAAACAAAAAAGAAAGACCGATTTCAACATCACATTTTTATTCATGCATGTAAAATGCGTAAAACAACACAAATTACACACTGTGTGTGTACACATGCATGCACCTGTGGGCCCGCACCTGTATGCACCCTGGCTACATGTTATGCAAGAATGGGCATTGTGTGTAAAGTGTATATGCCTTTAAGATGGCGGTATTAAGACAACAAGTCTTAAATCCTGAGAAAAGTGGATGTAAAGTTCAAATAGGTGCAGCTGGTGCTGTTAAGAGGAGATGTATGTAAATATCTTTGTAAGGATTGGTTAGTGGATGAAAATTTTATCTTATGGTTCTTTCACACAGTTAATGTTCTGCATTAGTTAATAAACTTGACTTGTTCTGAATTCTTCCACTGCCCAGTGCATCTCTTCAAAACTTTCGTCGAGGACACAGCATGGGCAATAAACTTATTTTTGTTTCTTACAAAGCATGAGTAGATGTTTTGACATTGGACCGTCACAGTACCCATGCGTGCGTGTTTTTGTGTGCACATATCTGTGTGTGCTGTGCAGTGATCCCCTGTGTACATACTACAATGTGATTTATAGTTTTTTAGTGATGTCTGGGTGTTTTTGAAGGGTCTGGGATGTATCATTGTTTGTCGCATAGGAAATAATGGAAATAGTCTCGATTTCAATTTATACTTCCTTTTCAGGAACCTCTGGTATGAATTTTAAGCAAAAAAAACCCCCCAAAAAATCTGGTACATGACATGTAAATTGGGAGATGAGTATATTTACACCACAAGGCCTTTAGGTAGTGCATATTGTAGAGTTGTGTAAGAAATAAGCACCAATGTCAAATGTCAAAACCCCGCAAGTGATTTCACCTTCAAGTGTTGAGGTTATGAGTCCTTTTAAGTGTTACCCGGCTGGTCTTTGAAATGATGTAATTTGTAATAAATGTAAGGAGCAATTAAAATGATTTAATATATTTATGTCTGACATGAATACATGACAGTGTAAGAACAATGGAACAACAAAATGCTGGTGTGGTGAACGGTGACAAGTTAGAGAAATATTGGCGAAAAAAACAGAAAATTTTATATATATGTAGATAGATAGAAAGAAATGTAGCCAAAAAAGTTTGACAAAGGGTCCTTTTTTCTCAGACAGCAAATGTTTGAATTTGATTCCAAGTCATCTTCAAAGGATGAGGATGCATTTCACTTTGTGAGCTACGTTCCAGTCAACGGCAGGCTCTATGAGCTGGATGGACTTCGTGAAGGACCAATTGATCTTGGTATGTGTCTTTATGTTTGAAATCATAATTTAGGTATTAAGTATTTAGATAATTTAGGTACCTCTTGTCACATCTTAAATGTACTTTTAATTTTTACCAATAATTTGCATACACTTTAATTTACAGCCCAATAATTTCCATGAATTTTTATCAAGGATGATGATGATGATGATGATAATAATAATAGTCAGTGAAGATGTCAGAGGAACAGTTTATGGGTCCTTTGTGTCGTGTTGGAATTGTTGGATTCAAAGTTCACTTGAACCTGTCAGTTTACGACTTAGTAAACTTATTGGAAAGATTTGACATGCTCTTGTCTACATCGTTAGAAAACCATCTGAAATCCCTGTATCTTGTAGTCTGATGCTCATGGTAGATGAGTCCATTGTGCTGTTGCCATGAGTGATAGATAACAGAGCTACCAGTTACGCTGCAGTTGATTCATACTAGTATTATACATTCTCTTATATACTTCCACAAAAAAGGAGATAAATGTCAACACTCCGTTTCTCTTGTTTTTTCTTGGAAGTTATTTTTCCTCGTCGTAGAAATGTTCTGTCAGGTATTCGTACACTTTTAACTATTTCTAGGAATATAGTAATTACAGTGTTCTTTAACAGTTATGAGAGGGTAAAACAAAAATAACTTATAGAACACTAATTTTTTAAAAATTCTTACCAAGCAATAACCACACTTTGATTTGATTATTTTTAGGTGCCTGTAGCCAAGATGAATGGAT
Source organism: Arapaima gigas (assembly GCA_900497675.1). Taxonomy (NCBI): domain Eukaryota; kingdom Metazoa; phylum Chordata; class Actinopteri; order Osteoglossiformes; family Osteoglossidae; genus Arapaima; species Arapaima gigas. The sequence continues at coordinate 352,136 of UFQX01000402.1, read as the reverse complement.
AAGTGCAGTTCGGCCAGTTATTGAGAAAAGAATACAGAAGTAAGTATTTATTTTTAAGGTGTATTTTTATGTCCATGAACTTAAAATGCTCATAATTGAGCTTCCTACTGAAACAAATGCATATCCTGCATTTTTATGAAAATTTTATTTAAAAAAATTCTATATATAGTATTTACTGCTTTACAAAGTTCATGTTTTCATCAGCTCATCTTTTCATGAAGAGGTTTTGATGTTATTGTAATCTACAGGTATAGCAAACAAGGGGAAATACCATTTTCAGCAACCAGCTACCAAGCTAAAATTGAATGTAAATAGATCTTTTGTCAATTAGCAGAATAGTTTTTCTTGGTGGGCCTAATTCATAATGAGTGGCCTGTTGAAAATCTGAAATATCCGGATACAGCTATTGTATTGTGTTTTATGCGTAAACACTTTCTAATTAATAAAAACAGATTTCTCCTCTTGAAATAAAGGTTTGAATTTTTCTTTAAAAGTGCTGTGTACATACAACTTACCAAGGATTTCTTATTTTAGGTACAGCGAAGGAGAAATTCGCTTTAACTTGATGGCAATAGTGTCTGAGAGGAAGCTGATCTATGAACGTAGAATTGCTGAACTACAGGCTCAACTTGCAGAAGTAAGTGCTGCCAGAGGCTGTGCATTGTGCTCTCATAGGACATTTTTTTTAAACTAATTTCTGTTTTGTTTCAGGATGAACCAATGGACACAGACCATAGTAACAACCTGCTCAATGCAACTCAGTCTGAAATTGCAAAGTACCAACTCCTGATTGAAGAAGAAAATCAGAAACTTAAGCGATATAAAGTAAAAAGTGCTTCCGTTTTTAAGCACTGATAATTTATCATTCCATGGTGTTTTAACCCTTACATTCATATATAGATTATGAATGGTGATGAAAGACTGTTGGGATTTCTTTTCAGATTGAAAACATCAGAAGAAAACACAATTACCTTCCATTTATAATGGAACTATTGAAGACACTGGCTGAATATCAGCAGTTAATACCATTGGTGGAAAAGGTGAGAATCATTTTTCTTTCGATATAAAAGTGCAAATTCATATTTATGTGCTTGAACATATGTGTTAGTTGTGAATGCTAAACATGCTTGTTCAACCCGTTATTAAGAATTAAATTAATTTTGACCAGCATAAATTTGACAAGTTGAAAGTTTTTTTTTTTTTTTTTTTTTAACAAATTTTAGGATTTGTGCAATTCCAGCAGTAGATGGCACTCCTGCACTTTTGAAGACATGCTATTGTGTATAGTGGCCTTGAATGCATAAATGAACAAAAGTGACTGTTAACTAGATTTATTGGCATGTTGTATACTTTACGTTATTTCTCAATTCTAAAAGGCAAATTGTAGTATTAAAATAAGAAGTCTAGTTCTAAACTCAATTTCAGCACGGTTTATGAGTACTCTTTCTAAATTACGTTTTGACTTTATGGAGCATGGAGTGATGGCATAATCATACCTTTTTATTTTTGATTAAATGCTGTACTTCTAGCAATTAAGTTATGTATAAGTAAACTAATGATGTTCTTTTTTTCTATAGGCAAAAGAAAAGCAAAGTGCCAAAAAAGCACAGGAAGCAAAGTAACTTACAATTTGTGTGAGCAGCCACGGATATGTTATAAATGGACTATCATGTATTTAAGGTGCAACACAAGCATGCAAGAAATGCAAAAAATAAATGTTTGAATAAACGGTCTTATTTTCTCATGAAATATTTAGAGGTTCATATTTGCTATGATTTATTTAAGATGAGAGATTAAAAAGGTTGCGCTACAACAATTATTTTTTTAAACACCTCTTTAAATTAGTGTATCACCAGCATTGATCTTTAAGTAATGCTCACGTCATTTGCCATATTTAGTATTTAGTGGTGCAGACTCATTTCATAGAATATTTATAGATTATTGAAACATTGTTCAGCAATTTAATGCTGCTAATTAGAAGTCATGGACATTATTTTAGTGTGTTTTCTATTTAGTAACCATCTCAACAGGTGGACACAGTGGCTAGTATTATATTCAGCTGTACTTCAAATAAACTTAGAGAAAAAAATTACCTTAAAAGGAACACACTATGTAAGATACTCTGCTAAATTTGTAAAAATCTGTTGAACTTCTTACAGTAAATGGTCCTGTACTGATTTATTCTGTCGCCAGTCTTTTAGCTTTCAACGTCACACCTGAGATTTGTAATACGTTTTGTAACTTTTGCCCTTAGTTGTAAACAAAGTAGGTTATTTACCACCTCAGTTCAGGTTTTTTTTTTTTTTTTTNTACTAATTTGCTTTTTTCCAGGTAAGAACTGCTACAGATGGATTTTTTTTCTCTTTTTTTTTTTTTTTTTTTTTTTTTTTTTTTTTTTTTTTTAAATAAATAGGTATGTGAATGTCTCAGATTTTAACATCCTCAGAAGTATTTGCCTTGATGGAATTGCACACAGTTTACAGTGAGATACACAATTATGATGAATAAAAACTTAAGAACAAGGGTAACAAATAACATTAGAAGAGGAGTTTTGACCTGGATGAAAATAAGAGGGGTACGTCAGCCATTTGTGATGTGGGAGCACGCCGCTTTTTTTTTTTTTTTTTGCAAGACCTACTTAAGAAGTATTTATCATTGCTGTCCTCATGCAGTTACATCAAAGCAAAAAAAAGTCTTTGAAAACAGGCACATTGTAAACAGTGCTATGAAATGTAATCATCGACTGCAAGGCTGGAGGTGCTGTAGTTGTGGATGGAGGTATGCTTTTAACCAAAGGTTTGCTGGTACAGTTCCCAATTGTACCCATGAGCATTTCTACAATAGACATGGTAAAAGTGCAAAAAGTGTGTAAGTCATTTTTGTTAAAAGCTACCACTGCAGTGATGTAGTAGAAGCATTTTTATTTCCTCTTTATCCAGTTGCTGATCTCTATAGTCACTGACATGCACGCAAGTTTCTTTTACCTTCTCTAAGAATGGATGCCAGGTTGTAGTGAATGCCCCCATCATACCTTAATTAAACTGAAGGTAAATATTTTCATTTGAAGGCAATATAAGAATACAGACGTACACCCTACCTGCACTGATTGGTAAAAAGCACTGAAGTTCATGCTAAACTGAAAATTTTCACATCTAAGTGGAATTTGGTTTGACTTAGGCAGTGTGGTCTTCAAAGTGAACAAGTTGATTATAGAGAACATTCTTTGGGTTCTTTTATGTCCTTGTTGAACTACAGTTGTAGCTTTATTGGCAGTTACATGTTACTAGGTTCATCTGCTCTCTACTATACGGGTATAATGAACAAGAGCCACGTGCTAAGGAACCAGATAAAGACATGTCGAGTTCAAAGTGATATAATATTCCAAAATGATGAAACTCGTGGAAACCTTGTTTGCCCATTTGCCCGAAGTTTATAATTTTGCATGGTCCTAAGAGATGAAGCCACAACAAATTGTGTTGGCTTGAGCTGCGTTTCTCCATTTACAGTCAATGTGGTGTTTACTCTTGCCGTTGCCTTTTGGAATTGCATGTAGTGGTCAACATAATGTCACTGTCAGAAACTATAACATGAAAAGTTGTCACTGAAATAAGAATAAAAAAAGCAGGCACTATGATACCGAGTTATGTTATCAGTTTCAAAAAACTTTCACATATGAATCATTTCAGCCCAAAGATAGTTCTGATTCAATGGTCAATGAAATGTGCAACGTACATGCACACATTGGACGTTATAGAGGACTTCACTTTTGTGAATGGCAAAAATTCTCAGTTAAATACATTATTCTTCCATGCATAACTCAAATAACATGAAAAAGTTCATTTGGGGGAGGGGGGAGGGTGAACAATCTTTATAGGCGATGTATTTATCCATTTATACAAGGGAGTATCATACTGGAGTAATTCAGGGTGTGCTCAAAAGAGCAAGAGCCAGAACCGGAACTGAGTGCCTTCAGATAAATGTTACAGTACCCACATTTTGCATGTTCGTGTTTTTCCCGATAGTTTCCTGCGCTGTTTTAAGTTATGCCGTGTAATTAACGAAAAGCAAAATAAACACCAAAATCGATGGAAAAGAGGATGTGTAGTAAGGAACACAAAGCACCATTTTGTGTAAACACAAACTGGGATGGCATCTGTTCTCAGCATCTTCAGTCTGTATGAACAGCTGTGTTCATCCACTGGGATTTGTTACCAGTCTGAGTGGGCAGCTCGTTTGGTCTTCATGGTTGGAGATGTTCCACCTCAGAGGTGATGCAGTTATGGACTGAAAACTGAGGGCAGAGTGTGTTTGTCTATCTTTTTATAAATGCTTGTGTATAGTGACGCCTTGTGGATAGCATGGTGGTTAGTTGTCTGACTTACCTTCTTTAATCACCAGTTTCCACTTGAGTTGCATTCTCCATTTCAATCGGTGGAAAAGGTTCTGTAAGTGACACAGCGGGGCAGATTCCTCTGGGACTGTGGGTAACAATTACACTATTAGTGATAATATGATGCAACAACCCCTCTCAAACCATACTGTTACTGCATCTTTTTTGTTCAAATATGCACACTCCCACACATCCCTCTGGCCCTCCCGTACTAACATGTTCAGCCCGTTTTAACCTTATAATTTGTAAACAAGTTTTGAATATACTTTCAACTCATGCTATGAAGATCTGAGATTCAAATTGTTGAAGATAAATTTCTAACTTTATTTTTAACTGCATTTTTTACATTTTTCTTGATCAAGGTATGTACCCTAAATTGCTCCAGTAAAAAAAATGTCCAGCTGTATCAATGGGTAAATGACTGTAAATTGTTTAACATTAGAAAACTGCTTTGGAGAAAAGCATCAGCTTAATGATTGTTAAATTCTGAATTTTTTCTCTTTTCTCAGAATGAAAGCAGCCTATATTTCCATTTTCTGTCACTGTTTGGTGGTAAAACATTCAGAAGGGGGGCAGGACTGGGTTGAGGGGAGGAAGTGTGGAGTTCATGAGGTGGTGGGTGATTTTCTCACAGATTTAATTCAATGTATTTTTACTCATTTTTCGCTATATCCAAATCTTTAATAAGCTAATAAACACCAAAGGGAAGTACGGGTTTATTATTTTGCTTTTCTGGTCTTCAGGCTTAGGTGACCAGGTTTTGACAAACATGTTTGTTGCCATAAATCATTGCTTCTTTTTGCTCAGTACAATACAGTTGGGATTTTAAGGTGAATCACTTTAATACTTTCTACACTGTTTTCCTGTTGCACCTGAAGAGCAAAAGTAATGATGCACTGTCTCCTCTCTGTAAAACAAATGCCGGATAGTGACTATAATATAGTGAATGTTTTTTTTAAAGCTATATCTAAGTAGAGTTTAATGTTGCTTTATGTTAACTGAACAATAACAATAAAATAAACTAAATAGTGTTCTGCTCATGTTTTCCCCGCATCACACTCATTGTTCTCAGAATAGAGGGCCATCGTGATCTGCATTGTATGAGCTGTTGATGAAAACAGAAAAAAATGTTTTACGTTGAATATTTTTGTTTATTATAGCTTTATTAATGCTTTAGCTAAATCTAACTGTAAACATAATAAGGGATTAAGCCATATTGTTAAGATTTATTTGATTTTGACACAGTGAGCAGACTTACAAGTAACACCAAGTTCCGAACAGACTTCTNTTGAATATTTTTGTTTATTATAGCTTTATTAATGCTTTAGCTAAATCTAACTGTAAACATAATAAGGGATTAAGCCATATTGTTAAGATTTATTTGATTTTGACACAGTGAGCAGACTTACAAGTAACACCAAGTTCCGAACAGCAGAGATACAACTATAAGCTCGTAGTAACACTATGACACAGTATGTCAGGTTTTACAAAGAGTGAGTTTATGACTGTATACACTTTTTCATATTTCAGTACTGGGGTCCAATTCATTATTCTGACTAATCCGTAACATCGTGGAGGTGTAAGTCTGGGACCTGGCCTATGGATCACACAGGTACCCCAGGATGCACCTGTCACCTAATTAGGAGCCATCCAGAGGCTGAGCGAAGCTCTGGAGTTAGACAAGCAGCTGGGGCCTTCAAGGTGATAGTGAACAATTACCGAGACAGAATTGTGTGTGACACAGAAACCTTGGCTGGAAAAGAACCTGCTTTGTAAACCTTCTCTCCGGATGAGAGGCTTAAAAATGGACTCACCCTGAATTACAACAAAAGCAATAGCTTCCAGTAAGGAAATTCACATTAGTCCTGTTTTAGTGAGAGTCAGTGAACTGCCTTGTAGCTCATGGAATTGCAAGAGTGTGTACAATTTGAAATTTCAATAAAATTTCAAAATTATTTCAGCCAATACCCCATTCCTACGTGGCAGTATCAGAGTTTATGTAAAGAAACAAAATAGTATCGCTTTAGGCATAATTCTATCTCTTTATAATGTTTAAGAAGTTTTTATTGAATACTTGCAAAACATAGCATAATACAACTACAGTATATATGAAAAAAATTAGTGCCTTAGATTTAATCATTAGTAAAGTTTACATTCCTAAACCATTTCTGGAAATTGGGCTTAAATTGGGGATATGTAAATAGGGAGCCTATTTCCCATTATTTTAAACACGAAAAAATTATCATCCATTCCATCCCTCGCAGAAAAACCCAACCAATTTCCCCCAAAATCACTAAAACACCTATATGTAAAATGCCCGTATAAGTAACAAACAATCATCACTATCATGCTTGTTGCTTTGTGCTACAACAGCCATTTAGTAGTACCAGTATGTTGTGTGACAGACATCAGAATGTGCATCTGACCTGCTTCTCACAGCTGACTGAACACAAAGTCACAGCAGATCCCCCTCACTCACACAGTGAGTTCCTCTGCTTGCAGTTTTAATGATATAATGGGTTTTGGAACTTAGATGGTGTAATATGTTGTGCAGTATGAATGCAGGCACAGGCAAATGACACTTTAATGCAGATCAGATGCTATGGGGACCCGGCAGGGACAATGCAACCAAGACACGGAATCAACCGTCACGTTTCAAGAAAACAAAACATTTCAGATGAAGAGTTTTTAATTACACAGTTCAGCTGGAAAATGTCTCAAGCATTTGGAATGTAAATAAGGATTTTTTTACATGGTTAACTTAAAAATATTACATGGGAGTTCTGAACTTGATATAACTTTTTTTTTAATATAAAAAAGAAAAAAATGTTCTATCCAGAGGTCATAAATATGGCAGCTGTAAACTGGAATATGATTCTATATATTGTCTATTTGCTCATAATGGTTTGTTTTAGCCAACCTAATACTAATGACAGAATAAGGGTTTCAGGAATAAGGTCTATCAAGAAACAAGAATAAAGGATATCATATTTTAAAAAATTATACAATTCCTTGGTAATCTGCTATTTGTAAGCTGTAGTATTATAGAATGGCAGGATACAGTAGAAGTCTTCTCCTCTTAACTGAACCAAAAGTAGTTTATTTACCATGACGGTGTTACAAAATGATTGCAGGAAATGACAGGACAGCTTTAGGCGTGCACACTTTTGTTAAAAGTGCAAATGGAAGAAAAACATATGCAGTGACACACTAAAACCTTTTATTTCATATTAAAAAAAGTCTGTTATTCTCAAAAAAAAGGTGTTTTTAAATTTTGTGTTTAAGATCATTAAGATCAGTATAGTAGTATTTTTAGTAATTTTCTACACACAACACATGTCTATAACGAATAAAATAAGGGTCTTGCATCCAGGAGCATTTGGAAGCATTCATAATGGCAACAAAGAAAGAGATTCTTATACCCTTGAACAATGAACGAGGTGACAAACCAGGTGGCAGAGCCCAGAGGCCTACCGAGGGGACTAGCTATTTTTTAATGTAAGAAAGGTTTGTTTCAAGATTTTCCTGAGAATGAAATGACAGTGTGAACCGACTCCACATGTAATTTCAGGTAATTAACTTCAGAAATTGAATTATTTTATAATTAGCTAATTTTTCATTATTGTTACATTGTTTTCCTTTTATGCATCATTGTTTAATTTGCAACATGGAATAACCTATTTTGTTGCTGCGTGGTGCCATGAAAGCTAAATTAGTTGTATTGCCTCATTGTTCACCCGCCAGTACTATTAAGGGTCCGTCTGCAGTATGCAACTCTCAGGCTGAATGTGAATCCCACTTCAACACTGGTGATGGGCATCATTTACTGTTCAGGAGGGACACATTACAAAAAAAATGCAGAAATTTCTTATCAAGGCTAGACAACAGGTAATTGAATTGAATCATGAAGGGTCCCATATCTCCAAGGACAGGTTTGTGGAAAGAACTTGTAAACTCCCAACAAATGTTTTGTACAGCAAAACAACATAGCACACTCATTCACACCTGAAATATATGTTTTTTGGACTGTGGGTGGAAATCTGAGCTCTGCAGCAAAATAAAATACAGATGGTCAGTCAGGCACCTGCACTTTCACCATGCCGCCATGATAAAGACACAGATCAAAAAACAAAATTGGTAGTGATATATTACTGGTTTACCCCAACAAACAAACAGACAGGTAGACAATTCTATTTCATTAACCTTAGAGAATCACTGGGGACAAAGCAAGGAGGGGTATACCCTAAATAAGCAGATCCATCTGTTGTAAGATAGCCTCACTCTAACACACAAAGGTATACACTGCGAGCAATTTATAGTGACCAACTAACTGAAAAGCATATCTTTGGACCATGGAAGGCACCCAGAGCACCCAGAGGAACCCCACACAGACACAGGGAGAACCTTTACCCAAACCAGTCTAGGCATTTTAAGACAGCAGCACTACCTGTGTGCCATTGGGCCATAAAAGAATAAATATCCATCCATTTATCGGTGATCATAACTGCTTTATCCTGGTCATGGTGATGAAGGGTCACCACTAGGCTAGTGCATTGTAGGGTGGTCATACATGGACAGAGTCACACACACCTGCACACTGCCCAAAGTGGGCAATGGAGAGCGACCAATTAAGTTGAAACACGTGTCTTTGGACTCTGAGAGGAAAACCACACACAGGTGGAGAACTGGTAAACAACACAGACTGAGCTGCATTCAATCCCATGCCTAAACAGCCCAGACACTGTTAGGAAGTGGTGCTTCTTGCTTCACCACCATGCCAACAAACAAACAAATAAGGAAAAATACACATAAGACTTAATATACCGGAGTGGAATAATTTGAGCTCATTCTCTGTTATCGCCATGCGGGAAAGAATTCCTTTATCCATGTCTCCTGGTCCAGTTTTTATTTGAAGAAAATGTTCAAAGTCTTATTTTTTTGAAATGGACCTATCCAGCATCACTTGAATCAGGATTAAAGTCCTGCTGGGTCCTGTAAATGTCATCCATCAGAAACCTGGGATAAAAGTCCCTCTCCATAAACCCATTCACTATAATCTCCTGGGCTTCATCAAAACAAATCTGTGTTTTCAGCCTTCACTTTCTTTTTATTCATTCTTATATTTGATGCTCAGTGCTATTATGGACAATGGTTAATACACATCGGAGACACTGGAGACTAGCTTGTCTTTTTGTCCAAAATCATATCCACTGTAGATGTTAAATATACACCTGTATAGTTGTGTGAATTTCAAATGTATATGAACCTACTTGTTTACTTATTTACTAGCCCTGCACCAAAAGTAAAATATCTCACCAATCATTAACAATATTTTAAGATACTCCTATACTCACCACAACTAGATCTTTTTTTTCTGTTTATTAATACAACTTATATTATTATTATTATTATTATTATTGCTGCTATTGTTATTGGTAATGATTATACATTATAGCTAATATTATAATTTTAACAACAACAATAATAATAATAATGTGAGCTACAATAAAGTCACTACAAAATACTGCTTGCATAGTATAGAAAAGCAAAATCCCAGTTTTATATAACCGTAACCCTGATGCCACTACTTCAGCTATTTGCTGTTGCTGATTATAAGTTTTGACTGCCTTCGTGTAGGATGTGGTGATGCTGCTCAGGCATGAAATAAGCCTACTGATTTTGTCTTTGCTTTATTCAGATCTATCCAACAGAGACCGTAGACAGAAAGTAGGTGTAATTATATGATGCGTTATGCAACAGATTTTACAGCTGAGGCTACTTTTTCAGCACAAGCGTTATTTCTCTCTCTGTTTTGTGACAAATCACGGGTTCACAGTCAGCTATCCTGTGTGTGCTTCTATTTATGTTTGTATCTTTGTAGTTTTTAAATGTTTTACTTACCCTGCCATAATGTGCACTGCTGTAGTTTACATATTGTTTTCCCTGCAACAGTGCCTTAGCCATTTCATTATAAGTTCATTATAAGAGGAGAAATCAGTGTTCATTATAAGCCAATTACACAAATGAACAAGTAGTCACCTTTACAATCAATAACGTCAGCCTCTGGCACCTCCTGCGGGGTGTACGGAAATCCCTCTGGTTTTTAGTGGAAACCTTTCATACAATGCCGTGTTTAACTTCCAGCTGACATTTGGCTTGCTACAGTGTGCGCTTTACTGGGTAACTCAAGGGGCTTCAGGGGCTGTCAGCAGTGGTAATAGTGCACCTTTCACAGTAACATGAACGGCCAAATAGCACCGCTGCCTAGTAGGTGGGAAACTCAGGTTTGATTTCCAGTTGAGGAGTACCACCACTATTAAACACCATTCAGTTGCTGGTCCAAAACCACCCAAGAGTTGTTAGGTGAGATTTCTAACACTATTCCCACCTACCCCCCAATATGACAGAGGAAAGAACAAAGAATAATTCCAGTTTGGATGTTGCCTTGACTGACAAGCTCCACATTGCAGGTTGGGGAACCAGGACAGTTTGATCTTTCTGGTCACACGGTTGCTTCTGCCCCTAGCTTCACCCACAGTTCTATTCCTGTTCGTACCACTGTGCTCCAGTTTCATTTCTGGTGTCCTCCTGATACCTGCAGGTAGTCCACGGATCTCACTGGCTGTCTTACGTCGATATGCCCTGTGGGGCCAGTGACTCTCAAAGCCCAGACCATGTTGTCTCAATGGTTTCTCCTGTAGTGTAGCAGACGTTAACTTGCCCGTGTCCAGTCCCTGATGAGACTTACAGCTGCATCTGGTACAGGGCCAGTTCAAAAGCACAAGCAGCAGATGCAGCCATTTAAGACCATTTTTATTTTAAAGTAGAGGCTCATGTTTCTCGTGAAGGGGGTGTTGGCACTAAGCCTGCAAATCTGTTTTTGAGTACAATGCTAGATTGAGTGCTTTTTGTTTCAGTTTGCATGTTGGGTATGTTTATTTTGTGAGCTCCCCTGGCTGCCTATCCCCTCACTGCCAATCCAGTCACCCCCCCCCCCCATTTCTGCTCCCTGCTGCACCTGCTCAGCCTATTCTAAGACCAGCATCATCACTCCTCTTGTCCTTGGGAGCTGCACTGTCCCTCTCCTCCTGTTTCTGGTTCCTCCTTCTCTCCAGCAGCCCCAGACCTCCCCACCTCTCCCATGGCTGTGCCTTTTCGCTCCCATATTTTTTTCCACACCAGCTATATTAGCCAATGGGCTGTACCTGGTCCCCTTCCCCCTTCCCCTGTCCCTTGAGGCAGTGTTGCCTGCACACCTCTAGTACCTGCAGGCTCTGACCTCCCCTGCCTTTCTACACCCCACTACTGATACTGCTACCCCCACCACATCCATCTTTCTCCCTGTTCCCCAGTGCTTCCTACTGCATTTGGGCATGCACTGTCTGCTCCTGGACCAGTGTCATCACTTCCTTTATCCTCAGCGGTGTTGCCACCGCTTGTCCTGGGTTGTACTCATTTTTCTTTCCCCATTTCTTGGTGCCTGTGCCACCCTTGTGTAATGGGCTGTGCCCAGGTTCCTAATTTCACTTCATGACAGCCATAGTGTTTTCTGATCCCAGGCCATGCTTAGTTTTCACCTTCTGTTTCTCACAAGCTGTAGGACCTTTGCATCCTTGGCCATGCCTGCTGTCCACTGTTCCTCAATTGCTCTGGACCAGTGAGCTTTGACTTCTACCCCACCCCCACCCTGTGTCCTCCCTCTCCTTTCCTTCTTGTAGTGACTCTGCCACCTTCACATCCCTAGTGACATTGCCTTTACCTCCGTCCCCAGTCTCTTGACCTAGCTACTCTTCTATCTTCTGCTAAAGCTGCTGCTTCCCATACCTTGTCCTTGCTGTCATTGTCCTGTAATCTGGCCTTTTTGCCTCTGTTGCTCTCACCTCTGATATTTCACGTAGCCTTTTGCTGTGACATTGATGTGTTTCACTCTAACCTTCGGTATCGTTGCTGTGGGCTGCCACTTACCTTGCCGTCAAAGTAGTCCTGGTGTTTGGTTTTTTGGGGGCTTACTTCTACTTAAACCATAACTTGTACTCTGCATAAAACACAGCCAGTGGTGGTTCCATTCTTTATAGCTAAGTTGATCTATTAGGGTACAGTGAATTATGACCAGTGCCATTTTGATTTTGCCCATTCAAAAGCCTGTTCCTGTCCATATCCTGTCCTTTTCTACTGCTTGTTTATGCACCCTTATGATCCCTGCTATCTCTTAGTTCCCAGGCATTCTCACAATGATGCATCTGTGTTTAGTGGTTCTCCTGTCCAGTCCTCCAGTTTTTCATATCTCTTGTCTTAGCCAAACTTTCTGCATCGATTCTTGTGGTTACCACATTCTTTTGCCGAACAAAACATTAATCTGCAATTCAATGACTTTGTTCAGTGACTTTCCACGTTTCCTTCTTGTCTGCAGCCTCTGCCCTAGCTTCTACATACATGTCAACAATTACATCTCCAGTCATGACAATTTCATGAATTCCAGACTAGGTTACCTTCTTTTGGCACTCTTACTCATCCATGGACTGACCCAGAGTCTCACTCACCAACCCGATTGCTACCTTGTTTCCCATCTCCCACACAGTTTACATTACATCTTCCACAATGACATCATGACTGTCTAAGTCACTTGGATTGAACTATATGTCACATTTGACTAGTGCTGTCAAACATGCCTATGGGGCTCCCAGTAGTGTGCTGTATCAGTGCCAACTCACGCCCATTGCTGAAGCTCCCACTCATCTGATATGTTTGCGACAACAAAGCCATTCAGCATTGCCTGTGCTCCTTGTAGCTTGCAGGTCCCTACTCATAACTCGTGCCTGTTACCGGGCCTCCTAGCTATTTATGGTGTCAGTGCCACTGACTCGCGTCCATCCTAGGAGCTTCTAGTTGTTTAATGCACCTGCACCACTGAACTGTGCCTGTAACTGGGGCTCCCAGTCATCACCAAATTGCACCCAATGCCAGTGCTCCTCATGGTATTGATTGTCCCCAGTCGTGATCATGCCCATCTCCAAGGCACCCATTCTTTAACTGCATCTGAATGGCCAACTCATGCCAGTGGGAGAAGCCCTTAATCATACAGTCTACCTCCAAGCTCATTCCCAGACCTGCTGAAAGTTTGATATGTCCCTGCTTCTAACATGCCAGGGTCATTGTTCCAGTTTGCAACCCTTTTATAGTCTGTCTTTGGATGCTTCTTTGGTTTCCTTGCTACGTGTCCCTAACAGCCTCATGCTTGCTGTAGTTGCCACTTCAGACTCAACCTCCTTTCTGCATGGCTGACTTGCCTGCCAGTCATGCTCTCCCTGGTGTTCTGGGGGTCATACGCTCACCTTTCGGTTAATTAACCAATTCAGTATTCAGTAATAGTGTGTTTCCCACAGTGTATATGGTCCACCTATTACACTGTGCCCATATATATATATATATATGAATAAATATTGTTTCTTCAGGCTATTTGATACCAACTGCACAGCACTCTATGGCATTCTTGTCGAAAGTGCTGAAGTCAAACTGAAGTACATGGGCATGATGATGGGAATGAATCTAATTCATCCTGGAAAAAGTTTGAGATACTGAATTTTTCAGGTACCAAGTGCCTAGATCCCATTTTTTTAAACGGGGAAAAATAAAAACTAATGTGCTCCCAGCCCATCAAAAAGCACTGTGGTAAAACACAAGTTGCATATTTAGAAAACACTTAATGTTGTCATTAATTTGCATGTTTACTTTGTATGGTACAGTATGTGCAATATAGGACATTTGCATCATAGTACCACCATCAGCATTTAAATTAATAAGCGTACTAAAAAAACTAAATTTAAATTTTAAAATAATTGAAACAGACAAGGCTGACAACTTTTACTGGCTTCTCACGGAATGAATTAAAGAAAGAGGCTTGCGAGATTTGCTGTGTGAATTATCCAGCATAAATCACAGTAAATATGGTGATGCTGCGCAAACATGCTCAAACAAAGTGAGCACAAGACTCATGAGAGAACCAGTAGAAACAGCTGAGACACTAATGCACGTGCGCATTATTTTTTCACTGCAGCGCACTATGTGGTACTTTAAAGTATTCATTTTTTTAATTTAAAATTTTATTAGTGTTTCTGTTTTTTATTTCAGAAAAGCGTAGGATAAAAAAATTGTTATAGTAAAGTTTATATACAGATACCCCTATTATGTACTAAAAATTTGGATGTTGACAGTTAAAATACTGAGGGTTTGCTGAATACCTGGTCATGTTGTAATCTTCGATAACCCTTCTTTCTTTTGTTCAGCAGCCAGACAAAACATCTTTCATTTTTCTGACACGTTGGTGTAACACATTGAGACATTACACAGATTTAGAACTACACTTACAATGGACAATCAGCAGTGTTACTGGATGAGGCTGAAGCAGGAGTGGATGGAGGTGCGTATGCCGGAAGACATTAGCCAACATCGGATGTTAGTGTGGCTTTAGATGCCATTGTTACCTGTGAGTGGCAGCATAATGAGGTAAACTTGAAAAGGCAGTGAAATATTCCATGCATGACGACGGTGACAGTTGAGGTTGGTGGCTTTTCAGGGGAAATAGCATAGCGGAAAATCTGTTCTGCCACAGATTGTAGCAAGATGCAAGGTTGGTGACCGAACGAGGGGGCGAGATAATGGGGCAAGACTGTACTTTGCTCCTCTTTGAGCTTTTTTAATAGGGGGAAACGCAGTACTAGTTTTGCTTAACTCACAAATACTCATTTGTAGTACATTTTAGACTTTGTTAAAAATAATTTTTTGGCACATGGAGTTAATAACCTAAAGAAACCAATTTATTAAGTTCTCTGCTGATCATTAAATTTATTACAAGATAATTTCCATCAGACAGTCAGTAGTGTAATCTACATCACAATGTTCTATTAGTTTTTCTAAACACATTAAAAGTTCTTCATAGATGTGTCACTTTTTTAAACCTTAATTTTAATACTGATCCATTTTCAGAAACACAATTTTCAACTAAAAATTATACTATATTTCTAAATGTTTTCAGTTTGCTTAATTTCTATAACCATTATACTGCATTTAAAATTAAATGAATATATCTCTTATCAAATTAAAGATTCACACACTGCTGTGGTTCAAACAACTTGGTTGTTTAACCAGATACTTGTTTTGGTAAATAATTTCAGTTATTGCAGTTTATCAGAATTTGTACAATGTATAATTATACGTAAGGTGACTCGCAATGTGTCAAAGCACTGACAAACCGGGATTTTCAGTTCACAATTCTAACATCATTATCAGTTTAATTTATTTTATACTTTTTATATTGAAACAGTCACTTTTTAAATCTACAGTTTAGTAATGAAATTCAATAGCATGAGTTCATATCTGTCTTGATGTCATTTTTATTCAGATCACTATATGCTATACTATATACTGTACTGTATGCAGTGTACTATATATACATATATATATATATATATATATACACACATACACACATACAGTGCAGTATGAAAAGGTAGCATAAAAAGTCATGTCAGTATTACCGAAATGAAAAGTGCATACTTCAAACGTAAGAAAGAATGGTGAGTTTTCCTGTTGTGAATGTTCTGATAAAAATGAGCTGATAACCACTAAACCAAACTAGGAACCGAAATAACCTTGCAGAACATTTCACATAAAAAAATTCAGATATGCATATTAATCATTATGGCCGAAATCTTCAAGCACAAATTATGAATAAACCCATATGGTCGTGAATCAGATAGTGGCTTATCTCCTTCAGTTGAATTCCAAAGGTTGCCAGGTCTTTGTAACATCTATTCAATGCAATTTTATAACGTTCTGAAAAGCGGAGTAGTGTACTGCAAGGTTATATTGTACACACATTCACGACAAATTGCACTGTCTTTCAATACATTAAATCGTGATGGATTCCAAATACTTTAATCATTTAACCTTGTTGCAGTAACTGCTGAGCTTGATATATTGTTCAGTACTTGATCTCTAAGGAGCACAATCACAGATACATTTTTGTTGATAAGATGCATCAAATAGCAGGCAGTGCAGCTTGTCCTTCAGTCCATGACTCCAATAATGTGGTGGAGCTCTGAAGGAAAGTGAAATACAGAGGGCGAATCAGGTAATCTCACAACAGGTTTTAGAGCTTCTGTGCAGGCCCTCATAAACCATAACTCATAAGCATACAAAACACAAGTCACATGACTGTGAACTTCGTGTGGTAATGCGATGACACACAATTTTTCAGGTTATGCATGTTTGTGTGTCCAAGCTGGTGGTTCATTGTTGCCACCTGCTGTTTGAAAGCATTCTACTCAGCAATAAGAACAGAACTACTGGACCATTGCACATTGAAGAGCATTCTCCTGATTTATGTAATCTAAACGGCAATGAATAGTCAATTAACCTAAGCAAGTATGCATGCAGATGTTGTCAAATAAACTCCCCAGCACTTATGTACTGCCATAAAATGACTAATGGGCAGCTGGCAAATTTCTCAAGTGATGAATTGTGGCTATCCGTCAATGTTTGAAACTGGTATTAGCGCAATGAATGCCCAGTGAAGGATGTTTAATCTCTGCAGAAAGTTCATACATGCACAGTTGAGACTGGATACAATTTGTTGCACTCATCTGAGACCCAGGCACCTTATCTTCAGGAGTTCGTCTGCTGCGGCTTCTCTCATTCCAGAGTCCCGGCGAATTATCTCCTGCAGCCATACCTGCAAGCATCCACTGCTCCACTCAGCAGCTCTTCCTCATCAGCATCCCTGACCACACGGGCCCATCACAACAGATGCTATCAAGAGCAGACCTTGTTTCTAGAGTTCTCAACACTCTCACACTCATGCTGTGATAAAAAAGGTGGTGGAGGGAATTACACTCTTCAGGAAATATTCAAAAGTCCGGCTGTTGTTCATTCACAGGTGCCTCTGTGAAAAAATAAAAGTTACATTTTTTTTGTTTTTAACAGAGCAAGTAGTAAAATAAAAAGAAGTAGAAGATATAGGAGTTAGATTGTGGTTTAGAAAAAAAAATACATTTAACAATTTATTAAAATGGAAGTTTTTTCAGTATTAGCTTTTTAGGTCAGTTCAGGTTTCCAATGCTGCCTCTCTTGATGAGAGAAGGTGGGCCCAGACCCTCCAGTTCCCTGAAATGGTTTTCAGTTCCTTCCGTGGGATCCCGAAGTGTTCCCAGGCCAGCAGAGAGAGAGTTCCGTGGTGGGGGGGGGGGGGGGCAGCTACATCTCAGTCGTGTATTTAAGCTCTCACGGCGCCCCCCTCGGTGGTGATTTGTGCCAGTGNGGGGGGGGGGGGGGGGGCATGTCTCTGTGAACCTTGGAGCTATGTCATCTGGAGCCTGAAGCTCCAGGTAGGGTCTCCCTTGGCAAATAGGTCTTGTGGGAGAGTCTAGACAAAAAATGGTCTACACAGGCACCTGTGAGTACACAAAAAAAGAACAAAATGCACCCTGCCCAGATCAGGGTTACTGGGACCCATCTCTGGAGCCAGGCCTGCAGGTGGTGCTCACTGGTGAGCACCTGGCAGCTGAGTGACCCATATAACCCACTTGTGTTCAGCCCAAAATGGCAACACGGAGCCATCTTGTGGCCTCACCGCCTACAAGGTGAAGGATGGGTGTCGGATGCAACGCCTGCAAAGGGGCAAGAATGAGTAGTGTGTGGTGTAGTTTTCTTAGTGTTTTTGTTTACTTACAAAATTAGCATTAATTACCAGTGATACGTAATTGTTTGACAGCATCAATAAAAACATAATGTAAATTTTAATATTTGGTTCTTCCTATTTATATATGTAAAAAAAATAATAGGGAGCAGAGGTTGATGTGTCTCCAGTATTTGTGTATAACCTCAATGAAAATTAATTGCATATATTTTTTGATCCCTTAGTACCTGACGAGTGTTATACTGTTGCTTTATATTCTTCCTTTAAAATGTTTCTTTTGTTAAAAAAACTCATGATGAAAAAATATTCATACCATGAGTTCCAACACATTATTCATGCCAGCCAAGTATGCTACATATAAAAGATGAACTTTTTTCTTTACATAAGCTTTGAAAATAATGTTTATGAAATAATGTCATAAACGACACTGGTTTATATAATAAGGTACCACATTTTTATTTTACCCTAGAATAGTAAAAATTATTATTCTTAAGAATGTTACTCTACAGTATGTATATTGTATGTACTGTACCGTAATGAGTTGAATTCAACAATGAAACATATTAAACAAGACTGTTACATTAAAAACAAAAAATATTACATTTAGAAATAGATTTTTATTTTTCTTCTTGTAGAGTTACATGCCTAACCATTCATTTATTGTTTTCATACCTTTGTATGGCGTTAAGATGAGAAATTGGTAACCTACGAGTCCATTAAATTCTGAACAAACTTCCAATAAAAAACTACAAAAAACCCACTAACTTCTAAATTATTTAAAATGTTTAAAGATGTAAATTTTTAACTTTTTTTGTTTAATATGTAATGTAGTAGCGACCTATTTGTGAAAAATGTTTGCAAAAGGCCTAGAGATTCATGCCTACGAAACAGAATAAACTGACACGTGTATCATTCCCGTTATAGCATGTGTACATATGTAATGAAACTTACCATAGCTAAAGTCTTAAAAAGCTAAAAATGCAAATGTAAAATTAAGTTTTAGTAAAAAAATGTGTTATTTGGACTCACAGTGGCTTAACTTTAAATATTTAACAAAATTACACAGGGAAATATCACTAACAAATAAAAACAACAGCGTTATTTGGGCTTATATGACCAGACTGGCTGTGCGTGGAGGTGAAACATAAGGAAATGAGCAAAAGGTACTAAGCTATGAAAATGTCCCTGGATGAGACCCGAGTCCATCAGAGGGTAACCATTGACACTGTGGGCAACTTAGAGTGACCAATTAACTTGAAACACGTTTTTGGACTTTGGGAGGAAACCCACAGAGACACGGGGAGAACATCCACACAGACTGAGCCACATTCAAACTCACACTGACTCAGCCCAGGCACTGTGAGGTAACAGTGCTACGCGCTGAGCCCCTGTGCCATCCTCAAATAACATCGAAGGATCAGTTTGTCTGATTCAACCCCCCACTTCCGAAATGTATTCCTCCTGGTGGTACATAAAGAACTCAAATTCTCACAGTTACCCTTTTCCAAGTTAGCCATAATCCTCCTGTTTTACTCCAAGGTAAGCTGTGCATTGTATTCTTCCTGTATTCTAACCCCAAATGGATCTCTTAAAACATATTTTTAGGTACACGGCACATGTTCTTAAACTGTCATAACATTATAAACATTCGCCTTCTCTATACACGTTCTTAAAAACAGTATGCCAGTTTATATGTATAGAGCAACTGCTTCATTACATCCAACTATCCAGTTTGGTGAAAAATAATTTCATAGTGGATATTTAATGAAATACAAGAGCCATTTGGTTTGTGTTCCTTTAGTAGTACTTCATAAAGTGGAAAACTTTCATATCTGCCATATCTTATTAACAATATCTCATCAAACTGCACTATGCTCACCCAGAGGACATACAGAGGTCTGTCTTGTTTTTTTTGATAAAAGTCAAATTCTCCCCATCAGACAATTATTATCTCTACAAAAAAAAAAAAAATCAAGGACCCTTTATATAAGACTGATGGAGTTCCAGCTGCTTCTATCATTTCAGATCACCACACTCGGGATTTGTGTTTCAATCTTTCATCCCTCTATTATCAATAACTGTTTCTCCAGTGCAGGGTGGCAGTGATCCAGAGCTTGTCCCGGTGGCCTAGGATGTGAGGCAGTGTGCACTGTGCTGGGAATTCCAATAGTAACAACACATTTTTTATTGCTGTTGCTCATTTCTCACTGTTGAAATGCAGTACTACAGCAATATATCATTACGCTAGGCTGTTTACTTAAAATTGTGCAGGAAGAATAAGAGAAGCCGCATAACAACAGGTAGACTAAGCTTAAGTATTAGCCACTGTGATGCAGTGATTGCAGTGCTGGTGAAATAAGGCAGAAGGCTCTGCTGAAGCAGGCTGCTGCACTGAGAGGTAACAGCTGAGTGCTACGAGGCTGAGACCCGCAGCAGCAGACCCTGAGGCTTTGCAGCTCTACTCCCAGAACTCCTATAGGCAGGCATAACAAAAAAGACAAACCACCAGGGGCTGATTTGCTCCTTTACAGCAAAAAGAACTCCCTGAAACAGATGGTCAGTGGAAGTCACGCTGATGGCCTCCCTCTGTGTTCGCAAGAACACAAACAAAGAGACGAGCAAATAAAGAGTGGCACGGATTTTAAGATTAGTCTTTTATGTAGCTTAAGTGGTCCAAGGTGTACCGGCTCAAATGGTTGCAGGTTATTCTAAAACCCCAAAATGTACATTTTAAGGGTCAGTTTATGAATAAACTATTCTAACTTATGTTTGACTCATTACTTTTTCTATAAATGTTTATTTATAGTTCCCCGCTTTTCAGGCATGTTGATATGATGAGGGCACCGTGCAAATCAAAGGTCATGACTGTGAAGTTGAAAGGGGTTTAGGCAATGTGAAATGCATACTATCCTGAAATGTGCAATCCTTTAAAGAAGTTTCAAGGGTTGCCGGAGCTTTTATACCAGAAAAGGGGGTCTCGAGAAGTGGGGTCAGGCCGTGAAATTGTCCATCAGCTTCAAATGACAAATCACTAAACTCTGTTTATTTATATCTTCTTATGTATCGCAAGCTTACAACAAACAAATTTGGTGCAGCTATGATTTGACCTGGAACATGCAGTCAGTCAAAATCTCAATCACAGCTGAGAAATTATGAGTTCAGCTTGAATAAAAACCAAGGTATGAATCCGGGTTTTCCAGCCCCTGATTTTATGACGTACCGATACCTAGGAAGTGCACTATTTTTCAGTGGACTTCCAAATAATATCAAAATATTAAAAAAGGTGGTTCTCTCTTTAATTGAACATGACCATCTTACTTCTTTTCTCTATGGAAAAAAGCCAAAGCTCAAGTAGTGTGTTGGATATGCAGCCAGTTTGGATGCTGTGTTCAGTTTTCTAAGATGTCCAAATTAGGACGATTCTACATCACATAGGTCTATGCACATTTTTGCTTTCATCCCTATGAACCCTATTGACCTGGTACCCAATAATGTAATTTTTACATGACACTATAACATCCTAGGGAAGAAAAGCCTATGCTTCCAAGAAAAAAAAAATCCCCAATTCTAGCTGCTATCTCACTGCCAGGTCCCTCAGACTTATAAGATTGTAAGGTTTTGGCCTGTTCTTTCTACAATGGATATGCTTCTCATCTTTTTCATTATTCTTATGGAAAGAAGACTTGCTTCCTGTGAGCTCAATAACTTGTTTCATTTCTTCAAAAGATGTATGTGATCTTGACGTATCAGGATGTTGGTTCTTGCTACTACTTATCCACAGCATGTGAGCAATTGTGGGCAGAAGAAGCAGCACTTTTGATGCTTCCTGTGACCACCACTGTTAATTTCTTGGAATGGTGGGTAAAGTAGAGCCATTAGTGAGAGCCTATTTCTATTTCAGTAAAATGAAAAATGTCATTTGGTGTTCTCATATTTAAATACATGGTTTTTAGCTAACAGTATGACAAGATTTGCCCATCGTTTCCCCCTTTTTATATTTTCAGATAAAATTTACAATTTACCATAATTAACGCTACTTTTTCATGCAATCTAAAAAAAATAATTTTGCTAAAAGTGTAAAAAAAAGCATAATGTGATTCTTGTATAGTGTAACTGTCTCAAAAAGAAACATTAAAACAAACGTTTAATAAATTCTAGAAAAAATTAATTGCCTTATTTATTGATGAGGGTGGAGCAGAAACACACACTGGAGAATTTCCATAAAAGCAATTATGAGGCAGAAACAGGAACCAACCTCTTGCCTTTTGCCATTTTGAATAAAACCCAAGCTTCCCCCTGGAAAAAAAAAAAAAAAAAACAGATAATGCATAGTTTCTACTGAAAGAATGAATAAAAATGACTCTGATAAAATGATCTTATCAGCTTCAGTAATGCAGATTAGTTTAATATGTTTTCTCTCAAGCTCCATGTTCCGCAGTGCGTCTGATAAAATACAATCTTACTTTTAAAATGTTCGCAACTGAGGTCATCTTGTTTCACGAGACACTTTAAGTCGAGAGACAATTCAGAAAGTGAAATGGAAGAAGCAGTCACAACATGAGGGGAAGTAACATGGAGAAGAATTTTTACCCTTTCTCTATAGACCATGGTCAGCTGTCACTAACCCATCCAAAGAGTTTGAACGAAAGCAAAAAATTCATTTGTGGAAAATTAACTTGAACCCATTGTATAGTTTTCAAACATAGAAGTAAGTTTTTCTCATTGATAAATAAGAAAGTGCTGTATTCATATGAAGATGAAAACAGAATTGTATTAATATATTGCCTACATACAGACAGGTATGAAACTATACATTGTACTATATGATGTTTATAAAAACAGAATTTCTGAAATTTAACTGCCACATACTTTGTATTTTATGAATATGTGACAGAAATCTCTTGTTTAAACTTGCTTTGAAAATTCATTGTTTGGTTTAATAATGTAAAGCAAGCTATATTAACAATTTGCTTATTATATAATTGCATATGTATATTTTTTTTCCTGTAAAATCTAATTGAGGAAAGTGTAATTCTACAATTTGCTCCATTGATATACTTAATAAATAACACAGAGTTATATGCCACAGAAATATTTTTGAATGGCAGTTTGACTAATGGAAATGTATCAGAATTCTTACAGGTCTCATTTTTGATACAAAGATGTTTGTTCTAGGGAGCACAACACTATGAAAAACACGCACACGTACGTTTACTTCAGTTACTGCAGTGACAATTTCCATTTCAGAAGATTTGACTTTAAGAAAGGGAAGCTGTGAGGATCACAGAAAACTGCTCATATCAGAAAAACACATATTTGAAAGAATGGAATACAAAAACTTGTTCCGTTATCAGTTATGTGTTGGGTGTGCATCAAAATTACACCAACATGCAGTGTGATAAAGCCTTATGAAAAAGGGAAAAAACATTAAACAAACAGCATAAATAAATTAAAAATATATACGTTGCATCCTTTGGCACATAAAAATTGTGCCATTAAAAAATATAGATCCATCGAGCGCCATATCTTTGCCTAAGATTAATTTGCCTTACACCATTTAAATACACATGCTGCAGTGATTAATGCTGTGTTTTTTTTACTAATGAGCCTAAATCTTTAGTGTTCCCATCTCATAAGCCTCTTCTAATGCATTTGACTTCCATCACTTATGAGAGGTAAACCTAAGCTCTCTATAAATATTTGATTACCAAGTCAAAAATAATGCTTTTTAAGCTTACCAAATTAAAATGCTATAGATGAACCGGGGCTCTTTGTTTATATGTTCCTATAAGTTCAGTATTTTAGCTCAGGATATTATTACTGCACATAGTAATTGCAAATACATGAAGAAGCTATATGAAAACAAGCTGTTATCTGCAGTTTGGAAGTCACTAAAGAAAGATAAATGCATTCCTGTGTGATTCAGCTGTTTTGCAGGCTGAGCATACACAAGTAGTTACTGTATATGGCTAAAATATTTTTACTGTCGACTTAGAAGGCTCATACTCTAGAGATCAACTTTGCTATTATTCTTTATTTCCATTTAATACCTCGCTATGTACAGTTTCCCTGAGGCTATACATAGGCCTCCAGTGTAATGCAAAGCAGTGTTTTCCCTGGCAGGAGAGGGGAGGTGCAGCACGGTGTTTTATTTTAATCCCCTGGATAAAAAAGAGGTTGCATAATACCAGAAATTAGGAAAATATTTGACCCCCTTGGCAGCATACATTGTATGTGTCACTCCCAGGTGAGTATCTGGTAGCTGGAAGGAGAGACACCTCAGGCTTTGTTGTAGGAAGGAGACAGGGAGTTGACTTATGACTTAACAACTGGCTCTGCGGTATACAAGAATGCCAGGGCAACCCTGTCTGGCCTTTTCACACCGGGTTTGATTTGTGCATTCTCTGCTGGCTGTGTGTAGTCAGGAATGAAAATGAGAACAGGTGCAGTTAAACACCACAGCGACAGGGATTTGCATCTGTAATGACCAATGCGGCAGGGACATGAGCATGAGCTCACATTAATCTATAAGAACATAATTGGTGCAGAAGTCCTCTTTTGGGCCTCTGTGCCTTCATCCCTTCCTCACTTCCTTCTTTGTTAATTTCCATAGCTCTGCCGTACCATGTGAGTGCAGTTAAATCATGTCCAGCGTTCTTTCTTTTCATACACGTTCTCTGCTATTTCACTCTTTTCAAGTAGGTCGTGATGCTGTTGTGTAGGGTAAGAGAAGGGTAATTGGCAATCAAAAGTCATATTTACAATAAATGTCATGCTAAGTTGCGTAAAGCATCCATCAAGCCACCCATCAAACTTATTTATTTCCTGTACATTGTACTCATGAGCTCTAGGATCAGGTGGTTAGCAGAATAAGGTGACATCAATGGTGAGAAAACAGAATGAGAGTGAGCAAGACATAAGGACATTAAGTTTCATCAGGAGCTTCTACTGACGTGGACGACCTTTTAGCTTATGCTCTGATGGTCAAGTCAGTTAGTTAGTTGGTACCATGACTGCAGTTTTTACCATTTAAAAATTGTGGTAACACTTTTGTTAAACATCTTCATTACCTCACAACACAAAAAATTATTTGAATTGCTTATCTGCAGATTGCTTTGCACAATGTTCTGTGATGGACCCTAAAACCTCGGTAACTCTTCTACATACAACGAGTCCTGTTTTGCAAGTACTACGTAAACATTCACACTGGTGACGCATCCATCGCATGAGGATGAAACAAAGTACTTCAGATGTCAAAATCTATCACCGCAAAAAAAGAAAACACCACAGTCTGTCACATGATTTGAATCAATCTTCATTTAGATTTATTCATTCATTTTCAAAATAGATCATTTTTTCATTTATATGATTTCTTAACCCAAAATTGCTTTTGTAGATTTTTCAGGTTATTTTTAGCACCATCATTTGAATACCAGAGAGTGCTAACATAAAACTCATTCTGACCAGGTGCATCCATCCCTTCAAAGCCAGTCTAGACTTCAAGCAGGACAATGTGCCACATCTGGAAACACACAACATCTCAGGATAGTTCCAAAAAATTTCCATTGACTTTACTTTACACTGACTTTACATTGAACCCAATGAGAATCTCTCAAGGCTGTTAGACTATCTCTGGGACAAGGTTGGGATGTTGGCAAAATGAATGTCTCACCAAAACAGTCTGCAGAAACTGTGTGACGGTGTGAGTCCAATCTGGAGCAAGAATTTATGATGAATTAATACTGTGCGAGGGGCAAAAGATGGCATAACCTGAACTTGTTAAGTGTACCTATTGTACTTAATAAAGTGGCCAGAGACTGTATTAAATTCTTAATCATTTGCTATTATATATACACACATCCAGAGACTGTACACCAGTTGAAAGAAAGGGGAGGGGGCCCAGAAAATACTATGACAACCGTTCGACAATGCAGATGTTTAACAATGGGTCTCAAATGTGAAGACCTGGTAGGATGAAGATCTGACATGATCCACACCTACTGGTAAAAGAAGCTAAGAGCTCTACATACCTGCCTAGCTACATAAATGAACCAGTGCAAACAACAGGTTCTCACACTGACTGGCTCACTCAAGGAAAAACAGTACTGGCCATAAAAGAGCCCACTAAGGGACAAGCACCATCCAATAAATGGCCAATTATCTGTCTATCCACAACATGGAAGCTCTTGTCAGACATCATTGCCAGCAAACTGAATGCACATGTAAGTAAGCACATGAGCCCTGCCCAGAAAGAGACTGGAAACAGCACCAGAGGCTCAAAGCACCAGCTACTGCTAGACAGCTGTCCACCAAGATTCCAAGACCAGACAGACTAACTTGAGCGTTGTCTGGACTGATTGCAAGAAAACGCGATTTAACACCGCACAAATAGATACTGGAATCGCTAGCCCTCTACAAGGTCAGTAAGACATTAATAACAAGAACTCAGTGGACCACTGGAGGGCAACATTAGAAAACAACTCAAAGACAGTTGTCCAGGCAACTGTAAAGTGTGGTGTATTGACCAAGGAGATGCACTGTCCCCACTGCTATTGTGCACAGACCAGAACTCCCTCAGCCATATCATTACTAAGGGTGGTTATGCATACAGGTTCAAGAGTGGAGCTACCATCAGCCACCTCCTGTACATAGATGACGTTAAGCTGTACGCCCAGACTGAAAATGTGATTGACTTCCTGATCTACCTGACTAGGATCTACATTTAGAATCCTGAGGTGTTGTTTGGACTAGAGAAGTGCAGCAAGATGTTAGTAAGAAGAGGGAAAGTGATGAGGACAGAGAAGAACAAGATCAGCACAATCAACACATATGCCCTGGCAGTCATCAGATACTCAGCTGCCATAGTAAGGCAGCCCAGAGAGAAAATGAAAGCTGCCAAAATCAAGACTTAAAAACCTCTTACAAAACATGGCACCTTCCATGCAAAATCCTACTGCCTAGAGACCGGGAACAATTAATTTAAAACTGGTTCAAAATTGGTTCACAGAGTCAATTGGTTCAAGAAATTTTACAGGAGAATGTCAGGATAGCGGTCCATCACCTGAAGCTTTGTAGAAGTTGGATGATGCAAGACAAGACAATGATCCAAAACACAAAAATAAATCAACAAGCAAAGCAAACTTAGTTTAAAAAGAGGAAAACTGGAATGACGAGGTCAGAATCCAGATCTTAACCCAACATGAGGTGCTGTGGCATGGCCTTAAGAGAGCTTTCTGGACAAGGTATCCCAGAAATATTGATGAACTGAAACAGTTTTGTAGGGAGGAACGGTCTAAAATTCATCCTCACTGTTGTGCAAAGCTGATCAGCAGCTACAGGAAATGTTTGGAAATGTCATTAAATACATGGGTTCACATACTTTGTCCAACCTGGACTGTGAATGATTAGTATGTTGAATAAAGACATGAAAAATGCAACGGTTTGTGTGTTATTAGTTTAACCAGCTTGTGTTTTTCTATTATTGTGACTTAGATAAAGACCACACCACATTTTATGAGTAATTAATGCAGAAAACCAGGTACTTGCAAAGGGTTCACAATCCTTTTCTTGTACATATACATAACATTTTAATTTATGAAAATTAACATATAACATGTAAAACAGGCAGTTTCAATGCAATGTGTATACAAGTTTTAAAATCTTGTGTAGTATTACATGTTGACTGTGAGCGTTGATGCTGGAGCTCATAGTTAAAATGCTCCGCTGAATTTCTTAGCCTGTAACCCATTTGTGAGATCTTACGCTGATGCAGCATGGCATTGGTTATCCAGTCACTTTATTAGATTGCATTATCTACTACAGTCTTTAGGCATTGACTGATTTTTAATTAAATTGATGTCATTGATGTAATATCTGCTGATGACCCAAAAATAAATTACATCTGAGATTTTTTGCAATAATTCCAAAAGCAGATGTCAAGGTCGTACAGGTACAGAATCTTCACGCGGCTCTGATTATTGTATAGTCATGTGGTAGCTTATAAATTTGTTGGTATGGAAAAAGGTAGGTACCCGCAACAACAAAAAAAAAAAAAAAAAAACAAACATATCCAGCTGTACATCTTTGTCTAATTATATTTTTTCCAGCCTGGCACATTTAAAAAGTTTTTTTGTGTTAAAAGAAAGAAGGCCAAATTTATTGTTCTCTCTAAAGAAATAATTCAGCTTAAACACCCATGACACAAACCGTACAAGAGTTATTTAATCACTCATGTGATGTCTAGGAACATCATTAATAAACAAATTAGGTTGATCACAAAACTGTGACTCCCCGAAGAGAACGCGGTCAGTCACATATATACCCAGTGGGTCTCTACCAGCTCACGCTTCTATGTCACAGCTGCTGATTTTTATCAACTCACTGCAGCCACATGTCTGCTGCACTTCTGCTACACAATACACCCAGCCTTTGAGATAAAAAATAGAAAAGAAAACATACATGTCAATATTGTGTAGCGGGGCAAAGCACATTTAGGGCGTGAAGAAGCTGCTTTGTCCTCGCCCTGCTATCTCACAGCATCTCCTCAATTAGGCACAGCTGGCTCCTGTCTCTCTAACAAGAGAATAAGGATGATAAGTGTCCACAATAGGATCGGAGAGAAAGGGGGTATACAGGGACCATTGTTCCTTTACCTGTTACTGGTATACTTGCAAAACTTGAGATATTATATTTAGAGCTAGTTAGTCTCAGCAGTGAGATTAGTGGAAGTCTAGGGTTTTCATCCCTAGATGAGCGGTTTATGCGCCGCTATTTCTTTCAATTCGTGACGGAATTCACCGAAAATAATTCATTGAAAATTTTCGTTCTCGTGACATCTCAAAAGCATCGACGTAATTTAGCAAGATCTCTGCCCAGAAGGAAAATGCATAAAGTCACTACTTTACAAGCACCACAGACACTACGTGGCAAGTAAATATTTGCGTCGACGACGGAAGTTCCCCAGAGTACCTAAGCAAACCGCTCCCCATCAGGAACCTTTATTTGAATAAACAATACTGTGCGGAGTATGAACTCATTTGTGCTCGATGCGGTGCTGGTTGTGTCCGCTGTCGGCTCAAGCCCGTCTGTTTGTACTGTTCATTAGGATTCCTTTTAGAATACACCTCACATGAGTTACACGTCACAGGCAGAGGAATGGAGGGAAAGAGAGAGTTGTACAGATTACTTTCTTAATTAACTTTTGTTATTACTGGAGCTAGACTGGGATTTCTGTCTCATTTGCATTCTCACAATCGTACAGTGTGATAGAGATACCAGGTTGATGAAAATGCCAGCATTTCGGCGAACGTGCGGTGGGGAAGTTCTCAAATTACACCTGCTACTTTCTATAATTAGCGAAACGGCGATGACAATGTTTGGGTGTTTATGAATATTGAGTTTGTAAAAGTGATTACGTTCACCTTCCTCTGGTCTAACAAACAGGATGGTGTCTTGTAATAGGGCTGGCCTGCATGCACATCGTTTTATGGTGGCTGGGAGAAGAAGTGTTGCATTTAAATACACCCAGCAGAACCCCAGAACCCTGCAAATGACAATAGCTGAGCTGCTCTGCCCTGAGCTACATCCAGAGCCACAGTGTGGAGCTCTGCCTCTTCACAGCGAGTCTAAGCGCTTGGCTGCTTCAGCCGGCAGTTTCCATCTAAAACACTCACACGGGAGGACGAGCTCTATCGTGAGGTGCACTCTGCCCTGTCTTTAACTTAATATTCTCCCTGAAAGGTGGACATCAGTACTAGGAGACTCACCTAACCCAGTGGGTGATGGAATAGTGTAATTTTTTTAAAAGACTATCCAATTCCACTTTAATGAGAAGACTGACTTTCCATAATTGTGACGTTTTGATGACTGTCTCATTCTAATTTAGTGGGGATTCTGATTATCTTTACACAGTTGCAGCAAGTTAGGCTGATTCTGGCTACATTGAGAGAAAAGTGCTTCAATTCTTGAAAAAAAAAAAAACAAAACAAAAAACTGGTTAAACAGACATCTGGATTCTTTTTTGGTATTTATTAGTAACAAAATTAAATTAATGCATTTTAACCCCTTAATTATCATTTAGATATAAATATTAGCCTTTGTTGTTAAATTGTATTTTAATTTACTTTAAATAAATGTATGTGAACAAAATATAAACCTGTGACACCTCTGAAAATGCGTGCCTTCCAAGTGTAAATGCAGAAAGAACTCTCACATCGATCAAATGAGAGCTCACAGAAATGTCTAACAAGGACTTTTCAGACAACATAAACTGACTGTCAGATTTTTGAATCTTTTTCATTTTTTTTAAATATCTATATTATTAGCCAAATTGGAAATACAAAAAAGTGCACCTATACATTTTCATAGAAGGTATGCCGTTTTTCTCATATAAATGTTACATGGAACAATTTTGTATAATTTCCGCGCAATTGTTGGCAGTAAGCCACAGGATGTTTTAAAACTGAAAAGCTAGGACACTATTAAAATGTTCTAGTGTAGTCGGTGGCTGTTTTAAATCGTTCTAAACATTTATTATAAAATTACAAACCTCCACAGGACAAGTGGAAGGAAACTGACTAACTGACTTTAAAATACCTTTATCTTTTGTACTGGCCACTGAGGTTTACCGCATGTTTTAGGTACATTCGTTTTGGGGGCCACCGATTCACAGTAAATAAGACACATTTACCTCCTCTTGTATAAGGTCTTTTCAGGTAAGGCATTTTATATAAAAAGGTTGAGATGAACCAGAGGGAGGGCAAAAATAAAACAACATATTTTAATAGGATCAAACAAACCACATGGGTAACTGACAATAATTATCGCCATCTGTGTTTGGAATTGTGTGACCATCTTTATTTGTTCTATGTGTAGCAGATTTGTTTGCTTGTTGGACTCAAGACAGATGTTAGTTTTTATATTGCAGGCTATGCATTAGCTAGGTACTGTAGCAAACCTTCCAGGGACGAAATATCAAAGGTAGAAATTGCACACACCCATGATAGTATATATGTATTCCATCTTCCTCTAAACTACAAGAAATAAAATATTAGGATAACTGAAGACCGCAATATGACTATATCAGAAAGTAAGTGTTTCCTAATTCGAACATGTCTTCCCGTGGATCTCAGGTGTCCAAAATTCCTCAGTATCGTGCACAGAAGTACCTATCATTTATTGTGATGAGTAGCCAAATTTGTGGCTGTATCTCCATCGAGGAGGCGCAGTCTTTTTTTATTGTTTTAACTCTTTTAAACACCATGCATAAATAAACATTACAACATTACAAAAGAAACAATTTCAGTTTCTGCTTTATTCATACTGATTGAAAATATTCATTATATACAACTCACCCAACTGTTCAGTACCAATTTCGGAAATTAATTCATTTTTTATGTTTGACAGAACGTAAATCAATGTGAACCATCTGTTCACGCTGAATTTGCATATGGTGGCTACTGTTTAAATGCTTAATATAGTTCTTTGAGTTTATAAACTGTTTCTGACAACCATCAATCAGTTTTGCGATAAATAATCATTCATATCCTAGGTTACGCAAGGGGGCTTACAGTGAATACAGTGAACCTCTATATTAACCATTAGTGCCGCAATGTCTTAATAATGTGTACCCAGCTGTAGACATTGTTTGTCAGAATATCCACTGGTTGTCAAAAAAACAAACAAACCAAAAAAAAAAAGATTGGCTGCTATGGGGAATGGGAAAATAGCTAAATCTACCTCTGCTCTTGAGAAATAAGTGATTGTAGAACATAAAGAGCAAACAATTTGTAAAATAATTTAAAAAAAGGTTCAAGTGTCCAACTAGCATTTTGACTTCAGCTTTCACATATGCACTGATCGCAAATAACATTTTTATATTTAGGTTGGCTATTTTTGCAATAAGGACTACATGGCGTTGAGTTGTACTGCTGCCTCACAGTGACAAGGCTGGTTGGATGCGAATTCAAATCCAGCTCAGCCTGCATGGAACTTGCATGTTCTCCCTGTGTCTGGGTGGGTTTCTGCCCACTGGTCAAAAACCTGTGTTAAAGGTTGATTGGTCTGGGCACCCTGTGATGGGCTGCTGTCGCGTTCAGGGCCAGTTTCTGAGCCTCGTGCCCAGTGATCCTGGGACAGGCTCCGGACTGCTGTGACCCTGCTCACGGTAAGCGGGTAATGAAAATGGATGGATGGATGGATATTGTTATAACATTTTATTATGTTATAATATTATGCATTGACCTTGCTCATCTCAATTCTCCTCTTAATGTGGGTAAATGCCCAAAAGATGCTTTCCATTTTGCAACAGCACCTTAAAACAAGACTCCAGCGGATAAAATGTTTGAGCGACCGCACTGTGGTTGGATCTTACACTGAAGCAGAATAGCTCAGGAATTCGATGATGACGCCTGGAAAGCATTTGTAGACCCAGCACCTCTTCACAAGTGCAAGTTCTTAATAACAAAAAAGCTATTATCTGATACTACCTCAGCTTTAACAAAACAAATAAATGGCAAATTTTAATCAAAGATTATGTTGCTAATTTGTAAATAGTTTTGTTTTTCATGCTGTTGTGGTAATTTGCTAGTAGGTTCCACATCTTCCACAAACAAAACAGTCTCCAAACTTACACTGCACAACCTAAACAGGAGCTGTTTATTGTTATTAGTGCTATTATTAAAAGTATCATTCATCGTAATTATCATTATAACGACAGTAAGACTTTATGGAAAATATGTTACAATGCGTTTTAAACATTGTTTTTCTTTCATACATTAATAAGCATTTCAGATGCTGTTCTAGTGCAGTGATTCATTATTGAAAGCCTAAATTAACATTAATTTATCCTAATTACCATTTTCCCCTCACAAATACATTTGCATATCTTCCAAATGTATTTTTCTCACTCCCTTAGAATAATGCTTCGCCTAAGTGGAGTAAACAGGAATGTGGTTTAAAAGCACAAAATTAATAGTTTTTAGAAGAATTTAAATTAATACTTTGTACATTATTAATGGAAACTAAAACATCGTAAAAGTTTCAAAGTTATTTTCAATCTCTACAATAATTCCAACTGAAAACATTCACAGCATATATTGAAGATTTGTCGGCATCGAGAGTAAGGAAAAGCTACATTTGTAACAGTGAATGGAAACGGGCTGATAATAAAATTCACAAGTTGTCATACTGAAGGAGGACAGAGGACATAAGAATAATGTACTATTACGACAATCTATTATTGTCAAAATTACATACATTTAAAATACACATATGGAAAAAAGTTGTTATATAGCTATACAGTTGTTATGTGTTATAAAATGTAAACGCTTGGTGTTTAGGTAACAGACACATGATTATGGACAATTTCACTGCTAAACTACCAACATCATGAGGGGGATTGTGGCAGCATTGGAAAGTTATGGATTCCGTTCCTATTCATATTGGCAAATATACTACATATTATTCAGGTTTGCTGAATGACACTTGTGGACTGCAATTTTCAAATAGTGCCACAGATTCTCAATGGGACTGATGTGAGGACTTTGACTAATCCACTGTGTGCCTAACATTGGAGTGGCTCAAAAACAAAAAGGTGAATATCCAACAGAGGCAAAAAGTGGGAAGTGTGGAAGAATAGCTGAACAGTGTGCAAAACTGCTACGTTCTTTCCCCAAAAGACTTAAAGCTGTTATTGCAGCAAAATGTGACTCTACCAAATATTAATGTGCGGGGTTTGAATACTTATGCAAGCAGCATTTTTCAGTTTTAGCAACATATTTTGGCTCTGACAATTTAGTGTTACAGAATATGAGTTCACAGTAAAAACACTGATTGTAAAAAAAAAAAAAATGCATATGTGTAAGTTTTAATCCAGGCAATAGTGACAACTTTGAAGGGCTTTGAATACTTTTGCAAGTTGCTGTATATTAAGGAACTGACTGCATCTGGTGTCCATTTACACTGGAAAAGTTTGAAAGATGACAACTTCACATTTTTGATCTTGAGGGTCTGACCTCATTCCTATCTGCTGTTGGATGTATAGCATGAATGGAAGGTCTCAGGGACATTAGCGTTACAAGATTGAGTGGAAAGTAGGGCCATCTAAAACAGGTCTTTATCTTCTTTTCACTTTGCTCTGGAAGTCTCTTTATGACAGGTAATGTGTAATGCAGGTCCCTGGATCACAAATTCGGTTTTAGGGTGAAAATGCCACCGAATCCGAAATGAATAGATGCAAAATGGAGATAAGCCGGCTTTTGGAAAATATGCACCTGTTCCCAACGATTCAGATTTTTGACATGTATTCACTGTCATAGTACTTTCCCTTTTCAGGAACATAATTTTATGTCCTTGGCATACAATTTCCCTGGTGTATGAATTTAAATTCATTACACTTCCCAGCAATGATACTTTTGATTTGATCATTCTACACCCAAATCAGAAATGCATTTTCATGACAGAATTGCATGTAGCACCCTGTTTTTTCTAAACCTGGTCTTCCAAGGTAGAAACAGACTTTGCTTCTCCCTGCCCAGGGAACTTATAAGTTAAATATGCACATTTATTGGATTTTTGCGCTTGGAAATGTTTCTAAAAAAAGAGAGAGTCTGAAGTATCTTCCAGCTTTTCAGTTTTGATTCCCAGCAACTGTATCAATTATGCAGCAAGATAGGTATGGAGCAGCTGCAGTCATCCCTGCAGTGCTATCAGTGCTGTCTGAGTCCTATTGGCTTTTGTGGGAGAATTCACTCCTCGAGATTACCCTCTGTTACCACACGGAACATAACTAAACTGTCCATGAAATGTTATTACCTGTTTCAAGGGGAAAAAATGCACTACCATTCTTTATTTTATTACAGACCTTGCAGTTTCCACGGAAGACGTTCGCCTAGTGTTTCAATTAACTTCACGTAGTCAGCTTGCTGCTGGTTGAAGTTTTGAAAGTTTTGTACCAGAGAACACAAAAGCATCGTCAAAGCTCCAAGAACATTTTAGGTGAGGACATTGTCTATAGTGCTGCCATAGTTGTTTCCCTCAAGTTAGTATATACCATTTTTTACACTTTTCTTGCAAAAAAAGAGCTTAAAAATTCAAGGCAGCACAAAACACACAGTATGCATACGGCCACTTTAATAGGAACACCAGTGCACCTAGTTGTTTATGCAATTAGCTAATCAGCCAATCACGTGGCAGCAGTGCAATGTATAAAATCACACAGACACAAGTCATGGGCTTCAATGCATCTTCACATCAAACTTCAGTATGAGGAAAATTTTAATGACTTTGAGCATGGCATGGCTGTTGGCATAGCTGTGCATGGTTTGAGTTTTCCAGAAACTGCTGCTTTCCTGAGAATTTCATGCACAGTCTCCAGAGTCCACACAGAATGGCATCAAAAAAAAGCATCTAGTGAGCAGCATTTCTATGGGCAGAAACACCTTGTTGATAAAAGAAGTTAGAGGAGAAGGGCCAGACTGGTTTAAGTGTACAAGAAGGCCACAGCACTTCAAAGAATCATTCTTTACAACAGTGGTGGGCAGGAAAAAATCTCTGAACACACAACATTTCTGTGCTTGAGTCGGATAGACTTCAACAGCAGAAGCCCACATCAGGAAACTGAGACTACAGTGGACACTGGCTGACCAAACCTGGAGAGTTGAAGACTGGAAAAATGTTGCCTCATCTGATGAATCTCGATTTATGCTGCGACACACACATGGCCGAATCAAAATTCGGTGTAATGTTATAAAGCCACGGACCCAACCTGCCTTGTGTCAACAGTTCAGGCTGTTAATGGTGATGTAATGGTGTGGGCAGTGTTTTACACATTTGGCTCCATAATACCAGTCAAGCACCTTTTGAATGCCACAGCCTGTCTGAGTATTGTTACTGAGCATGTGCATCCTTTTATGGCCACAATATACCTGTCTTCCAATGGCTATTTCCAGCTCCGATCCTGTGCCTTGTTATCTCTTGATTGGTATCATGAGGAACAACAATCCCAATCCTGAAAATAATGTGAGAGAGACAAAACGCAAAGAAAAACACAGGGACTTAACAATGTACAGAAGAAAAATCTGCAGCAATAACATGATGCAATAATATCAACATGGACCAGAATCTCTAAAAAATGTTTCCAGCACCCTGAATCCATGCAACGAAGAATTCGGGTTGTTCTGAGAGTCCTATTCCTTTATTAGAATGGTGTTCCTAACAAATTGGCCATTGAGTCTTTGTGTGTGAGTGTGTGTGTGCGTGTGTACACACACAAACAAAAGAAATTTGTACAGTATGCACACCCACCCCTCTTATGACAGGGTCCCGTGTGAGAAGAAACTGCTACAATGGCTTATGAAATATACGAACTCCCTGTTCATTATTTTGTACAGTGAAATTTAAGCAAATCACGTAATCATTTTACTTGAGTAACAAGCATTATTTTGTTTACAACAACTTATGTCAAATGTTTTGAGACAGTTATACACACTTGGAATATCAAACCTGAATGGCTTTTGTATTTCATTCATATCAATCCAACTATTTTCCTTCACTTTATTATCATTGTTGCACTTCTTCCATAGCAAAATCAGCTAAATATTTATTGTCACCCGATTAAGATAAAGTAGTTTAACATGATAAGTGCCTAATTAATTCAGCCACTTTTTCCTGGACCAGGTCACAGTGGTGTGAAGCCTATCCTGGAATCAGTGGGAGCTATTCCATGAAACTAAACACTGGATGGAATCCCAGTTCATGTCAGGGTGGCCACACACCCACACATTCACACTCACACATGTACACACTAAATGCAACTTAGAGTGATCAATTAACCTGGATCACATATCTTTGGACCAACATGTCTCCCCCAGGAGAAATAGCAAGTTCTATATTATTTTTGCGCTTAATTCATTTAACTGCAGCTTTTCTCCAATTTAGTTTACATTGCTAAGGGACAGTCACTTATTTACCAGTTTATATAGCAAAGTAAATTTTACTGGAACAGTTCAAGGTAAAAACTTTGAACAAGGGTAACACAGAAGACGATGAAATTTGAACCGGCATCCCTATATAGTCCTTTTGTAATTAAACTATAAACATGTAGCTCTTTACTCATTCGTTTAAATAATTTGAAAGATTCAGAAACATGAATACTCTTACACTAGCATAAATAAGGCTTTTGTTCTGAACATTGTCCAAGATTTCAGACATTTGTTATTGCAGTATCACTCATGCAATAGTGTCAGTGCTTTGCAAAGTGAAAGGCATGGACAGTGATCTTATGAACATTATTGCTATCATGGACATAAATGACTTCTGCAAAATTTGCACAAGAGGTAATTAAAAAAATGCATTTAACATGAGGGTTTATACGCAACTTAATTCTTTTATAACTAGTAATCCTTTACAAGATTATAAAAAAATCAATTTTGCAGAATACAGTTAGCATGATTTTTCCTCTTCTTTTCTATTGCAATATTCATTTCTTCTAGTATGGTACTTATAGGAGGAAGCAGTAAGGAGGAGGTCAGTACACGTCCTACATATTTCACTTGTAACTGACTTCAAGGGAGGTCAAACTATTGATTCTAAACTCTGAATTAAACTATGAGATTCTTTATTTTTTATTAAATGTTAATTACAATGGACCCAGTAGGAACCTTCCAGTGAACTGCAGAACTGAAAAAAATGCTAGGAACGAAATGTTTCTTACTTTTAAATTGCTGTCATTTGCAGGTGCCACTGTGTACTAATCTGAGACACCAGGGATTGCCGAATTAGTCAGGCTGCGAGTTGGATGATATTTAAGGTGGTGTTAATCACATTTACAACATTTCTGCATTTGTGTGTGAGCATTTTCACATTCGCAGCACTTAGTGTAAACATTTAGCACACAATTTGAAAGGTTTCAGAAAAAAAAAGGAAAAATGGAAGGTTTTTAAAACTGGCTTATCTTATGTGTCCCAAGCCAGCACACTTTCCACGTCTCTGCCTGATGCCTCTTTCAGAATAATGGGGTTTCATTTTTTCCAATATCTGAAATGCTAAACCTACAGTTCTGTGAAAAAGTATTTGCCCCCCTCCTGACCTGCTAAATGGTGCCAGATCCCTACAGGTTATGTAATTTTACAGAACGGGAACTTGAGTAAACAAATAACAGTTCTTTAAAGCATTACTTTATTTATTTAAGGAACAAAGCTATCCAACATCCACATCACTCATATGAAAAAGTAATTCCCCCCTTAAACTTAACTGTTTGCACCACCTTGAGCAGCAATAATGGAAATTAAATGCTTCGTATAATTTGATAGCAGTTTCAATAGAGGAATTTTGGTCCTGTCTTTTTTGCTGAATGCCTTTATTTCAGACACACCGGTAGGTTTTTGAGCACAAACTGCATGTTTCAGGTCTTGCCACAGCATCTCTAATGGGTTCAAGTCAAGACTTCGACTAGGCCACTCCAAAACTTTTGTTTTGCTTTTTCTCAGCCATTCAGACGAAGACCTGCTGGACAGATGACTGGACATTCTCCTTCTCCAGTTTTCTGGTACAGTGCAGAATTTGTGGTTTCCTTCAATAATGGCAAGTAGTTCAGGTTCTGAGGCAAAGCATTGCCACACCACCATACTACTGCCATCTTTACTGTGGAATGCTCTGTTTACTTTATGCCACAAGTATGGATCCTGTGTCACTAAAAGAGTTCTACTTTTGATTTGTCTGTCCATAGAACATTATACGAAAAGGCTTGGGGATCATCCAGGTTTTTTTTTTTTTTTTTTTGCAAACGTGAGATGACCATTGATTTTACTCTTGAATAGCAGTGGTTTCCACTTTGCTACCGTCCCATGAACCCAATTTTTGCCCAGTCTCTTTTTTCCTGGGGAGTCATAATCACTGACCTTCAGTGAGGCTAGCGAGACCTGCAGTTGTATCGACATCCTTCTGGGATTTTTTGTGACTTCCTAGATGAGTTGTCATTGCACTCCTGGAGTAACTTTGGCAAGATGGCCACTCCTGGAGAGATTCATCACTGTCCCAAGCCTTCTTTATTCGGAGATAATGGCTCTCTGGAGCTTTAGAAATATTTTTGTAAGCCCTTCCAGACTGATATATTTCAAAAACTTTTTTTCTGAACTTTTCTGGAATTCCCTTTGATTGTGGCATAGCGTTCTTGTAAAAACTTTGGGGCGAATCCTTCACCCTCATGGAAAGGTTCAATCCATAGACAGGCTTAGGTTCAAGAGGGCCGCTGCAGTTAAGCCTGGCAGCTGAATGATTAAATAATTTTGGTCAGCTGGTTGACTGAGTAACTCAGGGGGCAATTACTTTTTAAGATGGGCATTATAAGTGTTGGATAACTTTGTTTCCTAAATAAATGAAGTAATAAATTAAGAACTCCGCTTCCCTTTTTGTGTAATGTTACATTTTGTCTAAAGATCTGAAACCTTTCGGTGTGACAAATACGCAATAAAAAGGAAAATTAGGAATGAGGAATGAAGTGAACACTTTTTCAGAACACTGTTAACTGGAAGTTAATGCAATCCATCATCATAAACACATAGAGCTCATGGTTTCATCTTGTTCCTTCTCTTTGAATATATGGAAAGATTATTAAAGCAGGAAATACTGACAAAATTGCAAGAGACACTGACAGTATGCTTGGTCTTTCAAGAACATCTGTAGTAGACACTGAAATAGAAAATCAAGCCCTCAGACTACAAGCAATGAAGTTCTCGTCCCACCTAATTACAGAAAAGGGGGAAAGGAGGATTTTTTTTTTTTTTGAAAACACTAGTTTTTCTAATAGGTTTGGGCAGGAATTCAAGCTGAACATAATTACATCTGATTTATACATTGATTGTGAATGACATTCTCCAAAACATTTGTTTTGTTACAGCAGAACTTGTCACCACCATATAAAAATAAATGATGAACCAATGCATTTTACCGAACAACTGGAAAACTACCATTTCATTCTGACACTTTATTTCTATTTGATTTATTCAACATTTTGCTAAAATCACTTCTGTAAACAAGGGAAACAAATTATCCTTTACTTATCTGGACACCTGAATGTATAAATCCCCACTTGTCACGCTGAATGTGAAATTCAACATGCCCTGATAAATAAAATTTATCAAAAGATAATGCAAGCAGAATATTAACAAATCCAAGATGACGGTGTGCAAAAAGACTGGTAACTTTTGAAAAAATCTCATCTTCACCCCGTACATCATAACCTTACCTTGTTGTTATGTAGCTGGATTTGAATCCATGTCCAAACTCAAAATCAGGGAGCTGTAAAGCACCAATTCCAGCTACTACACACCTACTTACTTCACTAGTAAGTAAGATAACAGTAATACACCCATCCCCCAGAGTTCAAACCTTATTAGTTCATAAAAATCTATCCATACGGTGAGGGTTCAAATAATGTTAAAGCTATTTCCATTATTTCTTATAAAAAGTCATCATTCCTAGACACGACAAGTTAACTCAAAAAAATGATCCAAAGCATGCATAGTCATTAATTACATTATTTTACGCTTTATAA
Organism: Arapaima gigas; assembly: GCA_900497675.1. NCBI lineage: Eukaryota > Metazoa > Chordata > Actinopteri > Osteoglossiformes > Osteoglossidae > Arapaima > Arapaima gigas. The sequence continues at coordinate 311,501 of UFQX01000402.1, read as the reverse complement.
CGCGTATGCTCCTTGACAAACTATTTACTCCTGTTCTTAAGTTTAATAAGACACTACTATTGGTGTACATTCATTTGACTGAAGCGGGTGTGTTATGAATATTCTCCAAGTGAAGGGCCAGTTTCATCACGATTCACAGCTATGTACAAACAATAGTGCAAGGCAGATTTTTCATTGTATCACTTGTCTGAGGAAGAATGCTTAAAAATGTATACATCTAGTTGGCATTATTTAAGGGAAATGACAAAATGGAGAAGTGAACTGTAACACCTTGAGTAGTTTATCAGTGCTCATGGTCAAGACTTTGTGATGGCAAAGTAAGTTCTTCTATAATAATAATAATAATAATTTCTTAGTATTTTTATTATTATTATATGGAAACAATTAGATGCGTAAATTGAGGGATGACTGTTTATTTTTTACATCCTATAAACCGCCCTGTCAGTTCATGCACAAATAACTTGCACTACTGTTTCCACATAGCATAAACATTACAGCATACATTACACCCCAGTATATCCCTAGTACGAGCTTGGAGTTGTAACAGCACAGTTATGTTTACTCATTTATCCAGCTTAGCTTCCTCGCTGGAATAATTCAGGAAGAATACTCTGATCAAGGGTACTACAGCAGGAGGGAATTTGAACCACAACCTTCAGACTGCCATTAAACAGAATGAATCCCTACAGTAGATTAGTTCTGAGCTATTAATTGGATTTTCAGTTTTTGCCAACATTCATATTTCAGTTTACGCCCAAAAACACACACACGCGCACACACACACACACAAATAGGGCACCATATTCAATAAAAACAAAGAAAATAACACATTGTAGTGTTTTATATAAACATGAACCGAGATGGTTCCTTTTCCAGGATCCTTAAAACAGTACATAGGTCCTACTGCCAGCATTTTGGGAAATAAGTTTCAGTCCACATTTGGTGCGCTTTTGGACCGAAGAGTTCGGAAAACCAGAGTCCTAACAATGGAACGAGAGTTGAAGATTTAGAAATCCAGGTTAACGGATACTCATATATTGAGCTTAGTCAGGTACTTCATTCTTTTTTTAGTTTCAACTGACTTGAAATGGTAAGATATTGGAACATGGGCAAATGGCAGGCTGTTTGGTACTACAAAAGTGCTCATGTTAAAATAAAAACAATCTCCCTGCTGACACACCTAGCTGTATTTGATTAAAGTTCTTTTTTTCTGACAAAGGAAATGGCTATGAGGGCAAAGTCCTGCTTTTCTTTGCTGACTCAGAGAGGTGCTTTGCTCATTGTTATTGACTGACAGGTAGCTTTCTGCTCCTTGTGACTATTTACCTCCAGCTGCTTATGGCTCTGTGTAAATTCTTGAATCTAACTAAATGTGACATCTGTTGTATTTATCAGAGGTTTTCTTCAAGCAGAATGAGGAGCCATTTTGAAAGACAGCTGTCCTCCTTTAGCTTATTGAGTATGGCAAGCAGATGTGATACCTTAAGCTTTTTTGCAACCAGATCAAATATTTTCTGACAGAAAGATGAAAATAATGTAGGGAGATAAAGACAGGGAGAATACGAGTGTTTACAAGTTACCTAAAGGTACAATTTGGTAATATAAAGAATAGTTACATTTATGTTTTTCAGTCAACATAGTGACATGCAGCAAAGGGTGGGAGTAGGTAATGGTCAGGAGCGAGGGATTGGAAGCTAGAGGTAGACGTTGTCTATGTTGTAGTTGTCGCAAGTAGCTGAGAGGGCTAGTCAGTGGCTGTGGTTGAGAAGAGCTCAACTGGAGTGGGGGGAAAGTGGGATAGGTGGGATAGAGCGGCAGTATAGTTATTTAACAAGCTATAGAACTTAACGTAAGCACTCACGATCATGAACAACATGGCCACATCTGAGCCTCTTCTAGAAGCTCAAGGTGCAAAGGTAGTAAGAGTTCACCCTGGATAGTGGGCCAGTCCATCACAGGGCAGCCAGACCCATTGCCTGCCACATTCCCACACTACAGGTAAAATCTGAATCACCAGTTAACCCAAAATGCTTGTTTTTGGTCCGAGGGAAGAAAGCCATGCTAATACAGACTGAGCTAATTCCCAAAGAGCCGAGGCCCTGTGAGGTGGAATTTATATCAGCTACGCAACCATGTCAACCTATAAAAAGACTGTGCAGAGTAACTAATGGCTCAGCTATCTACACACTCAAAGGTAATGCTTCCCCATTCATTGATTTATAAAAATAATAACATCAATAGATTTTAACTTCCGCTAACTATGTATTTCCAAAGTCCTGGACAGGGCTCCGTTTCACACCAGAAACAACATATCCTGACATGCAAAAATATTCACATCTAAAAATGTTATTTTGTGTGTTTTACATTATTTTTACTTTTTACCATGTAAACCTCATGAAGACAATTCTGCATACCAGAGAGAACTTCACTAGTTTGAAGCCAGTCGTGCATAAAATTTTGTATGGTAAAAATGTACAATTTTTCTGTAATGCATTGTGCTATTTTTTATGAAGAGGCAAAAATCCCTGGATTTGATGGCTCTAAAAAGACAATTTACACAATAAAGGATAAAAGGAATTGTTGTGAGTTATATTAAAATGCGTTTGATGTGTTTTTTGTGTTTAAAGTTTTGTTGTGGTTCTACTTGTATTAGATTTATGAGCAAAAACCTGTAGGTCACAGCAAAAAACAGGCAGACAACACAAAGAAAATGCAAACGTGAGTTTCTATTCTGATTAAGCATATTTCATAATAACAAAATCAACTACAATAACAATCAAGATTCTACAAATATATCTAAAAAAAGAGGCTTTTGTACAGACAAAGTGTGCTTTGACAAGCTTCATATCCCTGCAAGCTCTTGCCTGTTTGAAAAGAACTTCTGTTCCAAGAGTTGTATGTTGCTTTGGAGAAAAGCACGTGCCAAAGGAATAATGCGAAGATAATGTAAACGTATTTACTTCGTTTGTATGGCGTGCCAGCATTATGTCCTCAATCCTTTTACATTCTTGTAGTTTTTAATAAATAATTATGAAAACTGACCATGTAGCTCTTTGTCATTTGGCTGATGTTGTCCATAATGACTTACACTGGCACCGAACCTACGACACACTGAGGCATAATTATGCTAACAGCCCTCACAGCACTAGTTGCAAATAAAGAGAATGATGAGTACGACCGCCGAGGGATTGCTGACGCACAGCCAAGGCACGCTATTCTTCAAAAGAGACTGAACGTTCCTGATGGCTATCCGAAACAGAAAAAAATTGTGCAGGGTGGTAAAAGCTGACAGGCAAACCACTGTTCTGGTTAGTCACCAGGCCTGTAAGTCATTACCGACGCTAAAGCTCAGGCTTGTGTTCGCAACAAAACCGATAATGCAAGACTGTGATACCCAAAATGCAGTGCGATGTACACAGCTCTGAGGTGTTGTGCTTTGCCTCTTCTCTTACATATTTATTTTAAGCTGGAGAAGAAACCGGGGAACACTTGATCTTCATTATAATATGATTAAGCAAGGTTGAACAGTTGGTGATTCTAGAACAATGGATGTGTGAACATGTTTCTGCGAGGCATAACAATAAACACATACATATTCAAAGTATCAAGCTCCAGTGAGCAACATTCCTTCCAATGTATCCTTGTCATTTTATCCTTCATTAGTAATCCTCTAACAAGTCAGATTTTTGAAATAAATAGCTTTTAAAACACCAGAAGCATTAAAATGCATTTGACCTAATACTCGTTTCCTCAATTGAATCATTCAGATGGATAGCCGTACATGTGCATAATTTCCAATTTTGGATTATCTTTTTTCATTTTTTGACTTTGTACATAATATTATTTTGTTTTCCTTTAAGGCACTTTGGAGAAATTTATTTGATTAAAGTTTCTGTTTAAGCTTCTGACTTTTTAAATCAATCCTGTGTTTTTTTTTTTTTTTCTTTTTTGTTAGCTAACTGGACAAGGCAACCGACTGAAATCTGATTTTTCCTCGGTGAATTCATTATCTCCTATCTTTCTGTGTGACAGGTAACAGCTGACCATCTCCCAGCTCAGTAGATTTTCAGTAGGAAGTGTTACAGCACATGAGCATTAAGCACTAAATCAAGATCCACGCAGTGATCTGCCATCATGGCTGCATTTTAACTTCTGTCGCACTATAATTTGAAAGTAGTCCTAGGAATAAGAATACGAGAAGACATTGAGACATGATGGAAACTGAGTTCCATATATAGGATGCAGGTTAAAGAACACTAGGATCTCACCAACCCTCATTTGCTGTCAGTGTGGGTCCATGTTAGAGCTGAGGTTCTTGTTGTGTCGGGTTTGGTATGTGAGATGATGGCAGCTATGCCAGAATGCCTTATGATTAGGCAGAACAGTTAATTTTAGTGGATTTTTGGACTGAAAGTACCACATGAGCTCAACCTTTTGTTCCAAAGCCCAGTGGTTCTACGTGTAACAAACAATCAAGTTACAATTTTTCAAAGATGCAAGCATTTTCAAATTAATTCATTTTCTTATTTTTAAAATTGCACTTTTTTGACTGTTCTATGTATGTATGGGAACCTGTGCAAAGGTAGCAATCCTCCTGGGGATGTCTTGATAAAATAATGGGGCCTGGAACAAATTACTCATGTGGTGGTCCTTCTTTTTCGCTAAACACTACAACTGAGTTATGGCTGTTCTCAGGAGAGTGTTACAATTTGAATATCTGCATAAGTCAGTTTCAAATCCAGATTAAAGTATGGTGTTTCAACATCAATAATAGAGTGTACAGATAACAACATTACAGTTACAGCGGTTCCAGATAGTTACCAGAATTTTTGAGGGCAACTTTAAGATGCATTGGAGAAAAAACCAGTATGGCTCACAGTAAATGTGACCTGTGCTTTCAAAATAGCCTCCATTTGCCCTGCATGTCATGTAGGAGGACTTTCCTTTACTATGAGAGTATAAATACATTTCTGGATTTGAAAATGACAACAAACACAGCAGACGTGTAAACACAGTAACAGTCTCAAAGCAAAGATTTTTGGCAAACATTTAAGAAAAAAGAAACCCTTAAAAAATTAGCGATATAATGGGCGGTACAAAGCGCAGCAGTGCCACCCAATGAGAGTGGTCAGGTGGCATATCGGTTAGAGCCACTGCTTTATACTTGAAGGACCCACCTTCAAATAACACCTTGTGTTGTAGTGCCCTTCAGCAAGGTACTTACCCTCAGTTGTTCCAGTAAGAATTACCCACATGTAAAAATGGGTAAATAATGTAATTGGTAAATTCCCCTGGAGAAAAGTGTGAGCTAATTTAATAAATAACTAACAAATTTACAAGACACAAACTGGTCTGTGCAAAGCACACTGACACAGGATTATAGGGGTCGGTGCCAGTTTGGATTGATTAAATCAGCTAAGCTGATGTCCTCACACTTACAGTCACAACAACATTTTAAATTCATTTTATGCAAATGAAAAGTATAATTTGTATACACCTGTGCAGTCATTGTATTTTACTATTTAGTTGAAAAAGATTGCTCAGTGCTTATAATTATACCCATAATTTGCTGCATTTTCAATGCATTTAGATGAGAAACCTGTCAGATGGCGCTAATACTTGCAACACAAACAAAGCACTTAAAAGAAGGCTCCAAACACTAATGATGGAAATCTGTCCCTAGAGCTATTATTGTTTCTCACATTTCATGTCAGGCAGTGTGACGTATATTTGAGATATAACAGCGTGCTTGACACGTTAATGCAAACAACAGAGAAATTAACAGTCTGTGGCTTTGAATACCGCCGGAGCTCCTGCAGTTGTGCAGTAACTGATAACACAAAGTTATTTCAGGGGCAGCAAACACCTTTGCTCGCTTTGACAGTTCACCTGCACAGTAACTGTTATGGAAGAATCGTTCTCTCAAACCTGCGAAGCACACTTTGCCGAACAGGTGACGTGCAAATTAGACACAGGTAGTAGGAGGAAGGTAAAGAATAATGGAGAAAGACGTAGACTTTTAATGAATGAATGAATAGTGTCAGTAAAAGATCCTGTTGTTTGGTCTTTATTAAAATATTTAACCTGGACAACTCCTTAAAAAAAGCACTCAGCTGGGGAAACTGGCTTTTGACAAAAAAAAAAAAAAAACAGCATAAAGAGCGAAAGTAACCCAATTGTCTGCAGGTTGTAAGCACTTTGAAAGGAAAAGTGATGACTTATTGTGCTGACCAGGTGATTTTTGTATACACTATAAAAGGCTCCTCTTGTCAGTTTTTCGATGAAGAAGAACTAAATCAAAAGGGCAGGTATTTAGCTATTCCACAGTCCACAATTATATGACACCTAAAATATTATTTTCCTAAACATAGGGGTATGTCTGTGAAAGGGCACCTCAAAGACTTGGATCAGTACAACCAAGCTACATCAGCAGTATTTCTTTCCAAGAGCTCAATTATGAAGATTCTACCAAACCAAAGCCCCAAAGACAGATGCTGCTTGTGTCCAGTTTGTTCTCAAAAGAGAGCAATCAATGGGAACTCTACCAGGAATAGTAGCAACATTCAACCCACCGGGGTGAAGGTTAATGCTGTAGGCTATGTAGCAGGTGCAATAACATCTGCTGCGGAGGCACCTTGGAATAAAGCCTTCAGTGAAGTGTCTCAGCAGTGCCTGCTCAGGCATAACATTGCTAGATATTTCCCTCAGTTCTATGTAAAAATCATTGATTAGGCAAGAACTGCTGTGTTAAACGGGAGTTAATATGCGAGAGATACTGGAGGAGATGCTACAGTCAGACTGTGCAGGCATTTTGGCTTTTGTACCACTTCCACCTCAACAGCACACATCACAGAGGTAGGTATGAGAGAGATAAATTGCATGAAAGACTAGACGGCCCCCAGAGAAAAAAGGCGGTTTATGAATTTATGACAAAGCAAGCTCTCTCAGAAGAATATTTTTAGCAGTTCTAAGAGACAACAAAAACATGAATGTTGTGTGACTGTCAAAGGGCATTCCATCTCATTTCACACTTTCTTCAAAGTTGCTACCAAACTGAATTTTGCCTATGAGATGTCCAGCAAAATTTCTAAATGAAAGGTGGAAGGCAAGAATTTTGAAGGCAAAAACTTTCAGATAATGATATTTACTATAGGACACCTTTAATTCTTAACTCTCAAATACCCTCAGAGAACATCTTGACAAAAGTAATATCTGAATGGCATCAAAGATAAAGTAATGTGTGGTGACAAGTACCATCCATTTGGGTCAATGGAACAGCTTATCACTGGTGAAGCACTGCCTGAAGATACAGTTTTTTCTTAAAGAATGGAAGAGATGCTGAAGTTCTGAGTTGGTTGGGGGATGATTTTGATTTATGGGCCTTCAGAGATGGAACGGAGGCATCCCAAATATGCAGATCTACAAAATCTAAATGTGGGATATAGACTGAAGAGAATCTATAGAGAGAATGGAATTGTGTCTCTGGCAGTGGAGGGCACCAGGGTCAGGGTTTTAAATTTTAACAGGAGAAACTTACCAGGTGATAATACACGTTAATGCAAATCAACAACACATTTTTGACAGAATTTTTACGGGAAAAAATATGGAATGAATTATTATTACAGTCAATTTAATACTTAAAATGTCATAATAAACCTACAAAGATAAAGAGGAATTCTTAACAAAAATAGATTTTGAAACAATCATATACCATAAATAAGACTGAAGCCAAGACATAATTGGTTTTTTCCTCACCATTATTTCTAAATACCAAATTCTGATTGCACACCTTTGAGCTGGCATTAAAAACTGTACTTATCTCGATTGCTAACCTTCAGTGAATAATGTATTGTGGAAATGCCAGATAATTGTTTACAGGGATATGTGGAAGGCTGGCAGAGGAGAACCCCCTAAAGATAAGATTTCCTGTATTGAATCCAGCTTTTTAATGAGGGGATGATTTGCATCACCTAGCCGTCCAGCCTCTTTAGACATTAATACAATTTTTGTTCCTGTAGTCACCCTACTCCTAGATGTTTCCTCTGAAAGTAGAATTAATGTTTTTTTTTCTGTCAGCAGCCCATGTGGTTAATGTCTGCAAAAACAATATTAATGAATAAGGTCTGGCATGTTTTTACATAAGGAAATGCTCCAACATTTACACATGTTAATTATTTCAATGTACTTCATAACATAGCAACTGCTTATTTTTATATTTTTTGGCTTTACAGTCATGATTCTTCGAAATGTTAATACTAGGTTGATTTATGCTAATTTTAATTAGGTGCCTTATTTCCGTATTTGTAAAACTGACATCCTAAAAGCCAATTCATTTAAATAAAAGCACAGCACCTCAAGGTTAAATGCATACTTGTCAGAGACTTTTGCCAGCACACGGCAGTACGATAAAAAAATATTTCACTGCTTTAAGTCAACAGAGCAGAAATGTATAATACAGTATGAAATGTCCACGTGTCTTCTGGTGATGACTGTTGGAATGTTTGCCACAGGAAGAACACTGTTTAGGAGAACGATTGTAATGTAACTATGGCTAAAAAAAAAATGTAATAATTATCTGGAGTTATTGAATCGTAATATTTCCTTTCTTATCATAATTATTTCGTTTAGAGAAGTGAATGAGCCTTTTGTTCAATTTGGCTGTTAGTAGGTTTTCTCAGCCAATCCTTTGTTCATCCCACTGGCACTAGGAATCTTGTTCTTCATACTGTTTTTCTTTTTCTGAACGTTAAGGTGGTTGTTTATTGAAATAAAACTTAAATATTTTCATCTTAATGGTGAAATAAAAATTATACTATTCAGCTGCAGTTACAATTTGATTTCACTGTAACCTTTAAATGTGCAGGTAATATTCATTCACCATTTATGTACAGTAATGTAATATCATATTATTGCAATGAGAGGGACTTGTTAATATAATGTTTTAAAATATATATTTAATAATGTATAACTGTAGCATGTGGAAGAGGGATGATAAACACACACACACACACACACACACACACACACACACACAGTATTGCACAGGACCCTTTGTGAGGGCAAAACCTTTGACAATCACATATATACATTTTCACACGTATCACATTGGACCGACCCTCATAATCCACACCAACACATATGCATACGCAGACCTCTTCACGCCATAAATGGAATTTTGCATATACCCACATACCCTTACTGGACACCATGCCAACCCTAAGACATATGTCTAGTTATGACCAAGAAACCCTTAGCTACCCCTATTTAAGCTCCTTCTGTTCACAGTTAGAGAAGTTCCCCCGGATCAAAAAGCAGAGAACCAGAAACCTCTCCTGATCCACTTTTTCCCTCTCCATCCTACAGAATAAAGCGAAATGAAATGCAGATTCCCTGGTCTGGTCCTCTTGTGCCACTAAACAGTAACATTAAATGTTGACACCGTATCCAACCTATTCCGACACAACAGTAAACTTTCCATTTAAAGAAACAGATATTTTTGTTAAACGTGGCTTCCGCTATTTTCTCCTTGGATAGTGGTGAATCCACATCTTTGCACTCATTGTGCTAAGCAGTTAACAGTAATGGATGGGTGGATGTGTTATTCTAAACAGAATTAATGTGATTTAAATAAAACGGCCCAGGGTGGTTGTTNATCTTTGCACTCATTGTGCTAAGCAGTTAACAGTAATGGATGGGTGGATGTGTTATTCTAAACAGAATTAATGTGATTTAAATAAAACGGCCCAGGGTGGTTGTTCATAGTTATTTTTTTTTTTTAATTTTAATTAGATGCCTTTTTTGGGTATTTGTAACACAGACATCCTAAAAGCTAATTCATATAATTAAAAGCACAGGGCCCCAAGGTTAAATGCATATTTGTCAGCAATATCTGCCGAGGAAGAGCAGTACGATGCAAAATATTTAACCACTTTCAGTGAATAGAGCAGAACTGTATAATGCAATGTGGAATATCCACATATCTTCCACTGATGATTGAAGCATAGTTTTACACCCTAATAACAAGCAAAGCACAGGTAACACCATCTCTGCCTACCATTCAGACATTTCCATGGTTATATTCAGTTTTGCCATTTAACTGTCATACTAGTGTCCCAGTGAGGCCAGCAGGCGTTTTCCTCTGAAGTGGCCTCATCTCAGCAGGGAAGGACACTCACCCCTTCTGGCTGTCTTCTCACGTTCACTGGTAGGCCCAAAAAGCAAATCTGCCTTTCAAACTTCAATGGCAGTGATAACAGACAGGGGGCTTTGATGCCCTTTCCCTGACCTATGCACCACTTGTAGAACAACTTTACATACTTGGTGCCGTACACTTACAAGGTGGGTCTGCCCCTGCAAACACCGACCCCACTGCTCTCGTGCTGTGCGGTGTCCCCCATTTATATTAGGTAGAATTACACTCACATCATCACGTCGGTTTTTTGAAACAGCAGTGTCTTGTATTTTACCATCTAACAATATAAGTAGTAAATGCAATGGGCACATGGTGGTACAATCATTGCTGCTCACTGAGGGGATCCCTATGGGGACTCTGCACTGTCTCATGGTTCCTCCTCACCTGTGTCATATTGCTGTTGTATCATTGTCTTGACATTTATGTTGTGCTCTGTTTTGATAGTTCTATCAATTACTGATGATTTTAATTCTTGCAGTGCCGGACATTTAATTTTCATGCATTAGCATCTATTCACACTCTTGGGCATGGAAATGTCAAAGGTGTCACCATTGTGAATCTGAGTCTTGATTAAAAGTTGACTCCTTGCGTTGTTGGGGGGAGCAGCTACTCTGTATCTCTTAATAGCCTTGTCTACATTTGTAACTAACCGATCAGGGCTCCTCCCCACCAAAGGTCTTACTTTATGGTGAACCTCAGTCCAGTGCAGTAGACACAAGTGCATTAACCAAATGCTGCTTCTATCTCTAATCCTTTGCGATGGGCAAAGCATATTATTGTCCGTGAACCTTTCTGATGTCCCACTATGATACTGGGGTCAATAAAAGCTATTATTCTCACTTAGAAATTTATACAGGTGTGTTTTGCATTGACTGTGCAGTATTAATAGTAGCATAACTACTGTATATTATGTTACCATCACAATTCTAAACACCCTGCCAGCTCTGGAGTGACAGGGCAGCAACTCACATAAATTACAATGTTCTCAGAAGCTCAGTCCTGAGATGTGTGCTCAGCTTGGTTAAAGCACTGGATTTGTGATTGACTGAGTACAGGACATCTCACATGTTAGTGCCATCAATGGAATTTGTAGGTTGTTTTTTACAAAAAAAGAAACTAGTTAAAAACATTGAAGATAATTTAAACAAACAAGATTAATAACTTTTACTGGCTACTCATGAAATAAAGTGAGGAAGAAAGGCTTGTGAGGCTTGCTGTGTCTGATGGAGGCAACTGTGTCAGTTTTCTCCATTACAGGCATGGGGGAGGGATGGATGCAAGGCAAAAAAAAATCAGTATGGAATTTTTTTAATATTGAAAATTTTTGCCAATTTTCTAATCTCTTACAATCTGCAACAGCCTCTTCAATTGTATTCTTGGAAACAAGATTCTTGTTCATGTCACTATCATGTCCATAGTGAGATCGTCGTGTTGCATGCTCTAAAATGTAGTTTAAATTTTTCTTGCCAAGCACAGGAAAAATTTCTTCCTCTTTCATATCTTTACTCCTCCTCTTCCTCAAAGGACTGATGGGCATTCAGCTGATTTATCCACCTCAGATCACAGTAAATGCGGTGACTGCACAAAATCATTAACACAAAACCAGCACGCAAAACCTGGAAACAGCTAATAGGACACCAACCCAGGCAGGTGCACATGTTTTGAATGCGATAAATTCATATAAGGTTCATAGTACAGTTAGCTACAGCACATATATTATTACATTACACTATGGTAATTGCTATTTGAATTTTTTAAAAATTTATTTTGATTTTTATTCACATTTTGATATTTTTTTATTTTGCATAAGGTTCTGTTCCAATACTGATATATAGATATTCATTTTTAAAAGCCATTATAGCAAAAATCTGGGTCATATGTGCAGTTAAGGTTTAAATGGGATGAGGTGGGGCAAAGTGAGATCTTTAGAACTTTACTACTCTGTCCTTATCAAGCTTAGTGTAATGAAGTCCAGCTGCAAATGATTAGAGGGAAATTATTCCAGGAGGTTCAAGGCAGCTTGTTGGAAGAAGCAAAGAACTGAAGCACTGTTTGGGGGCTCCAGAGCAGGCTGAGACATGTGTAAGACATACAGTAGTGTCATGAAAAATTCAGTTGATTTGCACATAACATTTACAGCGGTGCTGAACAAAGCAGCGAGAGCCCGTATACAAACGAGAGAGAACACCCAAAAATATGAAAACTGAGAGCAAAAATTTTATTCCCTGGCTGCTGTGGTACAGTGTGTTGAACATACATAATATTAAACATTGGAAGTAGCTTTTCTAAGCGCTCTGCTTTTTTTGCCCCTCAGTTACCATAAAGTTTGGATGCTTAAGGGGTGTTATGGTTTTAACATCACAGAGAATTGAGTTTCACAATGAGCTCTATTGTCTTCAGTATATCAGGTGTAACATCTGGTGCTGGTAACCATTTTTGAAATAATGACATTAATTAATTTTGTTAGAATACACTTTGTGATTGCAGTATTGAAGTAGGGCAGATGGTGTCTAATTTTAAATAATAGGAAAGTACTCAAAAAAGCTTGCAAACTCATTTATTTAAACAATTATGTTTCTGAGTTTTGGTGGGGCTTTAGCTACTCAAGTAGAAAATGTAATTTTTTAGGGGGATCTGCACTTTGATTGCACATAACATACATCACTTAAAAAATGGGGAATTATTAAGTGAATGGATTTTTTGTTTTATTCTTACATGACAATAAAGTAATGCAATTTGAAAATTTTAAGTATGACTGTAATACAATTATACTTTTGTATGTAAACTGACCTGGTAATTGAGATGGTAAGAAAAATAAAAATCAATATAATTAAATATATAACCATAATATTACAGAGAAACAAGCAGTGCTGGTCCCATATAGTTGAGGGTCCAGAGGTTGATTTGAATCTGGAACAGTTTGTGTGGTGTTTGCAAGCTCTGCGTGTCCACCGGTGGGTTTCTGACCTGCTGACTCCAAATAATCTGAAATACGTGTATGTGTGGACCAGCATGGTGGCTATCTTGTGATGGACTTGTGTTCTGCCCCCTCCTAGCTGAGCTCCCAGTGATTCCAACATAGACTCGAGGCTGCACCAGTCCTGACAAGGACAAGTCATTACTGAAAGTGTCAGTCAGTCAGTCAGTCAGTCAGTCATTCTGCAATGAACTGGTGTCCTGTCCAGGGTGCTTTGCGCCCTATGTTTTAAAAAAAGATTTGGAAGGGATGCAACCGTGCACCGGACAAGATACACTGGGCCTATCTATATATAACACCTCAGGGGGGGTGGACAGCCACGGGTACTTACATCTCCAGAGGTTTAATTGTCATCTTCTTTTTGTTCTTGGAAGTTTTGTGTTTTCCTCTCTTCAATTGCCAGCCATCTTATTTAGACAGCTAACAGTCTGAGTTAACAGCAAAAACGTTGTCATTTCGTCCCTCTTGTTTACCTCTTGCATCTTTGTTCAGCACTCTGTCACCTGCTCAAAAGATGTATATATACATAAATAAACTGAAGAAATTTGTCTGTACTGAAAAGTTTTACAAAATCACATATGTACCCATCAGCAACGGGTAGAAATTATATTTAGATAGTGACTACCCTGACATATGTAGGTCAAAATTTGAGGTTAAATATTTATGGAATTCATGGTTACATCATATTCACAAGGTCAGCTTTGCATATAACTAGCTGTTAATGGCAGCTGTCATTGACTAGCTGCTAATATTTTATAATCTATGGTTTCTTGATTGTGCTCATTTCTCAGGCACCCACATGCGTGCGTGTGTCTCGGTGAGGACTAGGACTGTAGCTCTGAACTGAGAGTCGTCACCGCCGGCTGGAAGTGAAGATCTAAGGGACGAAATTCTGGAGCGCTGCTGGGATTTGATGCATGGCCTCGTTCCTCAGACGTCCTGAGTGATATGCCTTTAAACTGTTCCAGGCAGCATGCTTATAATTTGTCTATAAAGCTGCCAGGGTTTCTTGGATCACCGAGAGCAGATGCCGATAGTGATTGATTTCCCTCACCGAGGGGACAGTGTTAGCTATCGAATGCATACAAATGTAGATTGGCTTGGCTATGGGTTTAATCAATAAGTATTTCTTCACATATTTAAAGATGTCTTAGCTGCCTTTTTTGTTTTAAATATTGCAAATGATTTATCTTTAGCTGCACGATTCGTGGTAGTGACTTGCAACTTTTACATTATGCACTTTAATTTTTTAAAACATTTACTCATTCTGTTAAAAAAAAAAATCTTCCAATAGATGAAGTGAACTATTTGCAATATATAACCATTAACAAGTCCCATTAATTTTCCCTTTTGCTGATACTTTTCCAAACGTTATCGTTAAACTGACGTTAATTTGCAGCAATTTTGGATTAGAGGATACTAAAATACATGCATTTAGGTACCTGCACTCAGGTACCATAAGATCCAGGAAGTAGATAGCTGAGTTAGTTGCAAATTTTATTTACTGTTGTGCTGACCCTCACCTCCTTAAATGTCTTAAATGTGGCACCTTCCCAACAAGAGCAGAAATAAAAACGTTTGGTTAGTGAAGTTTACAAGCTGGTCCCTTGATACATAAAAGTCGGCTGATTTTGGCAGATTGTGAGAGTTAATTGGTCCACAAATCCAAATAAAGTGTGCAGAGGCTCAGCAAACACACCACACGCAGGGCGTGATTAAAGTTTACTTATTCAGTATTGATTCAAAGAACCGGATATGGAGATTAGTCTTACAAATACTTCACTGATAATACCGTGGTGTTTTGTACAAATTAGTATAAATCAGTGCTGAAGTTATGTAACCCATCAGGTGGGGGTTACATAAAAAGGCAGCTCACTTTGAATGTCTAATGCAACACAAATTTCAACGCGACCAAATCACACCGGCAGCATTAAAAATGCTTTATTCTAAGTTTACCTACTGCATCATAGGCTTTAGTGGGTGTAAAAAAAACTTCTTTGTTGATAAGAGATCAGACTTGGAATCAGCACATTCTAGATTGAAGCGCTTCATTGGGTAGATCTGCCTCTATAATTTTGAACAGTTTAAATTCAATCGCGGTTGAATGGTAAATGATGTTTTGTTTTCATTCTTAATGTTCACCACATAAATATTATAATGCATGCAAAATCACACTGCAGGCATCAGGAAGAGACGTAAACTGACTGTAAACAATCCACTATAAACAGCTGTGCTTTTTACATGGAAGCCATCACCTTATTAAAAATAAATATAAATAACAAGAAATATAGAAAATCAATAAACTTAACAACTCTAATTAGCAGTTGTATATCTGCAGGGTCATAGGAAATGTATTACCTGCTCTAGAGACTACAGTACGCAAAAACTTGCCGACTGATCAACAATAGAAACATTTTGATGACAGTGATATAATTCAAACTAGCAGTTTTACTTAGGCTGAAACTAACTGCCTGGGAGTAGAACACAAATACGTTACATGGCAGCTAAAATGTGGAACTTTCACAATGTCTGGTTTATATTCTGAACGTGATAAATATTTATTTTTATGAAAAACATGGGAAATGGTTATGTCCTATTCCTACCCATTTATTTTCATGCAGATTACTTCAAGATGCAAACCGAGAAAAGAATTTCTCTGTATATTTGTACACATTTTTGCCTTCATAAATAAAAATGTGCCATGCACAGACTTGGCTAGTCATAAAATCACAGTGTGGCTTTAAGTAAGCAAACAAAAACTTGATTGGTTTTTATTTGTTTACAAAGAGCCGTGAGTGTTGAAATCACAATAATCTAACTATTGAAACAAGCTGTGACGGTGTAATAGGCAAATTTGATTTGTCTCACTAGATTTGATATGAATTTGAATCTTACATTTTTCACAGTTCTAAATTGACTCAAGGTAGACTCCCTGTTCAATTGAATTAGCAGATAATTGAATCATTTCATAAAAGCCGTAAAAATTACCCCTCCCTGTGCTTCATATAATTGGTTTAGTCTATAGGATATGACTAAACTTTTCTCTCTGCACAAAAGGTTGTAACAACAGGGATGTAGATTACATGTTTAGCTTTAAAATGTACAACATATACAATACAACATTTCATTTGCTTTTTTTTAGTAATCAATTTTTTAATTATAGCAAGAGACAATTCATTGTACACATATTCAGCACAGCATTTGGATTATCCTGGCATTGCAGCAGGATTAAATGAATTTAGGCCTAACTGTAGGGTATAAAAAAGGTTATCTTTTCTGAGTAGCACACTGGCACAGCAGGCAGTGTTGCTGCCTCCCAGGGCCTTGCTGCTTGGGTGTGGGAATGGATCTGGCTCAGTCTGTGTGGCGTTTACATGTTTTCCCGCTGTCGCAGACAATAGACGTTCATTTTCGCATTGCTTTTTAACTCTGTATTTCCCAGACTGTGTGAATGTGTGTGGCTACGCTGTGATGGACTGGAGTCCCTGCTTAACGTAGTCCTTCCTGGATTGGCTTCAGACCATCGCAGCTCTGACTTGCACAAGTGGTAACCTATAGTAAGTGTGAAACTGTATTCCTTCCTCACACCAAGGTAGGCGCTTTCAATATGTTGCACTAGATTAGTTACTTTTATGACTTACCAAATCTTTTCAGAAACTGCATAAAGTTCAGTCTGCAGTCTTTATTTCCAGTGTGGCGAAATATACATTGTGAACAAATATACAAATAACTAAGTAATCATATGAATATGCACTATACTGAGATCAAAAACAAGCTGTAACTATGTGCACATTGGCTTAGAGTACAGGTTACCGAGTGATGAATGTGTGAACGTGTTTGAATCAACTGTCATAAATATAACAATACAATAAGGTCAAGATCAAATCAAAGCCGAAATTGTAAAGGTACTGTTGTTCCTACATACCATCAGAGGCAAATTTATTAATTTATAATTCCAAAACTTCTCAGCATTCTCAGCATTCCTTCATTCTTCCTCTACTTGGACTATAAAACAGTGAAGCAATGCTGAGATTCTGGGGGTCTCACTGGCAGCTCAGGCAAGCAGAGGCATGCAGGCCCTGCTGGGTTCCGTCCTAATTACGGGACCCAAGTTGTTGGCGGAATAGGCCAAATACCCTCCTAGCTCTTTGGCGCTTCCTTGTTTGCCAGTTAACTTCACACAAGCAAATATTCTCTTCTTTGGGGATGGTGGTCTGCAGCTCAGCAAGATCTGGTAATGTCTCCATCTGTTCTCTGACCTAATGCAATGCTGCACAATAAAATGGATTATGCAGGTTTCCCTTTTATAATGAGCATAATTCATTCCAGAAGACCTGCTTGTGAAGGGAATTATAAAAATTATTTTTCATTACTATTAAATAAAATGAAAAAAAGATAATGCCACAAAAGTTTCACCTTTTTTTAAATGCATGTAAAATTATGGCCTTATCTTTTAAACATGGGGAAAACAAGGGAAAAAACTCAAAAGTAGTCCAGAATATCAGAGCTTATATTCAATTTTCTCCTTTCTTTTTCATTCATTTTACTCTTATTTTCTTTTTATTTTGTTGCTTTATTGTACTTTTTCAAGGCAGCACAGTGGCACAGCTGATGTCTCCAGGTGTGAAGTTTCCTTGTTCTCAGTGCTGTTGTCAATTTTATCTCATAGTCCAAAGACATGATTTTAAGTGAAATGGTGAAGAAACTACCCATGATGTGTGAAAATGTAATTATGTGTGTATAATTTACCTGTGAAGAATCTGTTGAGCAAAGTTTGCCCCGCCTCACACCCTTTGCTTTCTATATGGACTTCAGACCAGCACTACTACTGCATTTTTTTATGCTTCATTCCTCTTCTTGACCACCACCACCAGCTCGGCTTTATTGCCTCCTGCTTTCAACAGGAGATTCACTGCTCTGCATTCAGGCAGATATGAAAAAACCCATGATATGAACACAGTTTTCAATATGCTTAGTATTAATGAATGTTTTAAGTGCATTTAAACATAAATGCTCCTCAGCGGGCAAATGGGCCTCTATTTATTCAGATGTGGTTATCTGTAAATTATTGCTATCATACATGACAGTAGAGCAGACAGACCTATTTCAAGTATGGCAATATTGACAGAATTTGGCCCATTTCAATATTTCTGTGTGACACGTACAGCTGTGTGCTGCAGAAATGTTAAGAGCGCATTGTTAATAGAGAACCCGATTTCAAAGTAGAAGGGGAAAAATTTAAATAAATAAATAAGTAAAAACTCAGCAAAATTGTGACAGCATTTTGCCTTGCATCACCAGTCAGGGGGAACTGACTTGAAACTGCTTTAAATGGATCCTACAGATGATACGCACATCAGTTACGTTTGAATGATTTCTGTCTGGGCAGGATTCACTTCACCAGCTCAGGGGAAAAGGGCAGTTTGTTCACACTCTGCAATGCCAGCTATAAAATGTTCACTTTGAAAGTGGTTTACTGCAAATGCATTTTTAACTGTATCATGAAATAGTTAATTGCTAGATAAATAAATGAACATGACCAAAGGGTAGCTGTAAGCGGTGCCCAACATAGATTCATAGCATGAGGGTGCAATTAGGCTGACAATAAAACTTAAAAACAGCTGTAAAGTATGGAGCAGAACAAAGGCTGCACTCCTCTTATTATTGCATAAGATTTCTGTAACATTTTAAATCCTAGGATATCAGAAAGATGTTTTTACAGAGAGAGGCGCTTTCTGCTATGCTGCTGAAATGTGATTAAAGCAACATTAATTTACTAGTTTAATTTTAACCTAATCTGAAAGATATTTGATGCTATGCAACTGAATGGAAAAAAATAATAATTAAAAAATATTTTTTATTACAAATAATTTAAAAAAAACATTGGAAACAGTGCTTTGTGAAATGCATATTAAATGATTCTGTATAATAGCAGACTTCAGTATAGATCTCCTGCAAGAGTGACAGTGTATTAGTCTGGGTTTTATTTGTGTAAACCCTACTAGGTCTTTTTCTACAGGAGCCACTTGCAGTTCTTCTGCAGAGATTCACCTTGTCTCCTGAGATTTAAGCAAACTTGACTCATGGGGAAAAGAGTTACCTGACATAACACTTATGACAAGAGGTACTGAACCATTTTACGTGGCTTCTGAGGGAGAAAAGGGGGCAGAACTATCGTTTAGAAATGAACAAAGGGATTAAATAAAAAAGTGCAAATTGCCTCTTGAGCAAAACAAACCCATACTGCCTATCATTGTGCCTTATTTTATTAATTCTTCGTCTTTCACTTCCTTAGACAGTTTCATTTAATTTGTTACAGTTTTGAAGAAAAGCTGATCTCTGCATGTCAGTGTGATGAGTGGCCTTATGAAATGACAGAATTTTCCAGCGCAAGGCAAATCTTTTTCATGTGAATATCTGAATTTTTCGTAGTCTGACAGTGTTAAAGCTTTCACCTCTGTTACTGGAATGTCCCTGAATCTAAGCATTATAATTATAAGAAGCGATCGCCACAAGCTCTGTTAGTACCAGGATGCTCCACTTTGCTGCACAAACACTTTTGGGCTCCTACCTACCAGCAACTATCTGCCTCCATAATGCTATACTCTGACCTGTGAGCTGTTAACTCTTTTACTGAAGGAGTCTAGTGACCTCAGGGTCATTAAACTTTAGTTTCACTTTATGATAACTGGTAAAGTTCTCCTGCTATTTTTTATTATTTATTTTTAAATTATTTTACACCTTTTATTAAATTTCTTCTTTTATGTGTCCTGTGTTTTATTCCTATTGTACAGGTGAATTTCCATCCAGGGATTTGTCATTAAGTAATTCATTCATTCATTCATTCATTCATTCATTCTCCTGGTCAGGGTTGTGACAATCTGGTGCAAATCCCAAAATGACCGAGTGCCAGGCTGTGAATGAATGCCCCGAATGGATGTTGTACGGTGGCGTCATACACACGTTCATGTGCTTTGGGCAATTTTGAGTGACCAACCTGAAACAAATGTCTGTGGACTGTGGGAGGAAACATGCAGACACAGGGAGAAGATACAAACTCCACACAGACTGAGTTGGATTAAAATCGATACCCAAGCAGCCCAGGTACCACTGCTATTTGCTGAACAACCTGTCTGCAGTGACTAACAAATTATATCCTATCCTATCCTAGTGTTGCGTTTCAGTGCAAATAAGACACGTAACGTAACGTTAAAATCAGCACTTTACACCCACCTAACCCTATCCTCCATTACTCTTCTTCCTCTCCATCTCTATTCTCATGTGCTCCTTAATGTACAGGGGGACTAGCATTAGCCTGTACAGTGCAAAACACAACACTTATCCTATTCTATATTCTTCACACACAGGTAGAAGAATGGGAATATATAAAAGCACTCAGCTCCAGAACGGTTGTTTTGAGTTTTTGTGTGAATTTCTAAACTGTACAAATTAAACACATTTAAGTTACAAGTCATCAGTATGTCAGTATTCTGACTGCTGTGCTCAGCAGCAAATACAGTTTGCACGCAGAGGTCCAATATATATGTAACCACATTCACACTTTAAAGGAGTAGAAAGTTTACGTTCTTTTTTCTTTGGTGAGTAGTGCACGTGTGGCAGGTTTTCCAAATAAAACAATTTATCTTCGTCCAGTGTTGCTATTTGGGAATTCCTGCATCCGCTTTTTTGAACCCTTTTTACATACAGAGTATAAAACAAACACTAAAGGAGTATCTGTGGTTCTGACAAGCAAAGTGACTAGATTTTTATTTTATTAAGTGTTGTCTGTGCTGTCAGTAATGGTTGTTTTGAAAGGGTTCTTATTGTCTTCATAGACCACCTTATCAAAGGAAACTGATGCAACGCACAATTACAGTTCACTGAAACAGAGAAAGACGGTACAGTAAACAACATTTACTATAGTGGTTACTACAGTGCTGCTGTCGCTTTCAAAGCCCTGCTTCTGCATCCTTGGTCAAGCTACTTACCTTAAATTGCTAAAGTAAGAATATCCTACTCCTTAAATAGGTAAATCATCGTAAAAACTTTAGAGCACAAACACGACAATGTAAGGTGTTTTGAAGAAAGTTGTCAGCGACATAATATATCGTAATAAATGAATTCAAAGCCTTATTCAGTTTTTTTAGAAGTTGGTACCACATTCTTACGGTGCTGGTTGCATGAAAAGGAAAAGGCTTAATGGCACCTCAGCTGCAAATGTTTCCATGTTTAAAAAATACTTCTGAAAGAATGTTTATATCTATACGGTATGCGGGGGGACATTTTCTATTCCCATTTCCTATTTTTTATTACATATTTCCGAACCAACTGATGTGCCCTTATCAGAGTTTCGGGACACCTTCCATTAACAATATAGATGAAATCAGGAAAAGATGCACCTTTTCATGTGGTTATTATGATAATTAATGGCCCTTACTTCTAATGCATACCGAGAGCTGGATTATTCTGCCAGTGACACAATAACCTTGTTCAATTTAACTTTCATAGTTCTTTGCCCTTTGTACATCTTCCGATATAAGGATGCAGCATGTTACCAATTGCTATTAGACCACAAACTAATTCCTCAGATATGGCTGAGTGAATTTCAATTCTAGGTTGGCATTATTGATCTTGGGGAACAGAGTATGTGTCATGGAAGCACCTTAATTGAAGCTCGTAATACTAGCTGGTATATTCAAGATTTTTCTCACATTTTTTTTCTTTCCAATGCAGATTATGTGGCAGTACTCACAGATTAATCTAAAATTTTATCCGGCAATGTGACATTGTTGATAAATGCTTAAATATCAAGTGTTTCATGGCTGTGCTCATTCAAATACTGATCACAGAGTTTTCGACAGCCCTTCATTTAAACATGCAGACAATCTCATGTATATGGACTATGCAAACAAGAGTTTTTAATTTTTTTTGATTTATGGACACAAATGATCCTAATAGAAACATTTCTAGGTATTTTTTGACCAGGTTGAAGAGGTTAATGATGCTAGATGGATGGATTGATGGACGGATGATGTTTTTAATTAACCTTCTACCTAATTCTACTACTCTCTATATTACATAACTTTTTTAATATCTGCCTGTCATTAACATTAACTTGTTAAAGGCTGAGATTGAAATTTTTATTGTCCAGGGAGGAAAAATTGCAAAGAATTTTTAATGTTCTCAATGCAAAAAAAATGAAAATCAACCAAAGAATCAAACTAGTGTTGATTTTTTGCTTGAAAGCCACTGCTTTTTTTTTCCTGCTGTCCACGCAGCAGTCAAAGTGTGTTTGTGGATGTGTGAGCTGTTGCCAGACATGTATTATGAGCATATTTATCTGTTCTTTTTGGAGCCGAGCAAGACCGCAGGATTGGGAACCTGCAAGTGTTTCACTGCATGTCTCAGACTAAAATGATGACTAGACCGGATGGCAACTGACTCCAGACTATTCCAGAATATTAAACATTAACATTCTGCCATGATTTTACTTTGGTAGTACGCTCAGTATTGGCTGTGAACCACTTGGCCTTGAACCCCAAGATGTTTTTCTCCGCTGTGTCTGCATTAAGAGTTTTCTTTCTTCTTCTCTGTTGCCCTCTGGCTTTTTTATACTCTCATCCTAAAATGTGCCTTGTATTGATTTTTCTCATGCTAATTGATGCATATTACAGCTTTTTATATTTCTATTCCCCATTAAGCACCCGGAGGTAACATGCTGGAAAAGGTGCTATAAAAAATAAACAATTAGTTGCCTTTTACAATTAGATGCCTTTTGTCCATCTTCTTGGTCTGGAAGTAGCAGCCTCCACGCTTTTTGTTCTTACCAGGTGTTGACACCAGCTGAGAACTGAAATCTGTTCTTAAGTAAAAACACCTACGTCTTCCTGCTTGCTATGCTATCTTTAAAAAAAAAAAAAAAACAGGAATGCATTTTTACCTGCGATTAATGATATTGCAAGTTACAGTGCCAGTCATGAATCGATAGCATTCAGTATAAATGTAAAAGGCAGCAGTGTGGAGGCAGACACTGACTGCTTGAGCTGTGCCAGTGGGAGGTTGACCACAGTGTGACACAGCACAGCACTTTTCCCCCATCAGTGTTGAAGAGAGGGTAAGGACATCATCCAGTTCAGCTGAACTTTCACAACTTTGTAAAGAATGTCCTGGGAGAATCAAATGCACTGGGAAAGGCTGAACTTTATGGAGGTGATTTATCAAGCCGGTACAATGTGACCAGGGACAGTTCTTGTTTTCTTCAAAGAATTACAGGCAAAAATCTGTCATACAACTTTTTTCACTTTTTACATTATTTGTTATTTTCATGTCATATTAAAGTAGTGGATAACAAGAAAAACATTCTTCTCCGTGAAATGATTTAAAATGTAATATTGACACTTCCTGAGTGTGGTATTCTTTTGGAGGTAATTGGGCTGGTACCAAACAACGTAACTGATGCTGGTGCTGTTTTTCTCATATTTCTGCTTCTGTTCAAAATGTATACTAATATTTCTTTGGACTTAAAAATTACAATCCCATCAGCCTAATACAAAGGATTTAGGCAATGAATTTCAATATTCTTGCATAAAACATCAATAAAATTATTTAAAAATAAGAGTTTATATTTGAAATATATGAAAATATATTTTTATATTTATATTACATTGCCCTAAAATGTAATATCTGTAATGACTTGTGTTTTTATAGGACTACAAATTTAGCTTCTGTGCTTTTGAAAAATTTTGGCAGTGAAAAATATTTGTGATCATTTTGCAGTGTATAATGAATAAGTTAAAATGTTGATTACCATACTATAAGAAGATGAACATTAGCATAGTCATTATCAGCATAGTGGTGTGTTTTTAGTATCCTGTGCTGATGTCTGTTTTTTATTTCTGTACAGTTTTGTAAACCAGTATGAGATATTAAAGTGTGGCTGTGAATGCCAAATGAATGACAATTCATTACAGGAGGTAAAAATGACAATTACAATAAAACCATGCATAAATCCTTCATGTGAGAGGTATAATGATTCATTTCCAGTGCAAGTTATAAATCTCTGTACCAAAGCTATGAATAGTCAAATTAACATGAATGTTTATGTAATGAAACTACTATTATACACCTTAAATGTACAATTCTTCACTATGCAGTAACACCCCGTTTAACACTCTCATTTAGCACAGTTTCCTTGTCATGCTTATGCTGTAACGCTATAGCTTATATGCACATAGTGTGTTAGACATTGCACATCATTGCACATCTTATTGTTACCAATAAACTAATCCTCATTCTCTTATCTTTCTGGTGCTCATGCTATATGCTCTGGCCTTTCTACCATGTAGGGGGGGCAAGCTTGCTGCACACAACTTATGGGCATGTGCTGTCACATACATTTCCCTCTCATACGCTGCTGAGAAGCATTCCTATACATATTTTCTTTGAAATTTCACATTGGTTCTAACAGTTGAATATCAGTTCTGTGTTTTTATACATGTATGTCTGTGTATGTTTGTTCATGTGTTGGTTGCTGTGTGTGTGTGTGTGTGTGTGAGAGACCTATCTAATGAGATGTAATGTTAAAGTGACACCATTGACCATTGTTTGGGTCAGCACCCAACTTTCTAGGAACGCATCCTGAGTGCTTACCAGGGTCATACTGTAGTTCTGTGTTAGTTTTTACTTGCACTGCTGACATATTTATAATGTTCTTAATGGGTTTAGGTCAGCAACTGCTGTCCTTCAGTGCCATAAGCTTTCAGCAAGTGTGATTCATTTTACCACCCTTTGTTAGACTGTCACAGAAACGTTATCGGCAGCAAATGTTATCAGCTGATCTCAGGAATAGATATAATGGGACACACATTTTATCTTCTTTCTTGTTTTTGTTTACTTCTTGTGAAGAAGAGAGCTGTGACGCAAGATAGCACATCTTTAAGTCTCCTGAGATAGATAAATCCTGTTGTTGCATGTTTTTAATGCCCAGTGAACATAACACTTTGATTTCTGGATAGTGTATGTAAAATACTTTAATGTACAGAATGCAGCATGAACACATGCTACCTCTTGAGCCATCCACCTCATTTTCCCTCATGGGCAGTCCAGAGCAGTCCACCTGCTTTTGCAGCTGAATTAAACTTGGACCTTCACCAACTCCATGATATTCTAATGCAAACTGATGTATGTTGGCACCACATCATTTTGGCACGATACATTTGACAAAGATTCTGAATAAATATTATTGTATTTCGTTCAGTGAAAACGAACTGTGAATGATTTGATGTAATATGAAGGATTTGATGTATTATTTTTGTTCCTCAAATGACACTGTTGTGGCTTTTAAAAACTACATAAAATAAATCTAGTTTTACAAATATGTTAAACTGTAGTTATACCAGTGAGATTTCAAAGGATAATATTCACTTGACTGGCATGGTGCGCTGCTGCACTGGTTTACAACCATTCCACTTGACAGAGCAAAAAGTGTCTGCTGTTATATAAAAAAAGTTTGATCTCAAAATAAAATATTTTTACTCACCTTCATTGCTATTATGATGGCATATTTGGTATGTTATATAGTACTGTGTCATGTTCGTTTGAAGTAGTGCTAGAAGATATACAAATTTAAGGCGCAGGATTTGTAAACATAGACTTTAATACTGGCCTGAATTTTCTGTCTGGAAAATTAGAAGGTGTAGGGACCAGATTTTGAACCCTCTACCACCACCATTTTTACACCAGCTACAGAAGAAAATAAATTTAGTATTAAAAAATTTACAAGAACCTATTAAGCATAAACCATTGTTGTTGTTGAGCAGCAGAAATATGGTGGTTAATCAGTTTTAATCTACACGCAGAGATGAACTGGGAATTCAACAAATGTTCTTGCTTTCAAGCTAATTTAGCCTGGTCCAAACCTAATTGCTGACAGCAAAACAGACCACAAAAAAGAAAAACTGAAACACTGAGGTGCACTTTTTCTCAGTGAGAGTCCAAAAACAGACTTCTCTCACTTGCTCATTTTAAGTAAATACTTAAGTCAAGTACTTGTTACTGGTCAAGACCGCAGCAGTGCAGAGTCTATGAAGGAATCACCCACTAGGAAAGCAGGGAAATACCCCCTATGCGATCCCCTTCCACTGTGAAACCTTGATTTGAATTGAATTCTTTTTCACACTTTAAAAAATACTGTCAAAATTCAGGCTATGTTACAAAACTGGATTGTCTACAAGTACCTTTCAGGCACGTGGAGATAGATATCAACAGTAAGAGATGCTCTGAGCGTGACTTGGGAGGTGAAAATGAAGGGGTGCAACCAGAGGGGCACTTTCTGTTTCTAGGACACACCATTACAGTAGCGATGAATCACATACAAGCATTGAAGGAAAAGCTGATGGAAATTGGGGAAAATTACACATATAGTAGACAAAAAATTAATGGATCAATACAAACCGAATACCCCTCCGAAGAAAAATAAACATGTAAATACTGCAATGGTTACAACTTTATGGCTTGTACAAAAAGTGGCCTTCAGTTCAAATTAACTGTGCTTTTTGTTAGTGAAATGATATACAGTTACCACACATCTAATTTGCACTGCACCACATTTCTTGCATAAAATGAAGGGAAACAACCTATTAATTACAGCCGTAAACTTCAGTGATGTGAATATCAATACATTTGCGTCACATTCCTCTATAAATCCTTGATTTACGCATAAATTGCGGTACAGTGGGCAGTTTAACAACTATTTACATTCAAAAAAACACATCATTTATGGGACTGTAAAACTACTGAATACACTGATGAGGCAATGTTGGTACAGGGGATATTTAGAGACCGTGTTTCTACATCTATCACCATATAAATCTGCTTGAAATGTAATAGATATTGTGTTCTCAGGTGCAAAACCTCTGCTCTTTTTTCTTCTGCAGTGGGTACCAGGACAATAGGAGTCTCATCATTTTCCCTCATTGTGCATTAAAGTTATTAAATCATTTGTTTTCACTTTTTGAAATCTTATGTAATATTTGCAAATATTCTGTAATCTTTTGGGCACTTCTGATGACATGTTTTGTGGGAAAAGTTTAAATCAACCTGAGATAAAAGGAAGCCTTATAATAAACTCAAAAAATGTATTCAACTTGCACAATAAAGCAGTACTCTCTAGAATAATGCACACAATTATCAGCTAATTAAACTCAGACTTTAGGTTTAAACAGATTTTTATTGCATTTTTATTTTATTAGAAGTTTGCCTACAGTTACAGTACTGATTATAAGCAACTCTGAGTCATTGTATAAAAACACAGTATTATCATTTTTCCAACTCTAAGATTATTTCACATTTCACTTCACTTGTGTTGTCTTGAGCCGCTTCTTTTGCTGTTCATCTATGCTTTTTATAGCACGTGGATTATTGCCAAAGCAGAGCCTGTCTTCAGTAGATATTTCCTGCCCTTCCTGTCTACATGCAGTGTAGCTTTGAAATATATTTCTCTGATTGTTTTAAACTCAAAAATGACTAGGCCCTTTACAAAAATATGTTTTAACACAATAATTCCAATCCCTCAAACATTTAAATGATACAATGAAAAAAATGATATGTGGTCATCTACTGCTACCATTCCTGTTCACCCTTTACTCCTCTGACTTCAAATGCAAGTCTGTTTGGGGTCACCTGCAGAAGCTCTCCGATGACTCTGCAGTAGTGGGCTGTATAGACAAAGGCGATGAGGTGGAGCACAGGCATCTGCCTGAGGACTTTATTTCATGGTATAAGTCAAATCACCTCCAGCTCAATATCAGTAGAAAAAAGGAGCTGGTGATTCATGTTTTGCAGTGTTAAGGAACTCTCCAGTTTCTGTGGTTCCTTTTGAGGGTGCAGATGTGGAGGTGGTCCAGTCCTGCAAGTGTTTGAGTGACCATATCAGTAACAAACTAGCCTGGTTTCACAACTTGGATGCACTGTATAAGAAAGGACAGAGCAGCTCACACTTTCTTATTAGGCTTCTGGGGGTCCTTCTTACTAGCAGCCATCCATTTCCATAATGCCACACATGGACCTGCCAACAAGTAGACTGCATTTATTTATTTATGTATGTATGTATGTATGTATGTATGTTTCTTGTGAGTGTCTTATCAGTCTTATGTATTTTTGTGTTTTTTGATCTCTGTGGGGATCAGTAAAGACCTACCCTATCCTATCTTATGTGTTTCCTACAGTGAATTATGGGTGGCTCAGTGGTGAAGTTGGTAGCGCTGAAATTTCACAGTGCCTGGACTTTTTGGACGTGGACTCAAATCTTGCACTCTCTGTATGGCATATCTGTGGGATTCCCCAGCTTCCACTGTTTTAATCTCAAACACATGCTTTTCAGGTGAACCGATGACTTCAGCTTTCCAGTACTGTGTAGGGATGTGAAGCCATGGGACTAGCGTCCCATCAAGGATGTACCTTGACTAGTCTAGTATCTTGTGCTACTGCTATGACCCTGAATTGGACAAACAGCTAACGGTAGTGACTCATTATTTCTTATGACTCTTTTTAACAACACTAGACAGACACTGAAAATGAAGGGCTGTTATGACAGTTGATGTAATTCATCCCATTTTTGTGACGCAATCAAGTTTTAGATATTTTTACAATATTTAAAAATGTTGTATAACTGTTAGATCTGGGACTATGTATATATTATAATCAGTAAGGTTTTACCATTCTAGTATTGTCACATACATTTTACCATAGAAAGTTTCGTATTCTCTGCCTTTGTCTTGGGGAAGTAATCATCTCCTGATATTTCCTAAAATACAAACAAAAAAACAAACTCATATTTAAATATTATTTATTGAAATTTATGATCTGTGGAGGTGCAGCAAATGGGGTTCATAGCCTGAGTTATGCTGTTATGTTTGATTCTCATTAATTCTGGGTGGAGTTTGCATGTGCACCTTGCAGTCACATGGGTTTCCTCTCGCAGTCCAAAGACACGTGTTCCAGATATACTGGTGACTTTTACTTGTCTGCAGTGTGTGTTAAATTGCTCTGCTCTGTAAATGAATGAAATGCATCTAAATTTTAAGGCACCTTGGAAAAACTTAAATACTAGTTAATAATCACCATAGGTTGCTTTGAAGAAAATTAAATGTAATTTATAAATGCAAACTATTAGACAGCTGGGATTAAAAATTCATTTTATAACTGAGTTTAAGACAGTTTGCAAATGTATGTTAATATTTACTGAATGTTAAATGGGTCATAATATCATAAATGTGAGAGTAATGGTCAGTGGGTTAATTTTATTTCATTTTGGTAAAATATATATTTTCTGTTAATAGAAAGGTTGCAACTTGGGTAGTGTTATCACAGTATTTCCCTATGATAAAATTAATATAAGAAATGTTTGACTAATAATTCTGTTAACCTATTGGACATTTATAGTAATGTAATACTACATGAACACTGTGAACTTATTTTTCAGTAAAGCTGGTTATTTTTTTCCAGTTCTGTCTCTCCTTACTTCATACTGCTACCTTTCATTGGAACCAGCCTTCTGGTTATGTGTGGGTTATCCGCACTAAAATATACGCTGTCTACATAACTATCCAGCTCTAAAAGGTTCAAGTCTATCCTAACCTGAGAACAAATGCTGACTACTTATCCATATACATTTCTCTAGTCTGAAATGGAAAAATTGTTCATTTCTTAGTGAGTGAAAGCACTGAAATCATTTTACACTTCTTAAACTTGAATTTGCAGAAAGCAATAGAATATTAAACTATATGATTTATGATAGGGTATTTATGAATCCAGTTATATTAAACATATGTATATGTCACCTAAATCAAAAACAGAGTAAAAAATAATGAGAGTGTGCTAGAATGGAAATTAATTTGTTTTTATCTTCACTATGACTTAATGAATAACTAGTCAGAGACTGCTTTTTTATTAAAATGGCAGATATAATCTTCATCCTCCTCATCTTAATATTATGATGCAGTGATTTTAAAAGAGATATAGTTATCTTATACATACTGTAGGTTGTCCACCAGTATTATAAAGGTTTGCTTTTTCATAAGAGTTTAATAAACACATATTTCCTATGATAACTGAAAGCTAGACTAAGTATTTGTTCGAAGAACATTGGCTTCAAATGATGGGCATCACCAACTGGAGGTTAGTGCGGTATTAATGCGCAAGTGACTGAAGAAATATCACCTTCTCAGTCAATCCTTTATTGCACTTATTCTCCATTTCTTTCCATTAACTTTATGTGCCAGAATTTGTGACTCAGTTCAAAATAATAAATAGATCTTATAAAGCATTCAAATCCCAGGCTTTAAAAGCAAACTCCTGCTCTTTTTTTTAACAAACCATAACCATCCTTTATGTGTCTTGTGTTCTGCTGCGGTGCTGTTTGTATTAAAGTGGGCGAGTGGCGTTGTTGTGTTTGTCTGGGACTGTGCATTGTCCCAACTGGCTACAGTCATTCCATCTGCTTCTGAAAAGCTGCGTGAGGAACAAAGGAACGCAAACACTGGTCTCTGGGACCACTTCCTTCAAAACAGCCAAAGCCACATCAAAACAAAACTGCTTATGGAAAAGATGAAGTGCAAAAAAACAGCTGTTTATCCTTTATTACAAAACCAGAATCGATGCAGAAAAATGCATGCTGTATATTGCATAAAACTCAGTTTAAAGTACTTATTTTTATGTCAATATATTAATGCCACATTAATTTATTATTATTATTATTATTATTGTTGTTGTTGTTGTTGTTGTTAGTAGTAGTAGTAATAGTAGTAGTATATTNTTTTTATGTCAATATATTAATGCCACATTAATTTATTATTATTATTATTATTATTGTTGTTGTTGTTGTTGTTGTTGTTAGTAGTAGTAATAGTAGTAGTATATTACAACAACAACAACAACAACAACAACAACAACAACAACAACAACATATTTTACCTAAATCAAATATTATTACTGGTGTCGCTGATGTTATTACAAGAAACAAGAACAACAACAATAATAATACAAATATTAATAACAACGTTGTGCGGCATACTACTTTACATGGACAGTGTATATTTCTGATATCAGAGATGAGATGATGCATTGTCATAACTTACCATGAAAACAGTGAAGACAAAAATAACTGCCAGCATCATTTCGCTCATCTTCAAGAATATATCTTAGAAATGAACAAGACCGCTGAAAACGTGCTCACTGCATTATGAGATCTTTAATAAAGCTGGGGTAACTCGTACTTATTTAGCCTGCATTATTTAAGTCATATATCAGACCTAATTACTTCCCCAGGCAGATCTATGACTTTGTTTTTTAATTCTTCCATGAGACTCCATAAAAAAGTCCCTCTGGTCCATCTGCCTATAAATAGTCCAGAGCAGATTCTTCCTCACTAATGATCATTAGGTACTGGCTGGTTCGCATATTGGTACAATAGGTGTATTGGCATCTGAACCTGTTCTCACTCCCATTACTGAAGGGCACAGTGTGTCTGCCTGGGCTGGAAACAAAACCACACATTTGCCACATGTGTTTGGAACAACTTGATGCCATAAACTAAGGCATAACAGTATTACTTTCAAATACTCCAAATAGGATATGTCATAGTTGGTATGGGTTATCATTTATAAAATTAATTAAAAAGTTTGCCCAAGCTCTCCTTATTTTGTACATACTGTAATTATAGAACTGAATTAAAATGCTTTCGTATTAATAAGAAATTAACAGAGACGCTGGTGTTTCAAAACGCCACTATGACCAAGTGAACATTCACAGGATTTTGTCACATACGTCAACTCACCCCGGCATTTTGAGGAAAAGCATTAATTATGGCAATAGTGCTTTATGGAAAAACCAAGTACTCTTCAGCAACAGATATTATTAAATGCCCAGCTTTATCAGTGGAGAAAGACTGAAACAAGAAACAAAACATTTTTAGGGTTTGTTAACTAATCAATAGGACATAATTAATTAATCTGTACTGTCAGTTGTTTTAAACAAAAGTAATATTAGCATGACAACCAAGTAGACTAATTTATTTTAAAGAATGTCACTTGGTAACAGGCATGTTAAATGGCCTTATCAATCAAAGAATAAGGATGACAAACAATCTCTTTTAGCCTCATCTTATTCTCTGTACTAGAGCAATTTGATTCAGAAACTCTATTAGATTAGACTCCCTGAGCTTCTGGTTGAGCTTCCGTGCTGTAATAAATACATATGATGTATGTAACAAAGGAAACCTCTCTAGTATTTGAGCTATTTCAGTGTTTTGTTAAAAAATCATAGGTGCTGTCATGGAGTCATGTAGTTATGATTTGTGATAAATATGAGCTTATTAAAAACAGTTGTGAAGGTATTTATAGCATTCATCCATCCATCCATCCACCCATCCATTAAATATATTTGCTAATATATTTTTTGTAACAATGGCTGACAGGAACTATTGCTTTTTTGTTTCACAAATTTTTTGGTTCAAATGATCATCCGCTGATGTTTCAACAAAGTACCGTAGATAGAAATGAGTTGCACATAACCACATCTTTGGGGCATTCCTTCGCCTCCCTTTTATGAAAACAGCATCAAGTAAATTTGCCCCATGCAATGACCTTGCTGTTCATTAAAATATCACCAAAGAGACCAATTAATCAAACCATTTCTTTCATCTGTTTGACTGGGATAAATGAAGGTGTGCTTGTTTTAGAGATAAAAACAGTCATTAGCACTTTCGTTTCATTTTTCACCTGCATTGTGCATAGAATTGTCTTGCCTTTAATCCCACAGGAAGCCATTGCTTTATTATTGTATTTTTACTCAGGTCAGCAGTTGGCAACCAATTTAGCTCCTACAGAGCAACCGAACTCTTTGAAAACTCTTTGAAAAAGATGGAATGGAGAGAAGAGGAGCAAATCACTCAAATCACAATGCCTAAACAGGGTTTTCAACTACATTTCAGAAACTACATAAACGGACTCAAAGTTTAAAAACCCAGCATATGTTTAATTCGCTGCAAAACAATCTAACTGTACATCATCCGTTGTTTACAAAAGTGTAAAAAATTGTAAAGAAAAAGTTTCATTAAATTCATTTACAGTACATGCAAATGTGACACATGCTTAGAATTAAATTAATGTGAAAAAGAACTGCACAATATTTTAGTATCAGTATAGGCTAAGAAAACCATTAAGTTTAATAATTGAACTACTTTCACTCTTTTAGCCGTACAGCTTAATTGAGGTATTTCTTTGCGCTGTATGTGGGAGACATTCCTCATTTACAGAGTAATGGATGAATAGCATTTAGTTCAGTGTGGCTACTTCATGCTGGTTCCACATTAGCAAGCTAATAGAAATGCAAAATTTGAACTTAATAAATAGGGAAATGCAGTGGGTGTACTGCATGTATTACATAGCGTTTTGATAGAAAAAAAAGCATATAAATTCATATATCTCTGCTCTTGTAATCGTATGTAATCTAAACTTTCTAATACAGTTTTACCAATAAGCCTATTTCCTCTCAAACAAGTGAATTTAGTCATACCTAGGCAGTGTAGCTCTTATATCAAAACAGTGGCAGAGGTCCTCTGTAATATTTATATGATGGAACCAAAATACAATTTTATTGCAGTTTATGTTTTTCATTTTAAAACTTAATAATGTTTTCATGGTGCTACAGTGTTCCTTCTATGACTATGTGAGTTTTCAAAAAAAAAATCGCTGGTTTGGTCCCGTTGTTCAGAAACTTGAGCTGGTGCTAAATTGAAAAAGTTATATAATTTATTTTACCTGTAATAATTATCAGTATAAATGCAGATGTTTGCCTACTGACTTCTTAACCAGCACAAAACAGAACAGTTATGCTAAGCATTTAACTAAATGTACAGAGTTTTTGACTAGTACTGATGCAGGGTTAATTTCCTTTTTAAATCACAGAATACAGAATGCAGTAAACAGACAGAGAAGGAAAATGTTTATGCACCTTTTCCCATTTTTTATATTCACCGCAGCCTACTTGTTTGAAGTGTATTGGTGATACATGCATTTTAAAGATGAACAGCAAATGCTGTATTGATTTTTAAAACAGACACAATTATAGCATACTGGTAGAAAATATTCCAAATAATGTAAAATGAAATGTGCCTAAATTCACTACAAACAAATGAGTTAAAGTCCATGTATTGCAGTGCAACGCAGAGCTGCCCTAGCAAAACAATTTGTTCCATGTTTTGGGGGGTGAGAGGGAGGGGATCATTGCAGCAGGTAAGGCAGTGGTGACAAACTTGTTTACTTTTCATTCTCTGTTCTGCTCCCCAAATACTATGTGTTAGTCACAGTACAGCTACCAGGGTTATCATCTTATTGTTACCTTTCCACATCGGTCGAGAACCACAAGGGATTTTTTTGCTTCTACAGTGCTGTGAAAATGTATTTGCCCCCTTCCTTATTTCCCCTCTAATTGCACATTTGTCACACTGGATGGTTTCAGATCTTTCGACAAAATGTAACATTAGACAAAGGGAACCTGAGTAAATAAATAGCAGTGTTTAAACTTATTGCTTCATTTTTTTAAGGAACACAGTTTTTCAACATCCATATCACCCATGTGCAAAAGTAACTTCATAGAACTTTCATAGAGTGAAATTTGGCATAAAGTAGCTGAGCATAGAGGACACATGACACAAAACACTCATTATACACACAACAGTAAATAAATAATACGAGGAGGGAAAAAACCAAAATAAATAAATGAACAATAATAGCAATAAATACAGACAATGACAGGCCTTTGTGTAGCACTATGGAGTAGGATGGCTACTGGTAAGCAAGACCCCCAGAAGCACTTTTTAGTGGACCTAAGTTGAGATACTGGGGGGGTAAAAGAGCTCTAGATGATCACTGCTGCAATGTGAGCCTCTGTCCACGATGGACTGTAGCTTCCTCCTCATCCTGGCCTTTGTTATGGCCTCCACGGAATCACAACTCTCACCCATGACAGAGCTGGAATTGTTAATTATTTTATTGAGTCTGAGCTTCTCACCAGAAGTGATGCTTCCCCTGCAGACCACTTCATAAAAGATCACGCTGGTGACTGCGGTCTGATAGAACAAATGGAGGATAATGTTACACATGTTAAAGAACGTTAGCCTTCTAAGCACAACCTGCCTTGCCCTGTTTTATACAGTGCATCTGTGCATCATTCCAGTTTGTAGCTGATGTGGGCCCCATGATTGGGCAACCTCCACATCCACACTCTCAGGAGTAACCAGAGGAAGCAGAGAGTTCCTTAACAAGGCTAAAATGAATAACAAGTTCCTTGGTTTTACAGATGTGGACCTGGAGGTGGTTTCACTTGTACCCTGAAATGAAATCCTCAGTCAAATGGCTGTGCCCCACCTTATCATCTCTGTCTATACAGCCCACTACTGCAGAGAGCTTCTGTAGGTGACCCCAAACAGATTTACATTTCCAGTCATCTTTTAGAAACTTTGTTGTGAGTACTTTACCCTCATGGAAAGGTTCAGTATATAGTGAAAATAGGGCTGCTGCAGTGAGGCCAGGCTGTGTTCAATCTATTGAATCTATTTATCTATTAAATGTGGTCAGTTGGTTGACTGAGTAACTAAGGCAGCAGTTACTTTTTCACATGGGTGACATGGGTACTGGACAATTTTGTTTCCTAAATAAATGAAGTTATAATTTAAACAAACTATTATTCTGGTTCCCTTTGTCTAATTTGACATTTTGTCTGAAGAGCCGAAACTATTCATTGTGACAAATATAACATAATAAAGGAAAAAAGGAAGAGGACAAATACTTCTTCACAGGATTGTAATAGTTTGTGAGCTGATTCTATAAGCCAGATAATTTTTTAAAATAATACAACAAACAGTTATGCAAAACATTATCTGTCAAATGGTGCAAGCAAACAATGTAATTCTAAATTCTTTATATGTATATTAAATGATCAGTATGTTTATGGCTCCCTATATGGAACTACTAAGGGTAGCATTTTTGAATTTACTATGTAGTGGTCTAATATGTGCTGTAGTATATGGTATTAAAAGAAAGTGAAACACAAGGAAAAATTTTTAAGCAGGTGATGTGCTAAGTTCTTGAACAGTTCTTCAAATTTATAATTACAATCCACAATTTAATTTGTTGAATTCACCGTGAAGAATGTAGCGTGTGCTAAAGACTGAATGGAAGAAGAAAGGGATTTGTTGTTAATTCCATTACTGGGAAGAATTGCTTTTCTGTGTTTATCTCTAACAACATTTCAGGGCTGCAGCTGACAATTTAGAAAAAAAAAAATCACTTAAACACCAAAACCTGAAAAGAAGAAGAAATTATTTGAGCATGGCAAAGTATAAAACTCAAATACGCCTAATAAAAGTATATAGCATTTATGAATATATTTAGAACATCAGGAAAAATGCATGATGTATGTAACTGTATGTCTGATTTAACATCACAGTGCCTTGCAGTTGGGCCTATACCGACAATTCATAATCCTCCTTATGTGCAACATTGATTTTACACCTGGAGGGGAATTAAGGAGAAGGAGGGAAGGAGGATTTGCAGATCCTTAGTCATAACCTGAGATAAGCAGGTGTCTCCAAAATGGTCCTGTACAATGTCAAAAAGGTTTGTTTCCATGCAATTTCTAGTCACCTGAGCTAAACTTTCACATCCCAGATGATCTGAACAATTTTATTAATTATCAGATATGTTCAGTACTTTTATCAAGTCTTAGCCCGTATTGTATTATTAATGAAATCATACATTAAAGTCAAACAGCTGTATGTGTATGGATGGTTATTCACTTATTCATGTTGTCTTCTACAGTTTTCCTTAACTCCTGCACAGTATGCTACATACAGTATACCTTGTACTACACAATACTGCAGATATAATAAACAAAACCAGAAAACTCACCGAGAAATTATTCCCATTCATGATCTCGCTCTTAAACCTCACTGGGTAAAACAATATTACACCAACTTTAAAAACTGCTGTACAAACCATGTATTGTGAATGTTATTCTTATTATTCACTGATTAATAACTACAGAGACGGTTCAGGCACCAGTAATGTCATCCAAAACCACAACTGCCCTTGCCAAAGCTCTCTGTAAGGGGACTTTACAAGTTTCTCTCACCTACTGAAAAACACACATCATAAATACGCAAAGAAGGAGTGCAGAGGGAAGCTGCCAGACTCAAAGTGGACAGGCTCTCTCTTAGGTTGTAAAGTTATCTAAATATGTATGAAACTGAATTATTGCTTTTGTACCCTAATTAAAAGAAAATATAACAGCTTTCAAAGAAACATAAATAAAAATGTATGTATGCTATGAAATGTATGGCATTAAAATGACTAGGTGCTTTGATCGGGAAGATGTTGTGTTATTTGTAACGTATATTGGTTTGAAACACTGGATATGTAAATATGAACGTTTTAAAAATGTGCAAGAAAGCAAAGTAAATAATATGAGGGTTTATCAAAAAATACTGAGAATTTTACTCTGTTCCCAAAGCCCAATATCTTAACATCTGTTTTTACTACTGAGCAACACAACACTGCAGACTTTTGTCATGGGCAGGTGTGTCAGTGTATGGACAGGTTATTGACCTCTGGTGTCTGGTGCTCTCTGTAAACACAGGTGCCAGTTCACTCTCTGTGTTCTGGCTTTCGCAGATTTATTGTTTGATAAACCAATCCCCTACGTACACAAAGTATGCCACAGGCCACTGCCTTCCCTGCTTACGAGAAGCAGCACCGCTTAGTTCCACCTCATGGAGCTCAGTAGTTAGTGGCTCCAAAAGCCTTGTTGGGTGGGTAGTAGATGCCTTATCTGTACACAGAGATTTACACAGTTCAGTGTGCATCTCATGGCTGATCAGAGATGCAATGGTATGATAACTAAAAAGTCAACTGAGGGTCTTAGAGTAGCACTGTATCACTGTCTAATCTGATCAAATAGACCATCCCTCAAATGAACCCATTGTAAGCAACAATTGGCTTTGACACACTGGCAGGAACTTTTCTCAGGTGCTGTCACTTTGTTTCTGTCTTTTGTTAAAACTGTTCAGGGTCTCCATGGATAGACTTTCACTGTGTTCTCTCGGTATTACAAAGGATACCATTCTTACTTTACAGGTTAACTCAATTTATTATAGTCTTATGTTCACATAGCCTGTCCTGGGTGTGCGGGTGTGGGGTGTAGGGTGTGGGGTGTGGGGTATATATATATATAAAAGATTTTTTTAATATATCTTAACTAGTTAAGATATAAACAACAGTTATACTAAAGGGGCCACAATACTCTGTTGAGGACAGAGTACAACAGAGAATTACACCCTTCTTGGGGCACCAGTCCATCACCCACCATGCGCTCCTATGAGGACAATTAGAAGATGCAAATCAAACAAGACAGTACGAGTTTGGGCAGTGAAAGGACACCTGTGTGCCCAGAGGACATCCTCACAGACATGAGGAGAACATAGAAACCCGAGAAAATCTCAGGGCTACATTTGAGATGTGGGAGCTTGGGGCAGTGAAGCCAAATGTCTGCCCACATCACCCTGAAGCCATTATCTTAAAAGTGGAAATAACAGGAAAAGGTCTTAAACATCAGTTTTCATTTAATCACTACAGACTGAAAATGCTGTACCTGTATTAATTAAAATGTTATGACAAACTTAGAGCCCTTTTGTGCATGTCATATATTTCTACTTCAAAGTAAAACACAGTTCAGGGATTCATCTTATTTAACTGTCCCCAAGTATGGAACTGAATGAATTCAATTCGAAATTAAAAATTTCAATTAATTTTTTGCTTTCACATTTATTTTCCTGTTTTTTTTTCTTTTTTTCAATTCAACAGGGCCGTAAGACAAACCATATCCAATGAATTTATAACATACTTGGTATGGGCTGTATGACGCATCTTGTAGTGACTGTAAAGCCAGATATATAGCCATTACCTGAATTGGCAGTAATCACGAAGCCCGAGCTTGATGTGCTTGCCCTTGACTTATTTTCTGAGCCCATGGATTTTTTTTGCCACCATTCCATCATCTGCAGAGATATTCGTGCAAGGTTGATGAAAGGATTATTTGCAAGCTGTCTTCAAAGTCCAGAAGGGTTCTGAGGCTGAACTGTCTATTATACCCTGCAGTGCCCTTCTCCTTGTCATTTTCAGCATGTTTGGCAGGATCCCTCATGTAAATGCTCCCAGCTATGGAACAAACCTGTCCCTTGACATCTGTGTTTAGGAAAACAGAATGCTGGAAATATTGATTTTTTTTCACAACTAATCCCTGAGTGAGCCAAAGTTTATTACGGGTATTAAAACAAATCCCAGGAAATGCAGCAGAACAGGGGCGGAAACAGATAGCTTGCATGATTTTGCATGCTTTTCTAAGCATCTTAAGTTTTATTTCTGTTTTTATTTGCAAAGAAAAGGGAAAACGTGGCACACTGTTGCGTGGAGAATGCAGGAGTCATGTTTTTGGCTAATGCCAAAAGATTTTGTGCTTCTTTCTTGCCTTTATACTTTTAAATAAGTATTGTACGTGAATTACGGACATTACGTCAGTTTTTATCTAGATTGCATAAGGTATAAATGTGTGCTATTTAAATATTTAGTAACATAGGTGTAATGTAAATTCACATATAAAATAAATGTAAATACACATGTAGCAGATACAACAGTTACAAAGATGGTTGAATCTATTTCAGAAGGTGTATCAATGATTAAAAGAAGAATAACAGTAAACATGTTGAAAATGTTTTAAAAATGTCATGATAATGTATGGGGACCCTTGAGCACGGCTCTGGCAGGGTAACATGTGCGTATGGCGCTCAGTTCTATCTTTACTGCTCAGATTTTCATTCAGATCTGACAGATGTCATTTGCCAGCTGTGACTGTTAGGCGATCAGCAACAGAACAGAAACTGTCATCATTGTGTAAATGAAAGTCAGGTTCAGAATTGGTCAGGGACCCTCATCGGTCTGCAAAACATTGGCTTTATTGACCTATGGGGCTTCTGGCAGTTGCTGATAGCCAGCATTGTTGAGTTGCAAGGCAGCGGGTGAATCGCTGTGAAAGAAAGTGCAGCTCTTAGAGGAGCACACACCACTTCTGTCATCTGCTTCCTGGCAGGTCAGCAGTCACTGTGGACAGATGAGTCAGATACAGACTTGGATAAGACTAACAGTGTGGGTTGATATTCAGGGAAAATGTACCATTGTGTGTGTGTGTGTGTGTGTGTGTGTGTGTCTCACACACACACACACACACACACACACACACACACACATATATATATATATATATATATATATATATATATATATATATATATATATTTTATTTTTTTTTTCCTAATTCACAGTAGTATAAAAGGAATAATGGGATGACTGGTACCTGAGATATTTTCAAACATTATAATTACCTGGGATAAATAAAGCTTTTGATGAGCATAGTTTTTTTCAGTTTTACTTGAGATGAAATTTTAAATGCCACTACAGCAAATTCTAGGATTTTTATTAGTATTGCTTTTATGTATAATGTTTAATGATTAGACTAAAGCTAAAATTAGATACAGCAGTCACCTTGACATTTCTTTCATAAATAAATGATGCAAAATATGTATATATTGCTGGCCGGTGTGACTCAGTCACATGAAGAGCGGTTGCAGATATTCCTGCGGCAGAATCTACAGAAGCAGCTTTTTACCTGACTTTCTTCATTAACATCAGAGTAGCTCACAATGTGCTAAGCTTTGGTGAGTCAAATACCTGAGCCACCGTGGCTGCAGACAACACTGTAGGAAGACAAAGAGAGATATGCTTCACCACTGCAACTAAAACAATAATAAACTATACAATTTTCTTTTTTCTTTCTCGCTCTTGCAGTTTCCTATGGCTTTGTTGGCCCATAGAGTTCCAGTCAGCAACCATCACAGCAGGATATGCATTCACATGAAACAAGGCACTGTAGAGACCCATGGGTGTGAACCCAAAAAGGCACTTTTTTCTGTAATCAGTATGGAGTTATTTGTTTGTACATTTTCTAGTTCTACAATTGTTTGCCACTAGAAGACGAAAACATAAAAAAAAAACCTTCTGCTAAAAGAACATGGAGCACATCCACTAGTTTCACGTAGTTAAATTTGTTTCTCAATATTTTTATTCATGGTGTACAGTGTGTTATAGGCCTTGGTTGACCATCATTAGCTGAAACGCACTCTTTCTTCTCATACTGTCCTTCGATCATTCTCTTGCAAATATTTTAGCGCTGTGCTAACATAACGCTGCAAGTCACCTTAGACAGCAGCGTATGCAAGAAATCCATTGAACGGAGGAATGAATAGACGAAGGAATGAAAACAAACGGAAGTGTGTGCACACATACAGAGCACAGTATAATCATTAGTTAGCTTGGAGTTTCCTGTTATTCATGTATTCTGCTGTAATTTTTTCCCCTTTCCTAGCTTCTACTTACCTTACTGGCAGAGCTTGCAAAGGTAAAATAAACCAGTGCATGAAAAGAGGGCAGAGCATGACAGCTTAGCTTAAAACTGTTTTGGAATAAGAAGTATAAAATCTCCCTTGGAGGAAGAAAACCTAAGGGAACTAGGCTCAGTGGGGGAAGCTATCCTTCACAAGTCCATGGATATAAATGAGCAGCAGGACTTTAAAGTCTAATTTATTGTTTAAGAAGCTCTTGCATTAGCCTTTTGTAGTAGATGCAAAGGCGATAAGACCCTGCTTCCAGTGCCTGAGAGTATAGCATTAAAGTAATAGTCTTGATGAGAAATCTGTTAAGGATAATGTGATATGATGTAATGCGAGTATTAAAAGCACTGAATGTCACACAATAATCTTCTTTGTTAATGAGTGAATGTGAGTACATTAGTATGTCAGCATTTAGTTGCTGAGCTAAAACGAGACTGAATTTGTCTTCTAAAGGAAGAAAAATGAAAGCAAATCAAAATACATAATAAATCACATCTAAGTGGCCTGAGATCCTTCGGGATGACCTGTGTGTCTAATGTGCCTTCAAGCTCAGATGCCCCAAAAGATCCCTGGCACTGACTAATGGAACAAAAACGTGTAGGGAAAGCATTTAATGACTGCATCCATATATTATTTATTCTGGTAATTGTATTACTTGTGCTCCCACTGAGATCCATCTGTAGACATTTTTAGAAGTAAGCGTTACAGCAGAACATGTGAATTGGGCAGAAATGGGTCGACCTACCGTAGCCCTCTAGTTTAAATGTGGGGAATACGAGTCCTTGACGACCTGGCGGATACAGTTGCCATAAAGTTAGCTGTTATATTTACACGATGACATGACACTATCCAAGTTATGAGTTAAATAATGCCATCGATCTCTGAATAAGCACTAATAGTCCACCACAGCTGCAAATAGTCCTCCCTTGCTGTAGGTGATCAGAGGGAACCAGCAGCTCTCAGACATGATCTCATATGTAGTGGTTAACCTGTGTTAAGAGTGGTCCTGTTCTGAGGAATTGTCCCCTAAGGGAACCTGTTATTTCATCAGAGCGGAAGGTAATCATTCTAACAACATGTGCTCCTATCTAAGGGTGATTCCCCAGCGTTGCAGCAGTCACTAGTCAGCTTTGGTTTGATTAGCATATACAGCCACTATTTCATAGCTTTCAGGCAGCAGCTCAGGCTCCGAGGACTGTCAGTGACCTGAATCTTACCTGCGACTCATCCAGCCTGTTCGCTAGACTACCACTGTTTTACTGCCCACCGTGTGGTTTTCCCGCAGACGTTCTTGAATATTGTTGCTGATACCGCCCGGTCACCTTTCAGAATGTTTTAAAGGAATGGCGCGTGTTCAGTCCAGTATCAGTCAATCAGAGCACGTTTATAACTGATACAATTCGTGACATTCAGCTTCTAAAGAAGATACCACTGATGTAGGGTTATTCTTTATTGTTGTTTATTTTATGTTAATATATTAGTACATAAGTTCTGTCATAAGATATGCGTGGTATGCAAATGTTAGTCAATCTCTATGATTGTATAATTCAGTGGTAATGATTGCAAGCCCACGCGCGCGCGCGCGCGCGCGCACACACACACACACACACACACACACACACACACACACACACACACGCGCGCACACTCAGACACGCAATTTAAGCCTGGTAACCATGCACTTGTATATTCCATAACAACTGTGACTGTCTCACAATTACTGCAGACACTCCGAAAAAATGCACACGTCCAGTATGCATATATTTAAAGTTAATTTTTGCGTTGTTACACTCTACTGTGGGCATTCACTGTATTTAGCTTGTTTTTCAAACTGTGACCTGCAACAAATAAAAAATGAAACTTGGAAGGTGCTGAAATCGTCACTGAAAATATTCCATTGGCTCTTCACTGCAAAAATATCAATCTATTTAGTGAGGACCAAAGTGAGTATTTAAAATACACCAAATTTTTCCATTACCCACATAATTCAGTCCTACCTTGTCCTGTGCAATCTGAACTAGTCTTCTTCCTTGGCTCTCTAACAGCAGAATACACTGCAGCACTGACCGACTGCCTGCACACATCCGTTGCCAATCATTTGGAAAACTGTGATGAGATGGTATTTTTAACATAATTTATAATTTGTGCTCCACAAATGAACAATTTTGCATCACTTGTTCCTTTTCAAAATGTGCAATTATCAAAAAACAGCATCTAATACAACTGAGACAGAAAGAGATTAAACTAATTTCCACACTGGCCTTTGCTTGTGAAGTTTAATTATGTCCAGCTGTTGATCTTCAGCTTTACAATAGCAGTAAAATCTCTGTTTAACTTCTTTAACTATGTAATTACTGTATGTGAATAACAGTATGACATATGAGTAAACAAACTCGCTGTAACTTAAAAAGTTTATGATTTTATATAATGTGAGACCATTTCTGGACTGCGATTTTACTGAAATTTATGACTGCATAATAAAAAAAGTGAATTAAAAATAACTATTGTGCATCATTTCCAACATACTCAGCAGCTGCTTTAAGATAGTTTTTTTAAATATTATGTTTTCTGTGTAGGAGGTATGGTGGTGCAACGAGCACAGCACACTGACTGTGTGTTTGGGCACACACTCTGTGTGGCCTTTTCAAGTCTGCTCGTATTTGTGAGCATTTCTTCCAGGTGCTGTGATTTCTTTCTTCATCCCAAAGAGATGTTTTTAATGAAGTAGTAAGTGGTAGCTGTTAATAGCCCTTAGTGTTTAGTGTGTGTGTGTGTGTGTGTGTGTGTGTGTGTGTGTGTGTGTGTGTGTGTGTGTGTGTGTGTGTGTGTGTGTGTGTGTGTGTGTGTAAGACAGACAGACAGAGAGATTGCCAGCAGTGGGTTTGCCTTTGTCCAGGATTCTCTCAGCCTTGAGCCTTCTTCCTAGATAGACATTGCAACCCATCATTAAAACAAGTGATTATTGATGATGGATGGATGGATGGATGGACCTTTGTTTGTGCCTTGGGAAAAAAACACACCCATCTCCACTGTTTATAAATGGAATGTGGC
Organism: Arapaima gigas; assembly: GCA_900497675.1. Taxonomy (NCBI): domain Eukaryota; kingdom Metazoa; phylum Chordata; class Actinopteri; order Osteoglossiformes; family Osteoglossidae; genus Arapaima; species Arapaima gigas. Next base: position 266,726 of record UFQX01000402.1, on the reverse strand, counting down.
AAAAATTGAATGAATATTGAAACCTAAGAATATGAACTAAAAATTCATTTTAATAAACTGCAGTACTTGCATTTTTTTATTGAATCAATTTATCTCCCATTGTGATTGGCAACAGCAGTGGTTTAAAAACATGTGTTTTAAAAAAATATAACAAAAGACAAGTCAGCTACTGGAGTGGAAAGATGCCGCAGGAAATATCTGCAAGGAAACGTGTCCAAGTAAAAGGTATATATTTCACGACTGGCACTGTTACGCTACTTTGCCTGAAAGGGTTCTAATAACAATCAAACATTAAGGCTGAGAAAGAGCAGCATCAATTCATTCGTCTGTGTTCCTGAAAAGGCCTGCCTATTACTTGTGAATTAACTGTGTGCAGGGACACTGTAGGGGAAAAAATTGTGTTTGATCTCAGAGATTCATTCTGAAAAAATCTGTGTGATTCAAGAATTAGCCATGGGTAATTATATTCTAGTCTGTTAAATTGCTTTTTAGGACTGATGGAAAAAAGCTCAAAGAACAAGTAAAACGACAGTATTATGTATTGCACCCAGTACCCTCCACCATTTATAAACCGTTTAAACAAAGCCTTTCTGGTAACAATGGATTCAGTCTTCATGTAAACAAATAAACTGAGGCAATGTAATTTTTGCATGTGTTTCACAATGATGATTCCAGTACGATGCACCCATTTGTTGGCTGCTGTGTTATCGAGTTAACCACACAAAACATATGGCCACACATATCTTTACTTATTTATTTGTCTGTTTGTTGGGAATTTTATAATAACTGCCAGTTGTTAGGAAGGCAGACATGCAAGATATTTTGAGACATAAAAAGAGAATTAGAGTTCTCATATTATTAAGCTGCTTTTTTCAACAGTGTTTGCCCTTCTATGAGTGTAATCTGGTGCAAGGGTTTCAAAATAGCTTGTTTGCGAATATTCATATGGCCGCCTCAGTCCAACTTACTGCACACAACAGATGTGTGTAGGAGGTGCGATATCTTTCTATATATTATGCCCCAGCATATTTAAGTCAAATGTACATGGAAGGACTGTTTTTTTTTTTTTTTTTTCCTGGAGAAATTCATGAAATTCATGAGGCTCTGCTAATTCAATCGAGTTGAGGGATGTCATGAGCTGTGTGTTAGTCTTCAGCAAACTTACAACAGAATCAATACATGAGTTGAAGAAGAGGTGGGGGTAATTCATAACCTTGTTGTTAGAGTCACAAGCTGTTTATTCTTCAAACATGAACCACCCGTTCATATATGGGTCAGTAGTTGTAGGGCTGGGAATACAAGGGACTTCATCAGTCCAAAATTGACTGTAATCCAAGATCAGACAGCAGATCGATGTTTCACATCCTTAAGGATGAGCCTACCAAGTAAAAACAAAGAAACCATTTATCCAACAAAATAAATAAATAACTAGAGTTATAACACAGGCCAGAATAAACTGGCCTTTGCTGCTGGACCTTTGCCTGCTTTTGCAAATTGGTTAAAACAAATTAAATAAAAGTATAACATGCTATATGCATTATAAATGATAATTGATTATCTGGGACTTACAAGGTTGGACAGAAAAAAATATACCCCAATTGATCTGGAGAAAGTCCGTAGTTATATGTTAATCCATTTGACTTGGGCAGAGTTTTTTGCTTTTTTGCTTTTTCAAGGGAAAAGCTCCAGCAGGGCAAGAAAATTGAGAAGAACATAATTTGATCCAAACCGTATTGATCACATGTTGTATAGCCCTTAATTCATGGAACGGAAAGATGCCAGAGAAAAGTTTATTTGTTTGATTTAATTCTGGTTGTCTTTTCTTCTCCTTATTGGTTATTGTCTAGCATGTAAATTGTTAATTGAAAGTGTTTAATTAGTTTGAAACACATTTTGGGGAGTACTGAAAAACTAGTTAGGCTCCTGCTGTGAAAAAATTATGTGGAGCAAATAGATATAAAGTATGCCATTATACATGCCAGGAAAGCACATGTGCCTTATGCAAATTTTGTAGTGGCTTTTGCCTTAGGGGCTAGAAACTTTAAACTTTACTGCTAGAACCTAAGAATTTGCTGAGTTTAAGACCAGTTAATACCTCACTTTGCAACAATCTAAACACTTCACTGCTTTAAAAATGAATGCGTTAAGAGATGTTCACAATTTACCCCCAAACAATACCATTAGCGATCTTTACATTTAAAACAATGGCATAAAAACACATTTAATGGTTCAACCAGGTATTTAATAATGATGAAAACATTTGTTTTATTGTTCAACAGTTTATCGATTGCTGATAGAACAGCTGAAATTGAAAGGCAAGAGACATCTCACAAGGTCTGTTTTTTATGTTTACTACCCTTGCAGGGACAGGATCCATACAGTTAGGGAACCACACACAGGCACAAAAATTAAGCTTATATGATTCTGAAGGTAAGATAAGGAATAATTTACGGTTTCTCTGATATTTAATGTGTAAAAATGTTATTTATATCTTATGTTATGTCATTCAATATTGAGATGGCAAAAATCATTTCCTGCTGCATTTATAATAAATTATGCATACATACTGATTTCAGTTGCAGTTATTTATGAGAGAACATATACATTTTTGAAAAAATAATTTTCTCAAGATTATGTTTCGGATTACGTCATATCAGGAAAAAACGTACGTATGTCAGTGGCCTCCTGTTTTTTATCTGTACTTGCCTCATTTGTCTAGTGTATTAGTTGGCACACAGCTGTGAAATACTCTTAAAAATAATATGTTCTCTAACCAAAAACCAGCTGTGATCAAATGTGTTTTTTTATTCAGCTAACTTATATGTTCATTTTGCATTTATGTACGGTGCATATTTGAAAACAACTAAAAACTTAAATATATCTATAAATAGAAGAATAAGACAGTCCAAATAAGAGAAATTGAAAAAAATCTGTGTTTTATTTTCAAGTACTTAAATGTACTTCTGCATTGTTTTGTTAAGGTTTTGAGGGGGGAAAACGATTCCAGAGAGTAACGTTTTGAGGCAGATATTAGTATGTTTTCATTTTCGTAGCAATCCTAGAGTTGTGACAGGTAACTACCTGAATTGTAAACAATCTGTTGTGTCCATAAATGAAATAAATTAGTAGAATTGGTTCCAAAGCCTGTTCATGAAAAGCACGGTTTTACCCACGAAGCAAATGGGTTATTTTTCTTCTAGTCCATAATAATCATGGGACTGTTTGATAATGATCTTTACATGGTACAAATAAACATAGCAACTTAGAGACTTCTTATTACCATTTGAAATATTATGATGCACAAGCAGATGTCAGTGTAATAGACTTCCACAAGCAAGTCTAACAACCATCACTATATGTTAGTTCCTCTGATGGTCCCAAACCAGTATTTATACATGTATGGATAAGAAACTTCTACATTTGATCATCCTATTGAAAGATACAAGTCTCCAGTCTGGCATCCTCCTTTTTTATTAATAATTTGATGGTAAAGAGTGAGTGGTAGGGGCTTTGGCGTTTTGTACTGTGTGTTGTCCAGCATCAAATGGATACAATAAAAAACTGTATAAGTGAGCGGAGCAAATAAAGCCAATAAGCCTTGGAATCAGGGGGAACATGCTTCAGTAGCAGGACAGCAAAATGATGGGCATGGCTGAAATATTGACTGGCTAGCTGCTATGAGTTGGCTGAGCTTGTTTGCTTTTTAAATAACTAGGCTACGGACAAGACAGTAATAACATAAAATCCACTGGGATCCTCAGCCGTACAGACATTGCGGTAGACTGACAGTATCCCCCACAGCCACACAGCTTTCATACCAGCAATATTTTTAAAGTAAAAATATTTGTGTAGACATTATGCAGTCTTTGCAAATCATATGCTAATAGATGAAGGATATGATCAGTTATGAAGATATATAAATTATTTATTTGGACACAGCACTGCATTAATTTAGAATTGTCTGTATTAAAATTACAAAAGCAAAAAAAAGTGTAAACTGAACACACTTTTTTACACTGAGAAGTATGTATTTCATAAATAAAATCAAAATTAAATCAGATCTAAGCAATATAACTGACTAATTTTGACAGTTGAATCATCAAATGATATCCTGCTTCCCTACTGTCAATATTATTTATGTATGACAATTAATAAAAAAGGATATTTTCTTTTCAATTTGTATGTATTTGTAGCTGATAAACATTTATTATAACATGGCAATAATATAATACAAATGTCAATCATTCAGAATATGTCATTCAATTTTGCGACTGCTAAAGAGCCTTAAACAAAGAGTTTCATAAGTTGTGCTAATAACACTGGCAATATCAACATTTTTTGCAACCTGACATTAAATTCTGTGCTTATGTACTGTGCAAAGTACTATAAAAATCAGAATGCTTTTTAGAGGTAAGCTAATTTTTAATATATGAGCAATTCCAATTCCTAGCACTATTTCTAAATCTGCAATGTTGCCATTTTGTACAATCAGCTGAGTTTTACCAAGTAATTGTTCTTTTTATAATTACATTCTAATGTAGTACTGCTGGGATAACACAGTGGTGCAGCCAGTAGCACTGCTGTCTCACACCACTTGGGTTGCAGAGTGTGGGTTCTCATCCAGCTCAGTCTGCACAGAGAGGTGAGTTTCAGGCTAACTGACCACTGTTTCCTGACAGTTGGGTCTGACTGTGTGTGTGGCCACGTTTCGATGGACTGGCATCCTGTCTAAGGTGTGACTTCATGGCCTGGCATCCAGTGGACCACCCTGACCAAAATAAAGCAGTTATGATAAAGTCCTATTATTACTGACTAATTAATGCACATTTCCAATGTTTGGTACACATGAAATATTTATCTAAATATCACTTAAACAATAAAAAATGTAATCTACTATTAATAAGAAATGACTTTAATTATGTTCGATAGTAAATATGTAGTGAGAATTTCAAAATTAAGCATTGTAATAATATTTGTCTGAAAAATAGCTGTATTTCTTATACTAGTAATAAATCAAAAATGATTATGGCTATGAGATCCCTTGGCTTCCATTTGCTTGCTTTCTTTGAATTAGAATGAGTGTAACATACCACCTACAAGAAGTGAAATGTGCAACACATACACTCCCCAATTTACATTTAGACTGTGAGAAATGAGAACAAACAATAAACAGAATGCAGAAGGAATCTGGTTGAATTTCTGCTGACAGATGACCATTTTGTAGTTTAGTTGTACAAACCTCAGCTGAATCGTGGACGTGCAGGGTTCCCTCTACAAAACTCTGGTGTGCTCTGCATTTACCAGCTGTCAGCTGTTTACAGAATAACATTCCTGAATCTCCTGCAAACTTTATCTCAGAGAGCTTTGCACACATTCCACACAAAACAGTTTCATAGAAGCTGCTGATTCATATTTTTTTAATCATTTAATTTCATTGTTATACTTGGCGTAATGCTTTATGAACATGCAGACTGTAAAGATGAATCCAACCAAAAAGGAGAAAAAAAACCATCTGTGGAGATATTTATGTACCCTCTTCCATATGCCCACAATATTATTTCAAAATCACCATGACAACAGAATTAGAATTGTAATTTAAAACTTTCCACTTCTATTTTAAAACTATGTACAGGTGCCTGGCACCTATATATTTTTTAAAAAAGCAGCTCCCTGCAATTGTATTTACAAAATTCTCCCTTTTTATTTTGTTGCAGTTGCTGTAATTGAAATTCAGCTATTACTGGAAAAATTTATGGCACTTTTCCCGTATATAATACTCTGTATCAAATCACAAATTGTACTGACACACAGTAATTGTACTAACTTGGTGAAATACAGTATGTTTCAACGGCTCAGGAAACGTGGAGGTTATCAAACACAGAACAGAAGGAATTGTCATGAAACCTCATTTTGGTTAATCACTTATCACCCGGTTTACATTTTTTTTGAAAACTGAGCAGAACTGGGCAGAACACAAAGAAACAAACTAAAGACATATTCTGTGTCTCAGCAAACATAAGGGCGGCAAAATTAGTAAAAAAAATCTACAAGAGAACATCTGTACAAAGTGTGTCAAAAGTACACAAAGTTTAACAGCACACAGCTGATGCTGGAACCAAAAGAAAGGTAGGTGGTGTTTTAATGAAAACAGAAGAAAGTAACAGTGAGGTTGGAAGTTGCACACATCCTGCTGTTACAGACTAAGCTTAGAAACCCCAGGGTTGAAGGTAAACGTCTGTCTCAGGTCAGAAAAATGAGGCTTACTTCCATCTTGCTGTGGGTAACTCACCTCCAGACAACACAAATTGCTTCAAAATATGAGCTGGGAATACAAAACATTAAATAGAAGACTAGAACGAAATCAGCAGCTGAAATACTGCTAAATGAGATGGATAAATGAGATGGCAGTTGCTCAAAATTAATTCCCCAGGGCACATCATAGCGGATGACTAAAAAAAGTTTCCCCTCCACTGGGGGTAGGGTGGGCAAATGTATTTACACTTCCTTCTGCCACCATCACTCATCATGCCTCTACATGTTCCTTCTGCTGTTTTTTATTTACCTCCTACAGTATGACTTTATTGTACCCCACATCGCACATCTTGAGTGATACCATGTACATTTTTTGTACTCAGAGTAATTTTACTACAGTCAAAATTCAAAGGTACGCAAGAAGACCAACCTAGCCAAAAAGATGAATTTTTAAGTACTGTAAAGTATTGAAGTGTTTTCACTATGAGTTCCAGTGTGAAACCCACATTCATTATGCATGCCTAATGTTCTAAATGTAATTGATTGTAAAATATGGAGACTCTGGTTCACACATTCTAGCACACACCTTCTTCAGCTGTACCTCTTCTCCAAAGTATGGCACCTGTGAAGTGGAATCTTTGTTCATGCAGTACTTCAAGAACATTCTTACACTTTGAATATTTCTTATAGTGAAAGTCACGTTATAGTAATTCATTTAAATTTCTGTTTTCTTATTTTAGAAATCTTTCCATATGCAATGACTGCAGATATGAATAACTAAGTTACTATGCTGTTTTATTACGCTTTACAGTCGCTATAATGTGAAGTTGTTTCTGTGCATTACAGTATTCAATCAATGGAAATGTATTTATTTTTTTCCATTTAATGTAAAATTTTTCCATTACTTAATGTGGAATTGTATTTAGGGGCTTTCTGATTTCTTATAACCCAAAACAGGTTTCAGTGCATACAAACCAAGATGTTTTATTGTTTCATGTTAAACAATAAGAAAGAAGANGGCTTTCTGATTTCTTATAACCCAAAACAGGTTTCAGTGCATACAAACCAAGATGTTTTATTGTTTCATGTTAAACCATAAGNTTCAATCAATGGAAATGTATTTATTTTTTTCCATTTAATGTAAAATTTTTCCATTACTTAATGTGGAATTGTATTTAGGGGCTTTCTGATTTCTTATAACCCAAAACAGGTTTCAGTGCATACAAACCAAGATGTTTTATTGTTTCATGTTAAACAATAAGAAAGAAGAAAGAAAGTATTGTATATTTAAACCATAGTTATGAGCTATAATATTTAATAGGGCAGTAAAGTAACTTATATTAAAGTATAATGAATAAAAGGTATAATCTTCTTTATGGATGTGTTTATTTCTTGCAAACATTACTTACTAAATATAAAAAGCAAAATCATTTCCGAATGGAACACTTTTGAAATGATACTGCTTCTGGTTTTAGATAAAACCGCCAGTGGGCATACAAGGCATTCAATACTCTTTTTCTCCCCCTTTCCTTTGTGCCGAATGCCAATTTATCACAGAGACATCATAATCAATCCATCTCTCTGGTGCAGATTGTCAGCAAAAAGGCAGTGTATGCCACTTGGGGCCCAGCCTGTACTCCCCATCACTGAGTGGAATCCATAATGGTGCCACAGTACATATCACATCCTCAGAGCCAATAAAATGAAAAACAATTAATAGGGGACAAGACTGAAGTCTTGTAAGTCCAGAGATGTGGGGAACTTGTGGGACACCTTTTCTGGCTGTCAGACTCAACGCATCCCCTTCAAACAAAAGGAGGACTTCAGACCTTCTTTGATGATTAAACAATTAAACCATGGGTGTCTCTCAGAAGATATCTTTCATCCCTCACATCACAGGGCATAGTATATCCTCCCATGAAAAGTTAAGCTAAGTCCACCCAATATGCATGCCTTCAGCCCCATGTGTTCACTGCAGGACATTCGTTCACGAAATGGATACAGCACAGCAACCGTGGGTAAAGACTGTTGTACTGCCACTGATTCTCTGAACATGTACTTGTTATGTCTGTTTGACGATTTGGTTATATTGCTGCCACTCACATATACAATACACAGGAAACTAAGCAGGAGATAAAGAGGTATGAAAATGAACAAAGGAGTGAATGAGGCAATCAAACAATCAATATACTTATGTTTGAGAGAAGTCAAATACTGCTTCAAAGTGAAAGCTCTACCATCGCAGCTCACCATCTTGATGGCAGCCCATGCTGAAAACACAGCGGACTATTTGTAATGAACTATAAATACTCGTCGCGAAAGTCCCCCATTGTTTCTTGAGTCTAGACACATTGCTCTTTGATCCCAATAATCGATCTATAAATGAAAAATACATTGTCAAGGAGAAACTCATTAGCAAAGAAAGTCACAGAAATTGTCACCAACGCCAATTAAAACAATACACAAAATGCAGACGCAAAATGAGATGAACATACCAGAATTACAAAAGAACAAAAAGGCACAATTATATTGGGAGGATAAATAGAACGGAGCTGAAAAGTCCTCAGCAACGATGGTACCACTTCTGCCTCATTTGCATCCAGAAAACGGCAGTGAATATTGATTTTAAAATGAACAAGTGATCGCATTTATTCTGTGACCAACTTTGGCAGACCATTTAATAAAAACTCTGACAAGTTTTGGATTTTATATATTAACAAATTAATTATGTGAATCTGTTCTTTCACATGTCTGGGCTTTGCAACTTTTGTTAACACACTTTTCATGAAATGACTCAAATAATTAAAAAAAAAAATTTGAATCTTGACTGTTCAGTTAAAGAAATACATTTTAAATTTAGACATGCAAATGTGAAAATTGCGTTTACAGTGCATCCTTGTGTTTCTCTGTTTATAACCAGTGTCCCTGTATGAGCAGCGTGTGTTGTTTTACTAGGCTTGTTGTGAGAAAAAAATACAACTGTGAAGCAAATCCCATGTAGCACAAACCATAATGCAATGTTGTTCTAGCTATAATGCGAAGCAAAAAATAAAGCATTATTTCATCAGTTTCACACTGGTTGGTTGGAGGTGCAGTGTCTGGTGGCGTCTGATTTAGCTCAGTTTCTCTTACCAAATTGTCACTCTAAGGGATTTGCAGTGTTATAAATATGAGTCTAAAATATTTGTTTCACATTTCACCCCTCAACAATTTTTAAACTGAATGCAAATATGAGGTCAGGGAATAAATTTTAGTTATCACCATACCGGCATTCCTGTTTTGTTGCCTTTGGAAAATCATACTTTTTGTAAAGGTGCTCAGTCTGAGGAAGGTTGTAAAAATGTGCTGTACTACTGGCTGAAGTAGTCCCATAATCCCATACTGTAGGGTAGTATATCAAGCCACCATTATGTAAAATACATTTGTAACGCGCAATCGGTAATCTCTACTCCGTGTTAATGTGTTTTTCATATTTTGCCTTGTGTCTTCATAAATGTCAAGCTTTCATTCCATTGTACCTATGTATCCAGTTTTTTTTTTTTTTTTTTGCTGTTTGTGTATCTGTTTGCTTTATTGTCTGTCTGTTTAGTATTTGCAGTTATTGAAAAGCTTTCCACTGGTGAAAGAACAAGATGAAAATAATATTCAAGCAAAAATAAATAAATAAATAAATAAGGACAGCATAATTAAAAATGCTGAACCCAACCGATAAGATGGTTCAACCCCAGCCAGGACAACAGGGTAGCATGACAAAAGAAGCGAGTTCACAGGCGTCGCGCTCTGGGAGATGAGGTACAGGCGGCGAAGGTGTGTGCTGGAATGTAATAAGTCAGGAGTGAAAGTGATTGGTCTCCTTCGTTGCCAGCTAATTGAGCCAGCCTGACATTTCTGCAAAGAGGTGGCTTTCCTAGTGAGAAGGGCCTTGAGCAAGGATTCAAATTACCACCAAGGATGAAAGCATAAAGCTGAATCGGAATTCTGAATGAGGGCTGAAGCCAGGCTATTTTTATTTATTTATTTTCATTCCTCTCCATCAGTGTGGATATAATAGGAATCCATCTGCTTCCTAACTGTGGCCTAATTAGAAAATGACAATTGAATTTTGAAAAGTGAAAAAACTGAGACACATTACTACGGAAGTGTGCTCTCTGTGGATACCGGAAAAAACAAGGCTTCCTGTGAAACTGTTACGAAGTTCCTTCATCAGCCCTTGTCATGTTGAGTCCACAGAAGCTCTGATCATCTGTACAGGTATTATTCCTGGCATCTTATCCCTTAGAAAGTTAATTTTTAAAAATTCTTCACCTGGATAGAATTAGCAGCACAATTTAGCATCAATTCCTGAAAGTTTACTGATAAAGATGAGCATTAGTGGACAGTGAAACATTCATAAATACAAAACATAATAACAACAACAAATGCAACACTTTTAGATTGTAAAAATAGCTATATACTTTTGCCTATTGTTACAGTACAATTACTATTTGACCAGATTTTAAAGCATCAGATTATGTAACAGATCGTCTTGTTTTATTTTAATTTTATTTCCAACTCTTAACAAAGCTTAACTGAATGCTTCACAGAGGATAATGAAGAGTTCCAGAATGACTTGCAATAAGTAATATTAAAACTAACAGCTACAAAATGAGAGGAAAAAGCAGTGGCTAAGGACTAGTGGAAGATTCCGAACAACGGTCGTAAGGCTGGTACAGGAGTGGGAAAAAAAAAAAAAACAGAAAAACCTCAGGGGTCCAAAGCAATTAGTGACGGGACACATTAATCAGAAGTTCTGCAAATACTGAAAATGATCATCTAGATAAGAAGCAAACTTCTTAAGCAGGATTTCATGCAGACTGATGTAGGACTCAAGCTTATGTAGGTGTAGGGTATGTACATTAATAATGCATTGAACCATTAGTACAGTATAACCACCTACAGGAGAATATGACAAATTGTAATTATCAGGTGTACTTAATGCGGCTGCAGTGGGGTGGCCAGGCTGGGAACCAGAGAAAAATTTTTCTCGTGTATAGAGTATATCTTCATAGTTATAACGCTATTACTTTTATGTATTTTTTTTGTTGCAAGAATAAGGTTTGAAATAGGTCAGCAACATGTACATTAGTGTCTAAGCTTGTTTTTACTAAAAGCTATAAATCTAAATAGTGTAGTACATCTGTAAGTGCATGACTGTATATTATGGTTTGGAATGGTATTTTTTTCATAATGTTCAGTAGGTTTTTTTTGGTTTATGTCTTATAAATGATTATGATTTCTGGGTGCACTGTGGTGGAATATTGCATTCAGCTACAGTACTGGTAAAGACCTTTGCAGCAGCTTCTCCTAGGGTCATGCAAGGTGTCTGCGGGTTGTCATCGGCTGGAAGTCTGAGGTGGTGAGCTGCTCTTTAAATTGGCACCAGCTCCCCTGTGTGTTGGTGTGTGACCTGCAGTGTGATAAATAGTCGATTGGCGGGGCTGGAAATCAGAGGAGCCCACACTAACACCTTTGATGCTTCCTAGCAAGCCTGAGGTTGGGGTGGGGGGGGGGGGTGGAGTTGGACTGAACAAATAGTTCTCTCTCACTTCACTCACTTTCTTTATCCACATGTCCCTTCTGTGGTCCAGAGCCCATCCCAGAACTATAGCACGCCATTCTGGGAGGGGTACACACTGGACAGAATGCCGGTCTATCTCAGGGTTGCCACACGCACGATTTAAAGTAGTGCACCTCAAGCACATTTCTTTGGATTGGGGAAAAGACCCGAGCACCTGGGTGAAACCCACATACACAGACAGAACATGGAGACTCCACACAGAATGACCTGGATTTAAACCTCTGCCTAAACAGTGTAGGTGCTGTGAGGCGATAGATATGCTGCCCCTGAAAAAAATAGTTACAGCTCTTAAAAATAATTTCCTTTGTTTTTAAACAGTGAAAAAAACTTTATACTGGTGCATGCAGTTTTATTTTATATGCATTTTTTAATATAAACACAAATATCTATTTATTTAATGGGAAATCTTTATATGTTATAAAACAAAATCTCAGAAAAGTGCCTACTGATAAATGAGCTTGATGCACACAAGTGTCATGTTCCTAAAGGGTGGCAACTGATGAAAAAAAGTGTTGCCAATTAATAATTCAAACCTATCACTAAAGGTTAATCCTCTTTTCTGGCTCTCTAAGTTCATTTGTAACAATTAAATGTTTTAAAAGCCTGTACAACTACTGGGAAGTGACATTTTAACCTCAGAAGCTGCCCAGCAGGTGACAACCCAGTCCTCTTTTTAATGGTGAGCCTACAAGAAGTTCATTTAATCTGGATCATGGCACTGTTCAGAAGAGCCATGACCTTGCTGTTGTTATCACGTATTAATGAGATAACAGTGTAAGTAAACACTGGAGCTTTGGCTTCACACTTATTTCTGACTTGGATCATTTCTCCACCAAAAGCAGTTGAAAACATCCCCATGAATACTGCATAAATTCATGAACTCCTGAAGGACTTTTACAGTGGAATTAATAGCAGCACCTCTTCAAGCTAATAGATGCTTGTTTAATGGCGCTAATGGAGCAAAAAATAATCACAACCCTTTTGAGCAGCTACCGTATGCTGCTCACGTCAACAATTACAACATCCGTGTCACTTAGGAAAACAGTTGTTCTACATTTAAGGTTAGAGAAAGACACTCAAACATTTTTCTAATCCAGGAACGTTTTGGTAATGTCATACTTTGACACCGATCACCCTCCAGCCTCTAAGCTGCCATACGATATTTATGGTCGTACTGCATTCAAATGTGAAAACAATCAGAAATTAGAACGTTGCAAAAGAAGAGGAAAATAAAGTGAAGTAGGCTGAAAATAATTTCCAGGCAAGGTGACATATACAATATTTTCACCAGGCTGGCAGAAACGACATATAAATATTGCATTTATAAAACTCTGAAACAGTCCACCTTGGGAGGTGGGCTCATTCTGATTGCATTGTCATGTAATTTAAGATTGGACACTTTGAACCCATTTGCACTCACACAACCCAATTTTCACTTGTCATTACTGAACAGTATCTCGTAAATTCTCTACAGAGACCTTGCGACATAAGGAAGCAGCAATAATTGCATCAGCTTGCTTATTAAAATCTCAAGATGGTCTCTTGGATCAATTAGGCCGTACGCGTGGGCGAATTCTCATAGACAATTAAACATTACAGAAAGCAGTTTGACACCAAGTGATGTCATACTAGTATTTTCATCTCTCCGCAGAGTTCAGGCTGCACAATGATTTGTCAGATTTTTGGTTCATACTTAGGAAACGTTTTAAAACATATGGCAGCAGTCCCCTCGCACAGCATGTTAACACATGGCAAAGACTGAAATCTGACTCCCGATCTGTCATGTAATCTGTAAATCATAGTCCATGATGGCTGATGGAAGCCTTGGGAAGAGAATATCATGTTCATATGTTCTGACACACACTATATCATGTACTACATTTTTATCAACTAGCTATTTACATATATATGCTTATTCCTTATATATATATATATATATATATATATATTCATTCCCATTACACAAACCTTTGTGCTTATTCTTATATATATATATNGTCATGTAATCTGTAAATCATAGTCCATGATGGCTGATGGAAGCCTTGGGAAGAGAATATCATGTTCATATGTTCTGACACACACTATATCATGTACTACATTTTTATCAACTAGCTATTTACATATATATGCTTATTCCTTATATATATATATATATATATATATAGATATATATATATATATATAAGAATAAGCACAAAGGTTTGTGTAATGGGAATGAAATTTAAAGGAGGAAAAGTAATGACATCTAGAGCCTGGAAATATGTTCCACTGATTTATTTTGTGCAATCCACTGTGCATTTTCCCAGTGATATTCTGGAGTTGCATAACTGCATTTTACAGTGTGGTGTTTCAGTCAGGCTCAAAAATGATAAGTTAGCATAGTTGCAACATCTTCTCAGCCTTGAAAATTTGTAAATGTTAAATGATTAATGATGCATCCCTTAATGCATTTTTTCACTTTTTCGTTGTAATTTGTACATTCTGGCATATGAGCACAGGCAGTTAAGAGGGTGGATGAGAAAATACTTATTACAAACAGATTTGAAAATAAATAGTTGCATTGGTGATTCATTTAGTCTTTAATTATCTTGCAGAGTTGCTGATAACTGCTAATAAACTGGAATATTATTAAATGTATTTTGCTATTGTGTGTTGTGAAAATATGATAGAGTGAAAACGACAGAAGGTCCACTGAGTTTGTCTACAGGCTGTTTTATTCCAATNTGCTAATAAACTGGAATATTATTAAACGTATTTTGCTATTGTGTGTTGTGAAAATATGATAGAGTGAAAACGACAGAAGGTCCACTGAGTTTGTCTACAGGCAGTTTTATTCCAAAGGCTTCACTTGAAATGGTCTTTGATGATTCTGACTGGTTTAAACGGTTTTCAAATTTTGTTTTGTAAAACACAACGTTTAGGAGGAAAATATTAGAACAAATACCTGGCCACACCCAGCTATCAGTCACACCCATACTCATATAAGCACACTTCTGCCCTGCAGGTGTGGCTATCATAAAACCACCACCACCCCTATCTTGTTCAAGGAGTTCCTGCGGGGGGGGTGCTAAAAAACCTGCTAATGACAGGTGCGTGTCCTCAAGCAGACTCCAAGCCCCAATTGACAGAACTCCAGGCATCCTTCCATTTGAATAACAACGATACTGATCTCAAACTGTAATGCATAAAGAAAACGATGAACAGTTCACTAGTCATTAGGACTTTTCGGTTCTCTCTCTAGTTTCCGTTCAAATCTGATGTCAATGCATTAACTAAATAAAAAATCCCAGTGATTAAACTAATCTAGATCAATAAGACACAGCCAAGGACAATATAGAGCATGGCTTAATTCAAACTTTTTTAAAAGTGGCAAATATTCTTTTAAAAATATATTCACAGATGTAAAAAATGCACAGTATAAAAAATATAATTCACCTAATAAAAATAAAAAGGGGGAAAACTTGAACCAAAAATAAATACAATAAAAAATGATAAAATAGATAGCATATCACGGTATGACAAGGTATGGCAATAAGATGGCCTCTGGTCCTACTCTGCCTTTCACCTCAAGCAGTAGAATGTATTCAGAGCATCACAGGTGCAGAGATTTATTTAATCGGGCGGTTGAACAACTTCTGCACTCAGAAAGTAGGGAGGAGGGAATTGGCTATATGCAGCTCTAGTAAAGACTTGCATATGTAACAGTAACCTTAACCTTGTTGCTGGGTGTTTCAGTCCAGTAAATAATAAAAGAGTCGAATCTGAGTCTCTGGTAATTTACTTTGGAATATAAACATGTTTTTCAGATTCTCATCCAGCCTCAAGTATGTCTTTTTTAAGTTCCATGGATTCTTTAGACTGTAAATGAATTCATGTGAATGTGCCTTGAAATTAACTTAACCACTTACCTTATGGTCTGTATCCTGCCATATGTCTTATCTTTTCCTCACATTGCTGTATAGGTGATGGAAATGAATATGCATTCTCAAAGGACTGGATACATTTTGTTGGAGGAAGGATTCTTGAAATGTTGCAACCTTTATATATTTGACCATGCTGTGGGGGTACATGTGAACGTTCTGTGACCTCCAGCTGTCGTTACTGAGTTTCATTGACTGAGAAAATTAAAAAAAACAACGTACAATCATTGTAAATGGTTAGATAAACTGTTTAATCTGGTGATACTTTTTTGTCAAAGTGAATGGTACCAAAAGATGTAAATTAAGAAAAGGTCTACTGATAAAAATGTAACTTTTTTGCTTTTCTTTTTTAATTGAGTTATTAGGTTATTGTGACACAGTGACTTAATTTTTAAGAGAAGGTAAGGCTACCATGAAAAATCTGTTCTGATGGGCTGGGACCTCTTTAATCGATGGTGTTATGGGGTTAATAAGCCCTGATACAGGTCTAGGATGCTGAATTCGTTTCCACAGAAACCAGTATGCACTGCTAAAACAAAACAAAACTATTTTTACATCACACACTTCTCAAAAAAGTCATCCAGAGTCCCCAACAACTGAGCACATATAGTGTCACAACAATAAAGGAAAACAAAGAGACATAGTTATGATTTGCTAGCAATCAGTTTATAAGTTGGACAACTAGCAACTGGGGAAAGGAAACAAACAAAAAGGCAGACAAGAGAGCAAACAAACAAACAGATAGAAAGAAAGAAAGAAAGAAAGAAAGAAAGAAAGAAAAAACTCCCAGGCCCAAGGAAACGGGACAAAAATAAACATCTAAGGGTCCAAAACTAGTGATTCTTATCCCGCTGCTGCATTCCAAACCATACAGTAGGGGAGCCTACAATATACCTGCAATAGTGAAGTCCAGTTTGCAGTACTGTGAATCTGTGGGAAAAATACTATAAAGCGAGGGTGGTTCCAAAAATAATCCCATAAATAATTCCATAAATACTTATTAATCAATAAACCTTCTAAAAAGTGCAGTAGACAAAAAAAACCTCAGTCAAATCAATATTTGGTGGGACCACCCTTTGCCTTTAAAACAGCATCAATTCTCTTATGCAAACTTGCATGCAGTTTAAAATAGAGGTTGATAGGTTCTTCCAAACATTTTGAGGAACTGGCCACAGTTCTTCTGCAGACTTTGACTGTCTCTGCATGTCCTCCCAGACTGACTTGATCATGTTGAGATCAGGGCTCTGTGGGGACCATACCATCTGTTGCAGGATTCCTTCTTTTTGCTGAAGATAGTTGTGTATGACTGAGATTGGGGGTTTGAGGTCATTCTCAGGCTGCAGAATGAATTTGGGACCAATCAGAAAGATCTCTGATGGTAGATAAGAATCTACCTGTGCTTCTTAACAGACACTGAAGTTGCATGCCTAAAACTTTTGCACAGTACTGTATATAGGTGAGGTAGAATCAATGTCACTGGAGACAAAAGTTATAATATAGTTGATAGGCAGCTGATCAAGTTTGCTTCAGTCTTTAGTTGTTAGCTAGGGTTTTCTAAATGACTCGGGTAACAGGTCTAGGACGGGGAAGCTAATCATAGATAGAAGAGAAAAAACGTGTTTAAATGTTAAAGATTTGTGGGACATTAACGCAGGGGAGATATAATGACAAGAAGGGCTTAATGACAGTTTTTCTTTATCTGTAGTTGCAGTGTTATCACTGGTCTTTTCAGTTCAACCTTGTGAAAATGGGCTCACTGACTGCTAAGAATAATGAAGGTCATATCACCTTAAGTATATACCATTCAGATGCCGCATCTTCACATGAACCAAAGTGTCCAAAAACTATATATCAGTAGCAAGGATAAGCAGTTTACTCACTCACTATTGTTGACTGCTTGTCCAAGTCAGGGTCATGGTGTGAAAACTGCCTTGTATAATGCCTTGTAAATTGTACAAAAGTTAAAAATATGCAAATTAATTTATTTTTGCCAAGCATCTTTCACCTAGAAAGACACGGAGAGCAGGTCAGTAGCACTCTGGTGAACATCACACTGCAACCTCAGAGAGCTGCATGTGTACAAGCCACTGAAAGGGGGTTCATCGTTTGTTGGACTGCATTGAACAGCAATGATGGTCATTAAACTTCATTTATAAATTCAAGGTATTCATCGAAAAATTACAAAGAGATGGAGAAAGAAGAGAAATTCCAATAATTTGGCACTTTAGATAAATTGATTTAAAAAAATGAGAAAAGGCTCTTCACAAAATGCTGCTGGCTAAAAGAAAGGTCTGGGATGAATGTACTGCAGCAGGAGCTCAGTTTGAACTGCTTGGCTGGCAGGGATCACTTGCAGAAAACAGTAGTAATGAAAAGTCAGTCTTTCTCATTTCTTTGTTAAAAAAGGATATCTGTGCATCTCTTTGAAGATTAGATTCACTTCCGTAACAGATAATGCACTAAACGCGTGCACGAGAAGAACCCGATCATCTGCACTCAAGATCAAACAGGAAGGTAGGAAAAAATGTCTCTCATAGCAAATGTTTAAGCTGCATATCTCGAAAGGTAACATTACACCTCTCAGAGTAAAACAGGAATGAAGCCACTAAACCAAGTAACTATTTGCAAAAGTGTTTTCTGTGATATAGTGGCTGTAATGCTTAACAAGCATTCATTGTATAAATTAAAGGATTATTAAGTTGATCACTTTCCCAAGATTCATAGGCCACATTTGACAAGCTAGTCAAGCCTGGACCTATTTGAAGCCTGCGAAAAAACACAAGACAGGTCAACATTAAATTGTAAGTCTAGCTGAATATCGACATGGAATTTTACATTTAAGCTCCACGGTTGTTTTTGTAAGCCATGCCAAAGCTTTGCGTGAGCTCGGTAAATTCAGTATTGCACCACTTTTGCTAAAATAAAGAAAATATTTCACTTTCTCCATTTATTGCAGGAAGTTCATTTATGAAGTCAGTTAAAATGCAGTTTTTGTAGTTAATGTGTTACCTGGAATGCGCACCACTTAGTTCAAGTTAATGACTTTATGAAGGTAAGAACTAGCAACTGAGAGAAAACTGCAAAACTGCAGCAGGCTCAGGGTGAGACAACATATTTCCAGAAGCAATTGTGGAGCTGCTAAGATAAAACTGTCTTTAGTAGTCTTTTCTTATAATTGTTCTATTTGACTAAAATGACAATAGCTCATGATCCAGCTTTCTTGCTCCTGGTGTAGCATATCTTCTTTGTTCCCAAGCTCAGAGCCTAAAGCAAGGATTTGCGGTGTTCTTTCCAATATGCGAATATATCTCTGTGAAAAACAACTGCATTCTGACATTGCTCAGCCATTGTGGTTCACAATAAAAAGGATCATAATTGCATAACATGCTTTGCCCAAGATATGTGTGTGTGTGTGTGTGTGTGTGTGTGTGTGTGTGTGTGTCTCAGTACATGATTTAAAGAAAATGGAAATGTGTCGCGTTATATCACTTGTCTATGCAATGACTGCAGAGAAATACATTTGAACAACATAAATTTCCTGAAGTATGACACATATTGGCCCAAATTGCTAATTACCTGTCAATAAGAAAACTTATAAAACATGTTGCATGTGTCTGGATTAATTCCAGAAATGTAATAGTTATTACAGTTCACAAGCGAATGAATTACAATTGCTAATATGTTCTTCTGAAAGGAATGGCAGATCCTCTGAGGAGGTAAAGGATGGCCATATTTCACAAGATGTTAAATTTTGCATCACAACAAAGTATCACTGCCCTATGCCTCTTTTCCTATCTCAGAAATTAAACAAGTACCAGCAAGATATCAGATGTGAAAAATTTACACAGAGGATGCTAAGAATGAACACCATCACAGGAAATAGCTCCTTTTTCTGAGACATCAGCAGCACATTATTATCATCTGACATTGCGGTATAGTCAAGGAAGCCAAGTCAGCCCCACTGAATGAACTATCTGTGTGTTAGGGAAGAGATTGGAAGCCAGCAGCAAATGGAAAAGACTGCAGTACTGACTGCTGAAATCAAGAAAGCCAGCTGAAGCAGTTCCTTAATCTGTCTGTAGCACTGGAATCCCATGACTTTGTGAGGGAACCAACAATATAAACAAAGACATGGGACTGGCAGGGGAAAAGATGAGGAAAGTGACGAAAGAGCTATCCAGGGAAGAAGGAACAGGACAGCTTCTGCACATGGCTTAGGACAAAGGACATGAGAAGGGAAACAAATAACATCTATACATATGAGGAAAAGCCAGCTGCAGGAGGCTGACAAGGAAACATCCTCACTATTGCTCCACCAGCAGGAGGTGTAATGGGACAGGTTTAGAAACGCTGAGTAATAGTGCCTCATGACCAATGACCCTATAACTGCTCCAAAGGCACTGTTGGAGGTGCAGCAGGAGGTAAATGCCTACAAATACAGAGAAATGAAGTTGGGCAAAAAATATACTTTTCATGTCAAATTTGTGTGTTAAATTGTCTTTCTGGAATCCTCTAAATTCTCTCGAAATGCTGTCATAGTGTAATGCGTTAATCTAACCGGCATGGGTAAAGCCGATCTAACCAGGTTATATTTACTTTTATCCAAGAGAGGGATGGGAAACTGATCTTCCATTTGTTAACCTCATATGCTATTATTTGCACACCTTATTACAATTGCCTAATTCACTGAGCTAACGTTCCTTGTGGCTCTTTAATGTTTGCATTGACTGGTATGTATTACATTAGGATTCCATGGTACAAATGCTTTGTAAAGCTCTGCTCTATACATATATAATGGTAAATACAGTATATTAACACACATTCTGGTGGATGTGTTTGTTTATTAAACCAAATCTTTTTCTGTGCTTTTGCTTATAAAATGTGAAAAATGAGTTTAATCGAATTTCTACACTGATATAAAATCTAGAAAAAAAATCAGTCAGTTTCTTTAGATTACAGTGACTTTGACACAAATAAGAGCCACTGAATTAAAGGCTTCGATGTATTTCACAGATTCTTGCTTTTATTAGCCCTGCCTGCCCCTTAGTAACAGCTTGTTGTATCCTAGTAGTCAATCATCTGGACATGACAATGGATTTCTAATAGAATAGTGCACCTCGACACCATGTGGCACCCCATCATTCCTGTCAAATCTCAGATGTGTCTCTACCTTGCAGTATTAAGGTTATATTATCAGCTGTGGCAAAGCATCATGTTCAACATGGCATGTTTCCAGTTGGGCTTTTCCCCTCCCAGTATATCTGTGGGAATTTATGACAGTGAGCCTGACAATATATAATTTTGTTAATTTATAGTTTAAGCAAAAGCCCAAGTGTAGATCCATTAACATATATTTGAAATAATATTATAAAAATGACGATATATAAGGCAATATGATGTATGAAATCCATTTATCAAGGAAAAAAAAACAGTAATTCAAGGTAAATACGAGTCTTTTCAAAGAGAGTAGTGAATCACGTTATGAATGTTTTATTCCCCTTTTTACACATATTATCCTTCTTCAAGTGCATTATCTAAATTGTATTCATTTTCACTTCCAATAGATAATTGGTAGATTCACAGACATTAAAATGCAGTGCTTTATGTTTCCCTTCCAGCCTACCAGTTATTCATAGGTGCATGGCAAAATCTTAAAATGCTTCTTAGTATTGCAACGAAATGATGACGCATGAAGTTTGCAAAAGGCTGTTTCTCATTTTTGTGAGTACTGCAACACACACTGAAACACAATACTCACACTCGATTCAGGAGTTTCTTCCAAAATTACCTTTGGCTACAAAGTATTATAATGTAGGGCTATGTCTTTTTCCAAATGCATTTTTAATCCTTACTGTCAAATTGCACATGCAGTTTTGGTAAACATAAAGCATTTGTCTCAA
Organism: Arapaima gigas; assembly: GCA_900497675.1. NCBI lineage: Eukaryota > Metazoa > Chordata > Actinopteri > Osteoglossiformes > Osteoglossidae > Arapaima > Arapaima gigas. Next base: position 245,037 of record UFQX01000402.1, on the reverse strand, counting down.
ATCATATTTTTGCAGCAAAAAAAGTCCATTCTAAATCAAGTTCATAAGAGTACAGAAAACTCTAGACCTGAATAAACACTTTCCATAAAGCTGTTTACAGCTGCTTGATACCTGTGACACCAGTGTCAGCCTAGCTGTGGAAAGGTATTTCCTAATGCGCCTTTTATTTGTCTCAAACACATTGCAGTGTAGCGTATCAGAGAAAAACACAGCTTCTTCAAATATATTTTTTCTTATTCAGAACATTTCATTTGCCAACCAGATTTGTGCATGTATGATGTATAACCCGAATGGCACATACCAATACGTTTCAAAATATTGCATATATCTCTATGTAAAAATCATTTCAACTTGTCCATTCTTTTGAAAACGGTGCTGTGACATGGCTATATGTTGTATTTAGTAATGAAAAGTCAAGGACTACAGGGAGGTGATGAAAACAGACTGCTGTTATTGAGCGCAAGCAAGAAATAGTAAATCAAAAAGAAAATAAAAATCTTTGCTGTTCTGCCTCAGAGCTTTCTGGTGTCAACAAAAAGAACTAAAATAAGAAAGGAAAAATAATAAATTTACAGAGATAAACCCACTGAGCTCAATGGTTCTTTTCCAGGAAACATTGTTAAGTTTCTTGCTTTCAGTCTCTACTAGGTCTCTGTGGAAGGATGTAAAACAAAAGCCACTCTAGTAGGGTTTGTGTTACCCCTCCATACTCACTCTGGTATTGCTGTTCCCCAGTAGGTCCTATGGACTGAAAAAACACAAGACTACTTAAGAATGATGTTTTGTGCTTATTAAGAAAGTTCTACAAACATTTATTGAGAGAAAGTGAACTGTAACTAATTTCAGAACATTTCTGTTTGTACAGGGCTGCCATTCAAATTTCATTAACACCAAAACTGTATAATAGTATAACAACATTGCACTGTCTTATAATTACTTTTTCACAGTGATGGAGGCACACTATATGTACATATGTGAATATGTTAAAAATCAGCGCTCACCTCTTGCACTGATTTATTTTTGCATAGATTTGCATAATTAATTATCAGAGACTACCCATTTGATAGTCTGAGGCATGAAAAAGTATTTAAATTACAATTTTTAATCAGATTCAAATAGTAGCACATTAATGTTTATTTTAGGTACTGCACTTATGGTGTAAGAAATGGTTGAAATGATTCTAAATCCCCCCTTATTCTGTCAAGCATTTTAACCATATACACTTAAAAGTGAATTCAAGAGTTAAAGGTACAATTTTTTATAGGTACTTGCAATTGCAAAATGCCACACTGCAAAATATGTGTCATTCACCAGGGAGAAAAAGCTAGGTCTATAATCATCTCACTCCAGTACTGAGCAAACTGCTTAGTGACAGCTTTAAAGAGGTGTTACTGTTAAAAATCAGTCGCTGCCTGCAACCTGAAAAAGTGTTTTACTTCCTGTAGAGCATCTTTAGAAGCCACTCAATTTGTGAAGCGGAAATACTAACGCATCGAGATGAATTTAGAAATCATGAAATGCCAATGCGCTTCTCAGTGGAGAAAAGTAGATAAATAAATAAAGTTGTTAAATGGCATATTAAAAGAAAAAGTACTCATTTTATCTTAGTTCTCAACACATTTCGTAATATTAACACTAAATGCAGTAAATAAATAAATAATTACATACAACACATTTACGATATATCTCAAAAGATTATAACAGACCATTACAAATGAACACACGCACTAGTCACAGATGTATTGCTATACACTACAGCAATCTTTACACAGTATTCAATATCATTTATGTGGAGTTATAGTCACTGGCCACTTTAGTAGAAAAACCTGTACACTTGTTCATTCATGCAATTATCTCATAAGCCAGTCATGTAGCAGCAGTGGAGTGCATAAAATCACACCAAAACAAGTCATGAGCTTTATAGAATGTTCACATCAAACTTTAGAATGGGGGAAAACATGATCTAAGTGACATTGATGGCGGCATGGCCGTTGGTGCCAAATGGGGTGGTTTGAGTATTTCAGAAAGTGCTCCTCTCCTGGGATTTTCACTCACAACAGTCTCCAGACTCTACACAGAATGGTATTAAGAACAAAAAACATCCAGTTAGTAGCAGTTCTGTGGGTGGAAGTTCTTGTTGATGAGAGAGGTCAGAGGAGAATGGCCAGACTGGTTCAAGTTGATGGGAAGCCTACAGTAACTGAAATAACAACTCTTTAAAATGACGGTGGGCAGAAAAGCATCTCTGAACACTTGAAACCTGAACCACTGAACATCAAGCCCTGAGTGGGATGGACTACAACAGCAGAAGACCACACTGGGTTCCACTCCTGTCAACCAAGAACAGAAAGCTGATGCTACAATGGATACTGGTTCACCGAAACACGACAATTGAAGAATGAAAAAATGTTGCCTGATCTGATGAATCTTGATTTTTGGCTGTGACACGCAGATGGTTGGCTCAGAATTTGATGTAAAGAACATGAAACCATGGATTCAATCTGCCTTGTGTCAACACTTCGGGCTTTTGATGGTGGTGTAATGGTTTGGGGCATACACTGGGTCTCCTATTACCAATCGAGCATCATTTCAATGCCACAGCCACATATTGGCCACAATTTACCAATCTCTAATGGTTACTTCCAGCATGATAATGTGATGTCACAAAGCTCAAATCATTGCAAACTCATTCTATGACCATGACAATGAGCTCAATGTCCTTTAATGGCCTTCCCAGTCACCAGATCTGAATCCAACAGAATACCTTTGAGACGTAGTAAAACAGCAGATTGGCACCATGAATGCATAGCAGTGATTACATGATGCAATCATGTCAATGTGGACCAGAATCTCCAGTGCCCCAAATAATTCAGACTGTTCTGAGTGTACAAATATCTGCAATTCTGCTGCACAACATTTAACAAATAAAAATTAAGGATTTCTTTTAATTGTCATTTGTTAAATGTTATCCAGCAACAATGCAGATATTTTTAAACTCATTCGCTGCTTGTTCAAGTTATGGTAGGACTGGTCTGGAGTCTATCCCAGAAGTACACACCACTAGATTTCTCAGGGTAAACCAGTTTATTCCAGAGTAGTCCCACACACTCACAGCATTTACAAACTAAGGGCAATTTAGAGTCACCTTAATCTGAAATGCATGTCTTTTGATTATGGGAGAAAATAGAGCAGCTGAAAAAAACCCACACAGAGAGAACATACACACTTGCAAACTGAAGCAATTTAGAACCTACACCTAACTAGCCAAAGAGCTATGAGGCAGCAGCATGACCTCTCCACAGACTGAGCCAGATTTGAAAACACACCCAAAATGCATGGTCAAGGCTCTGTAAGGCACCAACATTACCCACTGTGCCACCTATAATAGGCAGTGTAACAAAAATTTACTGGTGTCACAGTGTCACAGTGGGTAATGTTGGTGCCTTACAGAGCCTTGACCATGCATTTTGGGTGTGTTTTCAAATTTGGCTCAGTCTGTGCAGAGTTTACATGTTCTTCTATTTTTCATGTTTGTTTTCTCTCAGTATAAAGATGTGCTTCAGTTTAATTTTTAGTTCTAAATTTCCCTAGTATGTCAGACATTGTGAGTTTGTGAATACCTTGTGATGGCCTCACATTCCCTCTAAGATTTGACTCTCCTCTCTCTATGCTTCTGTAATGGAATCATGATGATTATAAAGATACAGTTAGGGTTGAACAGTTATTGTCTATTGTTGTAGTCAGTGGAATGGACTATGCAATGGACCTTCTGCCATAGGCATCTTTGCTGTTTCTAGTTGACTTTCAATTTTGTACTCCTACAGTTCTGATCAACCTTTTTGGCACCCTTGCACTATTGGTTTATCAATGTACAGTTATATATAATGCACCCTTACCTAATACTTGGTTGCACAACCAGTGATGACAGCCTCCAAATGTGTCATGTAGGCATTTATAATCTTGCTCCATTCTGTTGGTAGCATTCCCTACTCTTCAGCAACATATTTGTTTTACCTCTTAAATGTTTGCTGGATTCCTTTTCGCCAATAGCAGATTCCACCTCTTTCCAATGATTTTTTATTTAGTTTGAGATCAGGACTCAGGACTGTCTAGCCAGTTTAACACACTCCATTTTTTTCTTTTGTGCTTTTGGATAGGTGTTTTGCAGCCATTATCCTGCTGGAGAACCCATGATATTTGACCCATAACTAGTTTTCTGACACTGGGTAGCACATTTCATTCAAAAATGCAATCATGTGATCAGAAATTCCATGATTCCCTTAATATGTTGAAGGCTACCAGTACCAGAGGCAGTAGAAAAGCTCCACAGCATTAAGGAAAACCTGCACTATATTGAACTGTAAATAGGGTGTTTTTCTTCTTATGAGCTGCATTTAGTCACTTATGAACAAATCACTGATCTGCAATGCCAAACATTTTTATTTTGGTTTGGTTTCCAGTCCACAGACCATTTTCCCATAAGTATGTTGGTTTCTCTAGGTAGGTTTAGGCAAAGATTAGTCATAACTTTTTATGTCTGTCTTTTGTTAGTGGCGTCCCCTTGGCCTTCACCCATACAGCCCTTCTTTGTTTAACGTGCACTGCATGGTACAAATTGAAACCATCACTGCAAATTGCTCCAGATCAGCTTTACGTTTTTTGTTTTATGTGGTGCTTTTTCAGCAGTTCCCACCAAACAAAAACTTCTTTGACCAATTTTTCTCATCCCACTACATCTTGGAAAATTCTTGACAAATCCATGACAGCAAACTTTTTAATAACATTAAAAACTGTGAAAAAAGGGATGAAAAGGTGTCTGGTGATAGCCTTGTACCTTTCTGACTTTTTATGTTTGGTGATAATAGTTTTTCTGTTGGTCTCAGGCAGCCCTCTTGTCTTCACCATTGTCAAAAAGGAACAGGGAATGAAAGTGACCTTCTTAAGCAGCAAAGCTATCATTCATTAGTTAATCATCACTTAATTCATGTCATGTCATGACAATTTTTCTCAGGTGCACCTAATTTGACTGCAATGAGAATTTAGTTCTTCTAATCAAAGATATGAATAATTCAAATAAGTGCCAAGTATATACGGTTTTTATATTAATTACACAAATGTTTTTATCTAATTACTATTTTTTTTCTTATGCTGCTCTGTATCAAACAAATGAGTGTATATACACGACTGCCTTGTGTATCACTTGGTCTTGTTTTCTTTCATAACTGGGCAGAACATCCTGTATGTCTGTAACCATTTGCTTTCCACTGCCATAACATCTTGTGGTTTTCTCATTCTTCTTCCTTTCCTTTGTAAACAAGCTGTTATCACCGTCTCCACGTACAAAAAATCTTAGACCTGTTTTTCTCATTCACCACAAAATCTTACTCATTCTGCAAAAATATATGACTTTCTTTTGGGCTTGCATGCAGACCAAATATGTCTTTTACCCCACAGTGGAAAACAATAATGTGTCAGAATCCCGGATGACCTTGGAGCCTCCTTGTAACCTGATTGTTTCTACCTCCAAACTAAATTCCTTTCAACAGGCCCTCAAGGCTTAATTCTGTCGCATCTATCCATCCTACTATCACTGTCTCATTGTTAACCTCTTTCTGTACATACGTCTACCTTCTTTCAACAAGTTTTGCTGACATCTGCATGACTGTGTCTGCTGAGACATTTCCCACCAGATATCACATCAACTTTTGACCTGTCTTTCTAACCCTCTCTGTATGGCCACCTGTTATCTGGGGAACCAAGGTTTCCCTCTGTGAGATCACCTCCTATGGGTCTGTCAGATTCCAAACATTTTCTGGCTGCCAGCAGTAAACAATGCAATGCTCCTGAAGTCTGTACCAGCTTTTGATCTAGTGTAGATACTTGCTATTGATAGACAAGAACACATTAATTTTAACAAACCGTTGCCCTTAAGACAGCAGATACTACTGTGGCAAGCTGTTGGCTATTTTGACTGATTGTCATCAATATATAAGGAAGACATAGTATATAGACTGTGCATTGAAAAGTATTGTTTTCACCTGGACATAGAATTATGTTTTTTGATTTTGCTAGAACAACCTGCATTCATATCTTGTCCCATGTTAAATTTCTGGTATCCCTTTTTGAAAATGTTGATGTTGGTTGGAGGAAATATGAGAATTTGGAGCAGGGCACTTTGAATAAGCAAATAAAATAATAATTGTGCATTTTTAAAATCATTTCTGTCAGTAATGCTATTGTTTGCCGATTTAATTATTTTTAAGATAGTTTTCATAAGCATACATATGCATACAAAGTTTTATATCTAGTCTTACACTACACCAAATCAATACATGCTAGTATTCATATATGACATGAGATGAAAAAGAGATTTTGAGTCTTGAGTCAGGGAACATACATTATTTCCCCCTAGAAAAAGTGAAAAGGAAAAAATACAGCTCATTGTAAATGCAAAAGAAAACTGCCAAAGTGATGGTATTCTGAGAAATGATAACCCCAGAAATGGACCCTAAAATGAAGAAGTGTTTAGCCGAACAGAGCTAAATTATTTTTGCTAGCACAGGGAATGAAGTGAATCAAATGTCTTCTATACTCGCCAAGAGATATTGAAGAAGGCAAGGATCAAATTACTTGGGATTTGAGTAGCATTAAACCTCATGTGATGGGAAATTTTTTGATCTTGTATATTGCATCATGTGGTGTGATGTGATGTGTTTGAACTACATGCTCACTGTTCTGATACACATTCTAAGCCAAGATTGATGTTACTGAAAATGTGACCTTTTCGGGGGGGGTTCAATATTTGTTTTTATTATGTTAGAGGCTGAGTTTTTAATCTTGTGTAGCAATTTACTTTAGTTATGTTCATATGTATTATGTTTGCACGCAACTATTGGCTTTTTATAGGTAATCACAAAAAAAAACACTTTTTACAAACTCGTGTTTATGGCTCATTAATGATGTCATTATGTCATTAATGATAAATAATTTCATGTCTTTTTGTTTTCTACAGGTTTACACAAGTGTGGGGTTAGAATGTTTATGTTTCTTAATGCAATAAGATAAATACTGTATAGTCCAGTTTTTCTTGTGAGATCAGGCTGAAGTTTTGAATAAATCAGTTGTTTATATTCCTTTGGGTTTCACAGTTGGTTGGATGCCTCTGAGGTGCAACATACATTGCACGCTTCTTCTATCTTGAAGCTTCCTAGTATTATCTTTCTAGTCTAGATGCTTTCTTGAGATTTATTTATTTATTTATTTTTGAAGGGTGGTACCTAGCATTGATCCATACAGGGTGGGATCTCTGGACCGGAGCCGTAACATATACCTCACTTAAAAGGAGCTCCACTCCTACCTCAATGTTTGACAGAAACACACACACATTGCTAGTCTGTTGTTTTGAAACTTCCTGTCAGCCAATGACAAAAGCTGTACTGAAGCACATGCCTAGTTTACAGGACTGACCTCTTGTCAATGAATGTTTTAGTACTTAATGTTCATGAACAGTTTACCTTTAATTTGACATGAGTAGGAAATGAGTAATGCCAATATACTGCTTATAATAAGACTATCATATTTTGACCTTGTTTGGTACTGGTTAGTGCTTTTTCAGAAAATCACATCATACTTCGTAAAGTAGTAGTCTCATAGTTCTGTTTTACCATATAGGACTCAGCGTAACTCATGCTGTGGTCAAGAACAGCATGTGACTGAGTTTAAAATCTTTTTTTTTTTTTTTTTTTTTTACTGTTTTGCTACTTAAGAAGTCCTTTCACCNCCTTTTTTATTTTTTTTTTTTTTTTTTTTTTTTTTTTTTTTTACTGTTTTGCTACTTAAGAAGTCCTTTCACCATTTTGGTGTGCCAAGTACTTTGGGCTTCTGTTGAATCACTTTCTGCATAATGATTTCCCATTTTCAGGACACCAGTCATTAATATGCTAAATGAGTTGACTTTCAACTGAGTCAAAAGTTAATGGAACCAGAATTCCTGACAGGTCAAGGGAGTGTTTGCAGCACAAACTTTTATGTTGTTATGGAGAACATTAAAAATATGTTTAAGTGGGGGGAAAAAATGAACCCATCTGTCTACATTTTGCCCAGAAATGCAAAATCAGGTTTTCTTATTCATGCTTTCTTTTAAATAACCAATTAGTAAAACGCATACAGATGCATTTGAGACTAAAATCAGCATCCGGTTCCAGTAAATGATTCATAATTCACGCCAAAGTCGTCAGAATGTGATGTATTTATTGCAAAGCTGCTGATACAATTATAGTAACATGACAAGGAATAAGTACATGATAGATAGATAGATAGATAGATAGATAGCACGTTAGGGAAAACAAATAAATAAAAGAAAGCTACATTCCTGCACAGCTAATAAAATAAATAAAACCTGAAGGGTGATTACATGTGTGGATGAATATTTTTATTACGGACTATATGCTATGCTTTGCGTGAAGTGCATTTCTACGTGTGAATGGCCTGAAGGGTAGCATTGAACCCCCGTTATAAAGGGCTACTTGTGCCTTGGCCGTGTGACCACGTGACCGTGTGACCACGCGACCGCGTACGAAGGGACGGCGATCCAAAGCGACTCTGTGTGCCAACCTGCTCGCGCGCCCGTGCGGAGTGGGAGGGGACGCACTTTATAGCGGAGTATGTGTGCGGAAAGGCGCTCGGCAAGCCGGCCATCCGGCGCATTCCGCCGCTCTTTGAGCTACCGTTCGCGCCCGTCTTTCTTTCCTCATGCAAGACACACGTCAGTCCCCACGTTTCTCTCTCTCTGTTCTTCTTCTGGGTCCTCTGCGTGGCGGATCTTTTGAATGAATTAAGTCTTTACCCCGAGAAGGTCACTGCATCTGTTTTCGGGGGACGCTTGATGCCCGCACTGTTTGCGGCACACGCACTGTCTTCTGCCCAACTTCCTCCGAGGACCTGAACAGTAGTGGGAATCTCACTCGGCGCACGTTTATCCCACTTTGGCTGAATTCAGACAGAGTTGAGCGCCCCGTTTGACGCCGACTATCGCGAAGGAAGTTCCCGCCTCCCCGGAGCCGCAGCCGGCCGCGCGCTGGTATAATGGGATTCTCTCACAGCCGCTTCGTTCCGTCTTCGCTGCGCCCACGGTGTCCAGAAGACACTGTCTCATGGTAGGTTGCCTCGACTGTCCCTTGTACCGATGACATTTTGCCAAAAGGAGCCTGGTGGAAGTAGCCGTGTGTCCGGGTATCTCGGGCTCGGTGCCGGAGGTGCGCATTGTGCGGCACAAATGCCGTTTACCTGCGCGTGTGGTTTCCGTTTTATGACCGAAGACACCCAGGGGGGCATCGTTCCCCCTCGCGGGTCTGTCGGTCCCCGCAGCCAGAAATGCCGTGTGATCTTACCTCGTTTCAGGGAATATTTAAATTGAGGGAACATATTTGTACCTGCATTAATAAGTTGTCTGTGCAACTCTTGCTCAGCACGCATATACACAGGTCATCTTGCCTGCAAGTTTTGGCACAAATGTGTGCACTGATGTGGAGATGTTGTCTCCTAATGTTGCTGTGCGCTGAGCTGAATCCATAAGTGTCAGCAGTGAACTGAAAGGTCATCTTGAAAAATGCCAGTAATTTCCAGTCCACACAATTACTTCCAATAATTCAATAATAATTATTGCTGTTGCTCAAAAATCAGCCCACTTAGAATATTAATGTCGACGTGGTAGGTGTTAGCTCCCGGTGACCGTTTGGAACTGTTTTTGTGTGCACTTGTTGAACAGCGGTACCTGTAGATCAGTGTGCGGTGAGAAGAGCGTTGGAGCAAATTTAGGATATTATCGTCATCTGCATGAGGAAGAAATAGATGTTTTTTTTAACAGTTGGTTGGATGCGCTTGTTACGTATAGGAGCAGCTGAAGAACTAGGCGACTTACAGTCCAGGTGTATCTGTGTGTCTTGACTTGGCTTTGTTGAAGTAAATAGGAGGGATACTGGGCTATAATATGCTGTCAGTCTCACCAGTCCACCGCGCAGTGTGGCCAAAAATCTGACAGGGTTTTAGTGGAGAGTGATAATGTTCCTGTTTATTGCCCACAACAGGGTCACTGTGCTGCACTCGCTGTATCCATTATGAAGGGATATAAAACAGGAGGGTTATTGCTTTGCTCTGTGTGCAGTTTTAAAGAGACAAAGTCCCAGCATTTCAAAGAGATTACTATTCTTGTGCTATTTATATCCAGTCACAACTTTATTTATGTGCTGAACCTACAACATGCTCACATTGAAATAATGCTGATACGTAGTAAATAGTGCGAAACAGACTTGGACACTTCCTCCGTATAACTGTTTGTTCGAGTCCTTAATATGAAATGTTTGGCCACAGTGTTGAAATTGGGACAAAATACCTAAATCTTAGGAGTGATTTGTGTTATTTCAAATGTAACTGAGGTATATGGATGTACTATAGTAGATGGCCATTGGCAAGGCAATAGTCTGCTGAATGACAAGAAGCACAGGTAATGGAGGTACCTCGCATTTCTTTTTTATTACCACAGACCTATGTTTTTATTTTGTCTGTTGTATGACAAGGTTGATGTCGTACAGTCTTATAGTGCTTACGCTGTGCGTCCCCTGTGATTGGTTCTGGATTTCTATGACAGAGGTACAGCAGCCAGGTCATATGGCCAACAGAGTTCCAGTACATGCTTCATCATGAGATAGTGACTGTGGCAGCTTCCCTTTGGTATGGCCTGTGTGTGTGGGTTTTTCCCGATGTCTTATCAGGGCTGACACAGGCTGGGTTTTAGTCTTTTTCTCCCGCACTGCTCTTCTGGGGTTGCAGATGCTATGTTTAAGACACAGCATTGTCGGGGGCACGAAATCCCCCGGTGAAATTTAGTGATTTAGTGCAGATTCAAATTAATTGGCGTGTGAGAAATATCCCGACTTCAAACAAGCACAACATATTGCACATCTCATCCGGTCTTAAAATAACTTATTGGTGAATTGGCCATTAAAAAACCCGAATAAACGAGTGATGCATGACATGCTGCAGCTGTATTTGGACACATCTGAAATTCAGGAACAGTGGAAAAATAGCTGGACATGCAGCAGGCCTTGGAATAAGGAAGGCTTTGTGCAGACTATCTATCTTGTATTACTTTATTATAATAAGCTATCTGCCATATCACTACAGTTGTGCTCATTCAGGACTTTCAATGATGGGGAGAAAAAGGAGATTAATTCAGAGCAATAAACCAAAATGTATTGCATAAAGTATGGCAGTCTAACATAATATTAATCAAAATCTGTGGTCAAGGTAGAAAAAAGAAACAAATTCTAAATGCTGAAAAAGTGCCATCATTTCCGCATCAGCTGCTATCTCAAAGGTATAACATTTTTCAGTTTTATACTGAAAAAACACAGAAGTAAATGACTTCAACACACTGAACATTTTAAGTAATTATGTTTTATGTCTGTCAGAATTTTTAAACTTTCACTAGCTTTACTTTTTTTACTTTTGTCATGACTGCAAATGCATTTATTGTGCTTCAGTAAGTAGAAACAGCCCTCTTTATTAAAGGAAAGAGGCCTGGGGCTTGTTTAGTGAGAGACCATTCAACCAGACTTCTCAACAGGCCAGCATGAACTTTTTATTAAATGTATAGTTTTCTCTGCCACTGCTTATAGCTATGCTATGCAACCAAATGAAAATCACTGGGAGAATTTTATGAGCTCTATTGTGGTAGTTCAGCCATTAAGGTTTTAATAGCTTTGAACATGAGCTTTGAATACCATGAACATGAATATCCTTGTGATATGTACTTGAAAACTTAGCAACAATGTAGAAAAAGTAACCTACATGGTATCCAGCTAAAACATCTAAAGATGGATAAAAAAAGTCGCATTGTTCATAACCTAAGCTGTTCCATCAGATGAAAGATAACTGCAGTCAAAAAAAAATAACCTCACGTTATTGCAACCTCATAAGTTGCAATAAAAATGAGTTCATCCAAAATTTTTTCTTCTTTTTATTTTGCCAAAATGCTGAATTCCACTCAGCAATCACTGAGAACGAATTGCAAGACAAAATTTTAAGCAACACAAATTTAAATTAGATATTTTAGCTATCACAGTGATGAGCTTCTTCATTAGAGAATCCTTTCAGTGAATCCTTTGCAGTGACAGGATGCCCTTCAAAATCTGCATCAATCATTGTATACTTTCCTGACTTGGACAGTGACTTTGAAGCTGTTTTGTCTTTTCTTTTCACTCTGTTCTTCAACATGACAGTTACATTAGCAGGAATAACTTTAAAAAATGCATTTAAATTATTTAATTTATCGATTGTGAGTGTGCCATTTTAAGACTTTCTTAACATATCTTTGTCATTAATTGCATTGTTGTGCTGATGATGTATTAGTTTTTCATACACAGGCCATTTCAGGGAGAAGAGCGTCTGAGAAACCTAAATGTCAAAATGAATCATTTTTTAAAAGTATTTTTAAATGAATGTATGGCTATGAAGAGATATGCATTTTAATACATGTGTAGGCCAATATTGTAGCAGCAATACACAGCAAAATATTATAGCCATGCATTTAGATAAATATCTGAAAAAATGTTGTAAAGGTTTATTGCAACATTCATTAAAATTTGGGTACAACCACATAAGGTTTATATAATTTTTTCCTCTTTTCCTTCTGTTTGAAGTCCCTAGCAAAGGTGACTAGTTTCTGTAATTAGCTCTAGTCTTTGTACTAACTCTAGTTTGTTGTCAATCAATAAGTACATTTTTATTACCTTTTCTTATTTCAGGTCAGGCTAGAATTTCTAGCTTTGTAGTTAAAAGTAGTAGTTTATATATACTGTATCTCTGAGCCAGTGCAAATTACTTGGTATCTGAAACAGAGCTCCAAAACAGCGAGGTTCAACCATACTTTCAAAAAGGACAAGCAATGTTGTTGACTATCGCAAGATTGAAGTTAACTAGGTTAATTAGGGCCAAAAATCTCATTACTCAGTAATGGGGAAGAGGGGGATATAAAGTTCATCAGTCCTTGGAATAATGGCAAAATCTGTTTTTTTTTTTTTTGAGATGGCTTACAGTGAAGCCTAAAATGTCAAACCATTTTGGAAAAGCAGATAATGTGGCCATGTTGTAGTAAAAACTTAACACCTATATAAAGTAACAAAAGCTGCATAAATTGCAGCGTAAGCTAAGCTATGGAGTTGTTTTTATTATTTATCCTCAAAAAATGCTTTGAGCCAGCACGATTTGAGCATTTGCATAAGCTCTAAATTAGACAAACTACAAGTCAGATTTAATAAAGGAAAAAAGAATAAATATTTTGACTGCAGTATTTACATTTGTTGATCACATTAAACTGGACCATACTATCGTCTATGTTATAAGTTTCGTATGCATTTTTATTTTTCATTCTTACAAAAAGAAGGGATATATAAGCTTGATTTGCTGTTGACTCTCTATCTTTGCATGTTTAATGTATGCATTATTTTATGGAATGTTTCTGTTTTTGAATGTATTTATTTATCTGACACTCCTTTCCCAAATTACTGGTTAAGGTACTTACAGTGATTTACCCATTTTTATTATATAAATTCAGATCAAGAGTACTACAGCAGGAAGTAGGATTTGAAGCTCTGTCTTTTAAAGGCAAGATATCACACTAACCACCATGTCACTTGCTGCTCTTATAGATGTCCCATTTCACAACATACACATCTAATATGTGGAAATCTAAAATATATTCAGCTGTCCCCTGGTTTACATTCTGAATCGGTTCCTGAAATCTGGGTTCACGCAGTGAAAATGTAAATACAGAGCCAATTTCCCATTATTTTAAATTAAAAAAATATTGCCTGTTCCAACTCCCGCTTCAAAAAAACCCAAGCAACTTCCCCACATATCACTGAAACACTATAAAATGCCTGTATAACTAGCAAACTATCATCACTTTGTCTCTTCTCTTTGTAAGGGACAAATGGAAAATGGATATTTAGCAATAGCATTTGTTAAAAAAAAAGTACAGGGAACAAGTAAAATAAACAAAACAATGCAGTTCACTGTAAGAAACTTAAAAACTGTTTATACTCACAAAATGGAGAGAAAACATGTGCAGTAGTAGAGAGCAGAGGAGGGTGGCGTAGACGGTGACATATTAAACAAATGAAAAGGCACTCGAAAAAGTTGTTGACAAAGAACATAGCCACCTACTTGGCACAGCTGACCAGATACAAACCCACAGCAGCTTACCCCCCACTCTTGCAATGGACCGCTTGCAGTTTGGAAGTTATGACAGGTTTTTGCAACACAGATGTTGAGTTTTTAATTCCACAGTTCGGCTGGAAAATGTTGTATCAAGCATTTGGAACATAAAGGGGATTTTTTGGTATGCTGAAAAATGTTATGTGGGGAGCTTGGAAATAAAAAAAAGTTTTGGTGTGGAAAAACAAGAGTTGTTCTATCTTAATAGAGATTTGTTACACTAAGTCATATGGAAAGGAAGAAACACTCGGTAACAATACCGATTATTGTCTTTCTTGTAGTCTTTATATTGCATGCAGATGCAAGCACAGTTACCACCTTCTCGGATTCTTTTCTTCCTACGACGTCAAACTCTCTTCATTCATCTTCAGTGGACTTATGTCTTATATCTTACCATATTACATGCTTCAGTTGACCACCAGAAAATCGGCATGTGTTATCTGACATGTTTCTAAGTGTGGTCCTATTTGACATCTTTAACTCTAAAGAAGTAATCTCCAAATCCAATCCATCTACTACAGCATCATGCACATGCCTTTAGAAGTAGAAATCTGAAATAAATTTATTCTGGAACGCAAACCTTGCTGGATATTAAAATATAAATTATAAGAATTATTAGCATAATTTTTACATGCATTATAGTTCTTTCAAGATCCTTTTATTTATTTTTTTTGAGTGGTCAGGGTGCAGTAGTCCACCTTGCAAAGCTTTAAACAATATAGATAATTTATAAAAGCTGATTAACATGGATGTCAGCACTAAGACATCAATTAAAACATTTCGCCATTACTTTCTATATATATCATAAATTGAACATGCCCACATTTTTTCCAATATAATTTGTGATATTTGCATATCAAGAGCAACCTACTGTACCAGGAAAGATGCTAATTTCATGTGTCTCTGAACTCAAGTAAAGACAGAGCTGTTACTGCCAGCAATTAATATTTCATTAGAACACACTGTGCTATTCATGGTGTTTAATTAATTTAATTTAATTGTGGCTTTTTCCTGAATTTTCTGTAAATCATCTATATACATAATTATTTGGTGTAATAGTTTCACGTTCTGTAACGGAATTATGTACTTCAGTATGACTCATTGTGTATCCCATGGAAGGCTTCACTAAATGGAAAGTGTACATGATTAACAGCAGAGAATTATTTTTTTTTTCAAAGTTTAGTATTATAATTTAGACCATGCTTCAAAGATGGTTTCACAAGACTGGTTTGGTCAGTTTACAGATCTGTATAGTTTAGTCAGGAACACCAAGCCAGGTCACAGATCCAGTTACTTTGACAGCAAAACAGTAACCGTGAAGGGACTCTGTGCAGTGAGTAGCCAAATTAAATTTTGTCCGAAACACGTGAATGACCCACAGTCCATCAAGAGAATATATTGCATTAGTGTGGAAACTAAATTTCTACAGTTACTGGATCCAAAAGCACTATTTGAGTAACATATGTCCCACACAGCAACAACAAGTTATAGAATATATGTGTATGCAGGCTATAGCATGTAGAGTATATATAGGAACTTATCTGACTTCTCCAATTAGCTTCATTTGGACCTACACCATTTTTTGAACTCATTCTTCAGAAATATGTTCCTTGCAGTCCAAAAATTAAATGTAAAGTTCACAATACATAAATTCATGCTGGTATGGCTACAGTATTAGAAAGAATGAAAACAAAATGGTGTCATGGTCAAAATGGTTAGGGGAAGAATCATATTCCTCATAATGTATTGGGAAATAATAAACTGATTCAACAAACAATGCGATTTAACATGTTTTTGGTGGTTGAATAGTAGTTTTTGTGACTAGATATCCAAAATTATAAAATAAGACATCATTTGACAGCTTGACAGTGATCAGACTGTAATAATGAAACATGAAAGCCAAGGCTAAGGTCAGAAAAATCACTGGCAGCCCCAAGGACAAATATTAAAAATGATGTAAAGCAAGGATGAAATGTGACTGATGGTAATACAGCAAATGAAGAGCTATTCAGTATTACATTCATGTCATATGTCTGCCTTGTAGACAGAAATGCTGCTCCTATTGTTACAGCTTCACACAACAGTCATGGAAGACAACACATACTGCATTGCTGGTCTGCATCCAAGCTGCTGGCAGCTTTGAGTGGTTGCCATTTAAACAACTGACAATGACAAAACGCTACAGCGTGTAATGCAGAGTTGAATATGGTGCCGGAATTAATATACAATTATATAAATAATATTCCATAATAAGTAGTACTTTAATATTTTAATAAATAAACAATAAATAGACTGAACCATATAAGTGTATATATTTGACATACACATTACCCCAGCATTTTAGCAATATTCCTCCACCATTAAGAAAAAAGAACCAAAAAGTTAAAGGCTTATTAGAGCCTTTAAGTATAATTTCACTTTTTTTCTGTGCGTTTGTATGTATTTATATGTTGCTCCATGGCCAGGTTCACGCCAAGAGTAGAAGGAATGAAGACCTTCGGCTCCTAGTGGAGGTGTGATTCTCTGGCAAAGAGCTGGTGCTGAGCTGCTCTCTGGCTCTCTGATGGCTTTATGGGAGTTCCTCACACTGAGCCTCCACTGCTGGGTTGCAGCTGCCGCCAGCACCCCTGAGCAGCAGGCCCGGGGGCCACTCGACTGGCTCCTCTCGGATAAGGGCCCCTTCCACCACTCCCAGGACTACATCGACTTTGTGGAGAAAAGTCGCCAGGGTTTTACCACCAGATACAAGATCTACAGGTAAGAGGGGGGGGGGTCAAGAGAATTGAAAACATTTACATCTGTAGGAGCTTTTTAACAATCCACAGTGTCAACAATCTTGTAGGGCTCAGAGTGGACTCCAGGGAGTAGCATTGTCTATTTAGAATTGTATTATTGATTGATTGTCTTGAGTTGAAGTCAGCTTTTTATATATGTGCTTGTTCATCTGAAGCCTATTGTTGATACTATAATAACCAGTAACAGCTAGGCTATCAGAAGGGCTATTTATTCTTACATGACCATTTGTCTTGTTCACCCCACCAGCAGCCTAATGTTAATAGACGTATTCTTCATTTATGGCACTGTAATCTGAAATGTTGGCTCAGCATTTTATACCGTCTATAGATGCCTTCAACAGAATATTTATTTTACAATAATTCTTGTTTACATGTTCTATCATGCTACAGGCGATTTTATATTCATGAAGAACTTAGAAGCACAAGCTGTTCCCAACGTAATTAGTTTATAACAAATATAATGTTTGTTATCCCAAATAAAACATAGAACTATTAGTTGCCTGTAGTGAATATACAAGATTTTATATTATAGGGAAATTACATTACATCTCTTAATATTTCTGGCCAATACACCAAACGTAATAAACACTAACATGCCTAAAATTCAATGTTGATTGATTATTTCTAGAGCTGGTTTATCCATGCATTTATTATTGTTGACTGCTTTATCTTGGTCTTAGTCATGGTGATCCAGAGCCTACCCCAGAATCACTAGGTGCCAGGTTATAAAACAGTCCATTGCAGGTGTTCACACACACACGCAATCACACCACTATGGGCAATTTACAGTTATCGATTAAACCAAAACATGTGTTTAGATTCTGGGAGGCAACCGGAGTGCTCAGAAGAAACGCAAAACATGCAAATGCCACAGAGACTGAGCTGGATTGGAATCGACTGTCAAATAGCACAGCAAAGTCCCTAAGAGAAGATAGGAATCTGAAATGCTTAAGCCTTTAAGGAAGTCCAAAACCCTTAATAAATATCCATCCATCCCTCCATCTGTAAGCGTTAACTGCTTTATCCTGGTCAGGGTATATTAGAACCTTTGAGAAGATATTACAGCCTGGATGGGATGCTATTCCATTGGATGTTAATGTTATTTATAGAAATACTTTCAGTTTTAGTCTTAAAGTATAATTGAAAACAACACAGGAGGGAAAACAATAGTTTACTCGATTTCATCCCCCTTCTCTCCTATTTTTGGGTTAATGCGACGCATCGTTTAAGGTTTATTTATACCTAGAATTTTGGATATTAATTGATAAAAAACAAAAGATCAATATCTGAATTTAATTGCTAATGAAAGAATGAATGAACGAATGAACGAATGAATATTGCTAAACTGGTTACAAGAAAATATCTGGGATCACCATCCTTTTATTATCCCTAGAGTATTCTGCATGATTCAGACTGCAAGTTTATTTCAAATAACCTAATTTGTTATATTGCCAATTCCCCTAGTGATGATAAACAACTTTTGTGCAAACAAACTTGGAAAGATTAAAAGTGACAATATTATTTTCATATCCAATGTTCCCTCAACGGTAAAACTCCCATAAGTCTAATGATCCCTGATGACACCAGGAAGATGAATTACCAGAAGTGGTTCTTCCAGTTACAGCTGTATGTAACAGGAATGTCCCCTTAATGAAAGTGCACTGCCTCATTCCTCTTTCAATTTTCCACTTTTCCCCTTGATTGAATTTGAAAGAATTTTAATGAGCTCTCTGAAGGAAATGAGGATTTTTGTTTTTGCCACAGCAATTGAGAGTATCAGGGAGAGTGCTGTTGTTCTCAGCTGGCTTCCTTTCCTCTGAGAAGAAACATGAGAAACATGGACACACAGGGTGGTTCTAGAGACAGGCGGATTACAAATAGCTGTGGTACTGATTATCCTAAGGTGGAATTCAAAAGCATGTATACATTTTTCAATACCTATTCATTGTAAAGCCTAAGGGATTTTTTTGAAGACAGAAATTCATATAGAGTATGCAAAAAATATTGTAAATTGTGTACTGGAAGTATATATTCTTATGAAACAAAAGGAGCAGGAATTGGAAGAATATTTCTGTGAATAAAAATAAAAAAGAAGGGTTAAAGATCAGGGTCTGAAGCTTGTCTCCTCCAAATTCAATGGAACCTGAGCCAGTATGTCACACATGAGGGACTAGAAGTTGGTATTCACTGGGGCATGCATTGCCTTTAAAATTCTGCTTTAGCTGTTTTGTAATATGTGTCAACCGTTCTCAATGGATGGTTCATGATCCAGGGGATAGTAATGTCTGTATCTTCTGGTTTTGGCCCTTTGGGCACCCTTGTTCTGTCCCTTTTGTTCTTCAACTCTCTGTCATCTGCCATAAAATTGTATTTGGTTAACCCAATGGTTATAGCCAGTTTGACTGGTTGAATCATGTTTGTCCTGTAATATTTGCTAGTAAGTGCCATAGGTGTGGTCATTTTTTTTCTTTTTATATCACTAGCTGCATTACCAAGCACGGTCCAGGTCAGAAAGTGGAAAGGTAAAAGTAATAACAATTTATGTATCACTGAACTGTATTGCCCTAAAAGTGGTTGCATTTTGTATATAAATATTAGTGTTGTGGAACAGGTGGCGTGACATGCGTGCTGATCATAACCCAATGGAAAGATGGAAACGAGTAAAGTAATAGCAAAGCATGTCACAGCATCCATTGCTCCGTGTGTGTGTGTGTGTGTGTGTGTGTGTGTGTGTGTGTGTGTGAGAGTGAGTGAAAGAGAGAACCTCACTTAGGGTGAAAAGTACCAGTGTGTATAACTGTACTCAGTTTATACTAAAATTTTAGCCAGCTAGACTTGCTGAAGCAAGGAGCTTTGGAAGAAACTGGACAGACAGACACTTTACAGGTCACTTCATTAACAAATTTCCCAGGTTGTTTTTGCATTGTTGTAAAACAATACATGTTTGTCTAGCCATGTCTGAAATTATGCAAATACCTATGAATAAATTTAACACAACATTCATTGCTATTTTTGTCTGACAGTGTTAATATCAATTAAACTATTATAGTTGATTTTGTAGTTTTGTTTCAGTATTGCTATGCCTCTAAAGGGTAGCGCCTTTCTTGCTATTCCAGCATTGGTTTGTGCTAGCTGTGAGCTGGGTAATGCTTCAGATAACGCCTCATTTTATCCCGAACAAAAAGTATACCTTTTTTCCTAACCCATTAGAAACCCTTACATGGCAAGCGTTATAAGCAGTTTTCATTGTGCTATTAAGTTTATTTTGCCTTTGTAAAAAGATGAGGACGCAGGGTGCCTTGTTTGGATCTTTTGTCTCCAATAGATTTTTTTCTGTATGAATGTTAATAACAATCATTTTACTTGTATTTTATATTAATTTTTTTGGTTACATCTTCACATTTAACTGTTGACAGTAGTATCCAGTTCAGTTTCTAAGTATGTAGATAGATAATCCAACACTTGCTTGAGTTTGATTCACTTAAAATATATACAGTATTAATATTTTTCTTTCTGAAATACATTTAAATTCTCTTTGCCACATTGTAAAACAAGAGAATTAGAGATTTTTCTTGGAGTGGAAGACTCAGACCTCTGGGTTTAGAAGGATTTCTCATAATTCCTGATTTAATGTGAAATATATCCTTTCAGAAGAGCATTTAGAGACGATTCATCATGTACATACAAGTCTTCCCAAGCCATTAGATCATTTATGACAAGTATTTATTCCGGAGGACAGAAAATAATTTCTTAAAGTCTGTTGGTGTGAGAAAGACTGACTGCATGTGCATGAAAGAAAACAAAATACAGTAAGGTATTGTTTAACAATTTAAAAAAAAAAAAACTTTGACCTGGATCCTGAGAAAAAGAAATTATGCAGTTCATTAGCACTCAGTTTTGCTGACATAAAAAAGTTATTTGTCAAAACATGCATTTGTATTAAAAAACCCCCATGGATATTAATATTATACTTTCTAAGCATAAATATTTTAAAGTAAATGTGCTACCGTTCAACACCTCAGAGGTAATCCGATGTGTAGAAATGTAAGCAAACGGTAAAAAAAATGAAGGAAATAAAGTGAAAGTTTAGCCTGAATATAGTATCTGTTATCACTTTGTATAACTTCCTTTTGTCTACTGTAAACATTGTTTCACCACTATGGAACAAATAACTGGAAATCATCACCTGACAGTATCTTTCCAGTTTCTTGTCAGCTTCATGAGGTGTTATTCAAAGAACACCTTTCAGTATAGTTTAAAGATTACAAATGAAGGGTTTGCTTTTAAAAATCAGCCAAATCCCTTGTCAGGTATGATATGATGAATTAACATGACCAGTGTAGCTAAAATGCGTAAATAGCGTAGATGTGCAGATTACTGTATCAACAAGAACAACATTGTTAATTTTTCATTGTTATTTTTTAGCTTTTAATCCTTCCAGTGTGTGTTTGTACTGTCCTGTGTATTAAAATGAGGACACACTATTCTCCGTCGACTACTTGGTTATGCGACAAAAGTTTTTCCAAAAATTGATTGGGTCAAGTGTCAAGCTTGGCTGGTACTGGCAAAGTGGGATAAATGGCTTTGGAAGCACACATGGTATTATCTCTGGAAAGAAATGGCTCATGTGAATACAGCGCTGTTTTTTTCCACATATAAAACACCAAGAGGAAAATGTCTGAGTGTGGAGAAGGGATACATTAAAGGCCTGAAATTGCCTTTGAATGAACAGGTAGCTAACCACAAGCAATATTTCATCCCGGGATAAAAGATTCTGTGGATAAGAAGACAGCTGGAATTCGATCTGGCTGATGACAACTGCTGATGTTGTGAAATGATGTTGACAATAGGTCTCAATCCCCAAAGCTGTCTGCTTTTAGTTGAGGCCTGAAGAATTCACAAAGTAGAGATTTGGTGGTAAAAAATGATGGAAGCAGGTATACTAATTGACCTAATGTTCCAAATATTGTCAGAATATCTTTCATTTCTCTCCAATCATGTTCTGTTCTTTTCATAGTATTTTCACTGTTTCATTTTTTTGTTGTTGTTCCATATATTTTTGAATATCTCCTTTTTCTTGAGGGTGTAAATCGCTAGCTAATATAAGTCTAATTTCATAAGCACCTCACATTGTAACTCATGTCTGTTTTGAACAATATATAATGAAATTTAAAAAGTATTGTAAAAAGGCATTATTAAAATATGTAAGGCAAGCCTATAATACGAATACAAAAATATTTTATATAATACTATTGATTGATTCTATATATTTCTTGCATATTAAAATCACTCAACTCAAACAAATGTGTGAATAAAAATATTTCTGTTTAAAGTTAAGCAGAGGCTATCAACCATCATTATTTACACATACAGTAGAAATAAAAGTGGTTATAAAGTTTTATTCAGCTTTGCCTGAATCGTCTGGTTCTTCATTGCTTCCTTCTTTAATGTCATTACCAGTATTGGCACGATGTTCTGAACAATACTGGATGTCCTTCAAAGGTATCTTAAGACAGTTTGCACATTATAGCTGTAAATGACTTGGCTGTACATCTAAATAGCTGCATCCAAATGTTTTTCCAAGGCATTACTTGACACACTTGATAAATTTTATTGATGCTTTAACTAAGAAATGAATATGAAGGAAATACAAAACAAGATGTGGACACTTTTGAAAGAGGTTTATCTATTTGGCTTCAGGAAATTAAGGACTTGAATAAATATTCACATTTTGAAGTAATTGTTTTCAGTTTCTGAATTTAAATATTTCAATTTTAAAGCGTCAATATAAAAAAATATTAAATGCTAAATGCTGGTGTTGTGTTACTCTGAAGAGCTCACTTGTATCCAAATTAGTAGTTCTCTGAACAGTATAACACTGTTATTGATGTATTAATCATACTCCTGAAAACCTTAAATTTTCAAAAATAATAAAGCAATAAATAAAAAAAGAAATACAGAAAAAACTATAATAGAGAAAATATAAAATATGAAATGCAGATAATGACATATTTATGGACAGCAGTATGCATATAGGTACATACTAGTCAAGGCTAAAATAACAGGAGTTGATTTTAACATTTCACATAATATATGACCTTCTCTGAACTTGCATTTATTTAAATAGGTTTGTGGGAAACAGATTAACTGATGTTTTTCCAAGGCTTTATACTGTATATCAATTAACTTCATTACAGTGTATTTTATGCAAATTATGAATGCTTCATGCAATGAAGTAAAACAAAAAAAGATGCTTTAGAACCTTGTTTTATGACCTTTGTTTATGGGATTGGCTTGGAATTGCATTTATCTTTCGAATTGTGCTTGTTTCAGAGCTTCAACCAGATTTTTAAAGTTAATGATGCAGTCAAGCGGCGCAATCGCTGCCATGGAGATTCACCTGTCCTGCCATACCCAATACAAGGAATAACAGATTACTAGTGACAGCCTTGTTTATTTATACAGGTGTTTACTTTTTCTGTTGTTCTGCAGAGAATTTGGAAGGTGGAAAGTGAATAACTTGGCTGTGGAGAGAAGAGATTTCTTGGATTCTCCTCTACCCCTCACCCCGGAATTCATGCGGAATATACGACTCCTTGGACGGAGACCAACCGTTCAGCTCATTACTGACAACCTAATCAAGAAATATGGGACACATTTTTTACTGTCAGCAACACTGGGAGGTATGTTCTATCATATATGTGCTGAATGCTGTTACAAGGAATTTGGAGATCAAATTTATATAAACTCTTCTCTAATATGTGCCCCAATGAAAACATATTTTTACTTGTTGTTAAAATATACATCTTACTACCATACTGCATATCACCGCAATCTCGCTATTCAGCAATATGAAGTTTCAGCCTAAACATGATGGGTGAATGTGCCTGAAAATGCTCTTTATTTACAGGAGGCAGTTAGAAAGTCTGTGATTTCCTCTATGTCAGCATTACCACTGACCGCTATGCTCACTTCAAAGAGCAAAGGAGGGCACAGTTATGAGTGTCTATCTAATAAAAACCTTTTCTAACCAAAAATGATTTAACCTCCATTCCCAGGCAAACAATCAATATTCTTCCTGTAAGGAGACTAAAATGAATAGGCATGGTGTGGATCTGTGCCAGGAATTTGTTTGGATTTAAAACTGGTGTGTGGATGACATGGAGTTTATAAAATGATTATGCGTGCATTTTGAAGGCAGGCCCTAGGCTTTGCTTCAGACCAAGACCATATGTAATTTCTTAGTGATAAGAGCCAGGCAGAACTATGACAATGGGTGTGGCTGAATTTGATGGACACCTCCTTGGCTGTCAGGAAAAACAAGCTGACAGCCATTATGGGAGCATTGATATAAAGCAGCTTGCCTGAAAAATTTGGAGGACTAGATAGCTTAAATAAACGTTATTTCTTTCATTCTTTCATTCTTTCTTAGACACGGCTTATTGAGACTGATGTTTCATTTCCAGGAGAAGAAGCCTTAACCATATTTGTTGACAAAGGGAAACTGAGCAAAAAAACAGATGTGGGTGACTACTCCACCAACACCTCTTCAATAACGCTGGAGACACTGCACCAGCTGGCGGCCTCCTACTTTATTGACAGGGAGAGCACGCTGCATAAGCTACACCATCTCCAAATAGCCTCCAGTGCCATAAAGGTAAGACATTTACATGCACTGAGATGCAGGGCAACAAAGACCTTTTACTGCAAAGTTCTGATCAGTGCATGCAAAAATGTAAAAAAAATAAATAAATAAATAAATAAATAAACTTCACAGTATTTAATAGGAAATACTGCTTTACTGTTTTCCTGTGAAAGCTGTTTCACTAGGATGGAGAGTTAGAGTTGCGAATAATCCTTTGCATTTTTTTTTAGCTAAAACTGTGTTATCAATGAATTTCCAAATTCAAGAATGGCTGAATGTTCTGAATGTGTGGAGCATACATTCAACCATTATGAAATTTAAACCACTGGTATTTTCCACAAAACATGCTTTCTCTTGAACAACTTTTAAAATATTGCTTTTTAACTTGGCAGCATAAATGCTCTTGTAAATTGAAGGGCAAATGGAACTGTGAATCAGAAATAGGGTTATTTAATCAAATTGCTATTAATATATAAATAGTCTCATAAAGGTGCAGTTAGATATTGCTTATAAAAACATTGTTTGTCACAGGACCACAACATTTGGTGTGCTGTTATAAGAGTTTTATACCAGATGAGTTCTACTGAAAGTTACAAATAGATTAATGAACGTTTTCTGGGAAAAAGTAAAGAACTGGAAAACCTGTAGGAACAGTACACAATACAGGTTTACGCAGTGTGTCATCTGTCTACTGCGAACCAGAGTTTCACCATCTCAGAACAAATATATTATCACTCCAGTGATGTTTGGGGCCGGTGAGGGTTGAGTGGGCGAGACTCCCTTGGCTGGCAAATGCATAAACACCTTCACAATCCTGCAGGTTGCCCATACGGCACCACTTGACCTGTAGTGCGTAAAGAAAGCAATCATGTTGATGCAGAATGTACCGGAGGAGCATAGGTGTACCCTTCCAACAATATACCTCTGCAGTTGTAGGGGGTTCTTATACAGGGTGAATGAATACAGAGCCAGTGATTCATCCATATTGAAAATAACATGTACCTTGATAATATTTTATGATTGGGGTTATCCATATTATCCACAGAATGAGGCTTCAGGACTTGAGGTGTCTAGTTGAAGTGACAGAGAAATTAAACACTTAGAGACATATATGACAGAAGAACCCAAAAGAACTAAATATGCATAAGCCTGATTGCAAGGAAAAATAACCTGAGGATTAATGCTGACATTAGCCATGATGTCATTTTGTCATGCTTGTTCTGTCAAATTTGTTTTTTTTATGTTTTTGCAAGAGTCCTGATGGCTTGGAGTTTTAAAGAGTATTGGTAAGAACTGGCACTAGACTGCTGCATTAATAGTTTTTATTCCTGCATCCCAGTAGTGCAGCAGGTAGCACTGGTGCCTTAAAGCTCCTGGGCTTTAGATACAGACATGGGTTTGAGTCTGGCTCAGTCTGTGTGGAGTGTGTCTTCCTCTCTGTGTTCACGTGGGTTTCCTCCAGCAGTCTAGAGACAAGTGTTGCAGGTGAACTGGTGATTCTACATTACCTGTAGTGTGTGTATTTGTGAGTGAGTACACAAGGGTGAGGGGCTGACCAAGCCATATAGATGAATAGATAAATAAAAAACAAAGCCATATGAACAAGCAAATTAAAAAATAAAATAAATGAATCCATCCATCCACCCATCAGTTGCTGCCCCATGCCAGGTCACTTCTCAGATCAGACGTGCCCCAGTTTGCCACATATGTAAATTACATAGAATAATTTTAACACAGTATTCATATTGAACATTCATTCGTAAGATGTTTATATTTTGCAGGGACCAAATGCTTCTCATTATGCCCTCCAAAAGTCAAAACTTTGCCATTGTCATTATTTCTTAAATATACCACTACTCAGTTACATGGCTTTGGAAAGCCTTCCTGATTTTCGATGGTCTGAGAATATTGAATATTTTTTGTGAAGAACATATTGCAGCTTAGGTTATAATAAAAGAAAAGCTGCCAAAAGGATGCACGTTTTCAGGTATTTATTTATATTTATTTATCTTGACATTTTAGCATAAAGAATGGTGTAACCAGTTAAAATTAATGGAGTGAGGTATACCTTGTATAAGCAGTGGTTAACCTTGTGCAGCTGGACTATCAGGACACCACTATAAGGAATACTATTTATATCAGCTTTCTTTCATGTCAAAGAGCTGACAAATATAATGAGTTAGAGGTATTACCAGTGAGATGGGGGAGTGCGGCTCTATCAGTTCTGCTGCTATAAGCACAGAGGAAATACATTCTCGAGTGCACACATCATTTCCATGGGGCGTCGACCCAACTTGCGGGACAGACAGAGCAAAGTGTTCTGCTATGTTGCTCTGAAATAGCATGGGGCACAAGTCACAGGAAGAGCAGCTCACATGCTGTGTTCCGTGGAGAAAAGAGAATTAGCAGCTCATTTTGGAGGAAAAAGCCTGTTAGTTTGCCTGTGTGTGGGGATTTCACACTAGAAATGCCCCGTTTTCTCAAAGCTGCAATGCTTCACTGCAGTTCAGTTCTGCCCGGCTTGTTTGTACTGTACATAATGACTCCAGCTGTTTTGAGCAGCAGGAGTCTTTTCACGATTAGATGATATGTACATTAAAACATTGCTAACCCCTCCTTCTCAGGAATTTACTACTAAAATGACAAAATAGACAAGCCCAAGATGTTACCATTATCCTATAGTTAAAACCTTTTTTTGTATAAAAACGGCCATTCATATGTAATACAGTAACAGTTGTATCAGTGTAGCATTATGTTTGACATATTCTATTACCATTTTAATGCAGTTTCTGTATTAAAATATTAGAAATGTAAATTCCCCCCCCCCCATATGAGTACTATAAAATTGCACTGGGTTCTAGTTTTTAACAATGTGTTATGCAGTGTGAAATATTTTTAACATCTCAGATACATTAAATACATTAATGTGAGGAAACAGTGGTCTGGCGCTACTATAAGAAACAGCATTCAGCAGTTTTATGTATGTTAAAGGCAGAAGATAGAGTATTTGGTTGGATTTTTTTCACACAGTCAAGAAGGATGGACACATTTTTTTGTCTTTACATTTCGTGCAGCAGCTGTAGCTATTATTGTGATTGTGTCTGAATGCGTACTTCACAAAGGAAGAGACAGGATAATTGTAAAGGAATATATAGTTGCAAGAAGCAACTTTGTTTCTATTGTTTTTATAATTCATGCAGCCTGTTTTTGTGCTTTCACGAATGATAGACTTCTGTACCTCTGATAGTCTTTCACTTTTGCAAAAACAGAAAGAGCTAATGCAAGGATTGGAATAGAAAATTAAAATTATATTCAGTTTTAAGTTTTAATGGAAACCTTTGCTGCTGGTCTCGGTTAAATTTGATGTGCTGGTTATTGTGGTTGTAATACTGTTTAAGTTGATGGTGCTCAGCGTAAATACTCTGACAATTTCAGGACTCCCTTCATTCTGATACCCATCAATATATATTCCTCATTATACTGTAAATATCCATTTGTGTTATTGTTGTTTTTTTATTTCCTTTTCAGCTATTAACGGACATCACCTTGCAAAGTGACAAAAATGCCTAATGCCTTGCCTAAAAATAGCCAGAAGGCAAAGTTTTTTTTTTTTTTCCAAATTTAGACATAGCTGTTGAATTTTTGCCTTAACTGGTCTTTTAAAACAGGTAGACCATGGTTTTAAAAATGATATTTATCGGCAAGTCATTAACATTAATCCAAAAACTAATTGATATGGACACTGAAATTCATTAAAAATTAATTTGCAAAACACTTGTTTGAAAGTAATGAATTGGGTATCCATGTGCACCTCAAGGGGCGTACGCTATTACGGCACATAACTCCCAAATCTGAAAAAAGTGAATCTTTGGACTTGAACCTAAAGAGAGTGCATGATTAATCAGGTGTCACTAGACTTAAAAATTGGTCCAAAACTCAAATCAATCAACATGCTCCCAGCTGTCATTAGAAAAAGATGAACTGAGATTTCTTGCTTTAAATGGACAGAAGGGTGACTTTAGCTGTTCTTGTTGAAGATCAGGTGTGACATGTCAGTCGGTATACTTAGTAAGTTGGCAGTGGTGAGCACATTGGAGGGTGTTGTGGGGGGTGTGACCATCATTATGTCCTGAAGTATTTGGAATGAATTGCTTGAGAGACGGGGAAAAATTCACTCTTCCTCTTTGTCACAAACAAAGAATGCCTTTAACAAGGGAAATACAATCAATAAAATGCCCACAGCCTAAGGCAGAAAAGTAGAAGTGGTTATTCAATACGATTCCAGGGAGGAAATCATTATCATTAGGAGGATTGCCATCAAATAATCCCATCTGATAACGTGAAGGAACGAAGGTGGAATTGAGAGCCCTTATTGAATCCATTGCACATGTGCATAGTATGTGGACATAAAACAAGTGAGACCTTTCAGACCCTCAGCAGAACTCCTAAGAAGAGAGCATTACTTAAATCTATGGTACACATAGACGACAATTTGCAAGACCTATTTTAAAATGTTCCGCCCTTCTGCTAGCAGAATCACAGTGTTGCCTGAAACACTATATGTACATTACATGAAGATGATATTTGAAGACAGACTTGCAGTCTAACAGTTGCTTGTCCAAGTCCCACAGGACATTGTTGACACACCATTCAGAAACATTCTCAAAAAAGTTAAGAACGCTTGCAATGTCATTGTTTTGGAACAGCACAATGTTAACCTATGAATGACTGAATTAAAGGATGAACGAATGGGTGAATGAACGGATGAATAAATGAATGAATGAATGAATGAATGAATGAATGAATGAATGAAACGCAAGAGTAACATTTGCTTTTGAACTTTTTAGAATTCTTTCAGTATTTTTGATTTTCTAGGTTTGTTTGTTGTTACCCAGGTAACAGAAACCAGAACTGGTCCTCTTGGATGCAGTAACTATGACAACCTTGATTCTGTTAGTTCCGTCCTGGTTCAGAGTCCTGAGAACAAAGTTCATTTGCAAGGTCTGTATCATTTTTAATTTTTTTGATTAATATCAGTTTACCCTTATGTATATCACAATAAATCATTCCTTCAGTCACAGATGAATAATGACATTAATTATAGGAAATTAATGAAACATGGTAGACATTATTAACTGATCATTTCTTTTCAGATCATGGCGACAGTGTCTCACTAGAGAAAAGTGGGAAGTGGTAATGGTTTTGGTGAAATGGGGTAAAGAGTTTGTTCCACCTTATTGTCCACAAATACATGTTATACACGTATACATGTATTTTTTAAAAGTTAACTTTCACATTAAAAAAATCTTGATCGTTCTCATTAGAAAAAAAAATTACATTTTAAAACGTATTATAAGCATTTTTTTTATAAATATACTGTTTTTACTATTTGAAAGATCTAATTTACTTTGTCTTCATTTCAGATCTCGCAAACAAAAAGATCAAGGTTCTCAGCAGATTAATTATATGTATGTCAGTTAAATTGTGGCAATGCAAATCGAAAAGAACTTGTAGCCAAGAGAATCCATATTCCTGCAGATTTTTGTTACCCCTACCTATAATATGTTCAGATACACAGGCAAAACAAGCAGGGGGATGGGGGAGTGATACAAGTGCTATTTTCATCATATGTTTTGATCCTCAAAATACCTGAAAAGTGTTATAGAGCTGTACAGATAAGACTAAATAGTGTGTTGACAGTGTTCTATAATTTTAAACACTACAACAATTCTAAAAGTTTATATTTGGTTTTTTTTTAAACAGGATGTCCAATCATTTGTGCTAATTTTGCTCATTGTGAGGTGAATTAATTTCTCACACACACACACACACACACACACACACGCGCGCGCATATGTATACGTGTGTGTGCGTGTGTGCACGTGTGTGTGTGTGTGTGTGTGTGTGTGTGTGTGTGTGTGTGTGTACAACAATGAACTGACAATTTGCCTTCAGATTTCTACTTGATATATTTGGATATATGTTTTATCTTAGGTCAGTATCTGCCTTGTGAATTCCTTATCCTTTGCTCTCAGTTTATATGTATAACAATACTGTACTGTAGGAATTACAGTGAAGGATATGACCGTCATTACATCCATCATCATGATTTCTAATTATCAATTTCCCACTGGTGCCATGAAATGATTCTTACTGGGAATTTTAAAGAAATGGGTTTTAATTCACATGAAATATGATGATGCTCATTTTACTGTTGCCAAACATAATGTAGATCTCTTTTTATGCAGATTCCTTCCAAAGTAACTAGAAGAACAAATTTTGAAATTATGAGATTTTTGAGTAGTTTCAGTGCCAATATGAAACAGAGTACATGAAGTTATCTGTATAAATCTGAGATGAGTTACTCTGGCACTATCACACAAACACAGTGCTTATAATATTTAAACAAATGTGCTACATTTTTTATTCTTTCCTTTAAATTAAATAGAGCAGTTTCACAAAAAAAGAAGAAATAATGATTCTGCAGTGCTTTAAATATAGTCATGGTTAGTCGTCAAATTGTGCATAATCGTCTGGGGCAGCAGGTTGTGTATTGGTGAGCACTGCTGTATTGGGACCTCACAGGTCCACATCCCACCTCCTGCTGCAATACCCTTGAGCAAGGTTCTTACCCTGAATTGGTCCAGTGCAGAAAGAAGTATGCTTTGCAGCAAAGCACCAGCTAAGTGAATAAATGTAAATTATGTGCTAAGCCCTTCTGTGACTTTGTGTGTTTCGTCTAACAAAGTGATGTAAGAATGCTGTGACTGTCTGTCATGGCTGTTGTAGTTTGCGAGCGACTTTTTGTGCTGAGTAATTCTGTAACAACAGTAGAAATTGACATTTTGCAACAAACAGCTATTCCAACAGGACAAAAAAGGTTTTCTCTTCTTCCATAACAATGGAATGACTTAAGCCTACTTCTGTTGCACTTGAAATAAATATTGAAGGAGCACAGAAAATTATTGTACCCTGCTGTTATCATAATGGAACAATTTTTTTTGCTATAAAGAGTGCTTTTGTGTATGCTTCAGTTCACAGGACAGGTGTCTCTTTAACCGGTTCCTTTATAACAAGTTCCATTAATGGATGTTCAATATATTAATCTTCAATGCATGAGTCTTTCAAATAAAATTCTTCTATGTGATCTGTCATTCAAGGTCTGCAGGTCATTCTGCCTGAATACCTGAGAGATCGATTTGTGCAAGCCGCTCTCAGTTACATTGCCTGTAACGGTGAGGGGAGTTTTGTCTGCAAAAATAATGATTGCTGGTGCCAGTGTGATCGTAAGTTCCCAGAGTGCAACTGCCCTTACATGGACATTCAGGCAATGGAAGAAAGCTTGCTTCGGATTACAGAGTCATGGAGCAGTCTTTACAAGGAATTTGAGGATTCAGGTAAACCAAATAAAAGGTTCGAAAAAATGAAACGGGTTTAAAAACAGAAACGCTCTTATGAACAGTTTTACAGTGCAAAATTAATTTTAGCAGCATGTCATGCATTTGTGAGACATTAACCTGTGCTTATGTGAAGGAATGCTTCTCATGGAACATGAAGTAACCCAAATATGATGATTTTAAATGGCACCCCCTTGACAACTAAACAAAAATGCTTTCTTTTCTAAACACGCCTTTTCTGTGGAAACATACGTCTGCAGTTTTGCACACAAAATTGAATCACTGGTAAAAACTGTATTCTTGATATTATTTCAGTGGCATAATGAATTTATGATGCCACTGACATTAAAAAAAATGTTGTCAAGCTGTGACTTTTATGTTGGTAACGTTTACACTTAAGCTAAAATTAAACCAGAACACAATTCTGTAAGCAATATTTGAGTGAAATTACTTTATGAGATTACAGAGAAAGTGCTTATAGTGTCAAATCACTGTTTCCCATATACTCCAAGATAAATGCATTTAATTATGGTACTTGGTCAGTGAAGAACAGCAAAGAAAAAATGAGTTTTCTTTAACAGTATTACAGTTATCTCCAAATGTTGAGAATTTCACCCTAAGTAGATCTGTTTATTTTTTGTGTCAGTACTATATTGATTTTTATGTACAGCAATTTAATGAATTTCTAACAGTCTTATCTCATGCCTTTAACAGATGAGTTCAAAATGTTCCTGACAAGACTTCCACAAAATTACTTCCTGAATGTTTCGACCATACAGCACCTGTGGTCAATGGACAGCATGTTCCAGCGGCGTTATGAGCAACTCGAGAACAGCATGAAAGGGCTCTTGCGGAGAGCTCAGAGAGTCGTGTACAAGCTCTTCAGTCTGAGTAAGAGGTGTCACAAACAGCCACACATTACCCTACCTAGGGAAAGGTAAGCACTGTTATGGAGCCCATGGCCTTCCCGATTGAGTATGAAATTAGAAAGTGTTTGCTCAAGATCTGATAATGACCCATATTGCTCCCCCCATCCCAAAAAATGAATGTGCTTGAAAGGCCATTTCTAAACCCTTCTCAAAAAACACACACATTTTTGATTGAGTTTGGTTCCTGGGGCAAAATTTGACAGCTGACAATTATGGCGAAAATTTTGAGAACCAGTAAGTCAGTTACAAAGACTATCAAGGTTGAACGAATTATTCCCTCGCACAAAATTGACATTTGAATGGTTCTGAAATGCTGAAAGAATTTGCTTAATTTTTTTAACAACTCTGACTGCTTTTATGATTTTGGAGGAAAAAAATTTGAATGATAACCTAGTAAAAGTATTTCAAACAGACAGTGAAAAAATAACATGAATAGGTGGGTAATAGCAATCATTTCCCTCATTCATTAGCTATAATTAACTTATTTTTAAATGATTAATAGAACTAGAACTTAATATTAATAGTACTGTTGATTGCTGCAACAAATGGGAATATATGCAAAAACCTCTCCCATCCAATTCTTGGGAAATGGCCTTACTACTTGGGTTATGAAGAGAATATATTTACTCCACAAAGACATTAATTATGAATGTAATTTTGTACTTTTTGATCCATTTCAGACCACAAACATACTGGCTAAACTACTTTCAGTCCCTATTGTACTGCTCAGAGAACAACCAGCTGGGTTCTTTCTCTGAAGAGATGCACACCTGCATCTGTGCATTTGACCAGACCTCTTGCCAGCTGCCCACACCGTGCTTCGTGGGGGAAGGGCAAGCATGTGCTGCATGTGCCACAGACAACCGCTCCCGCTGTGGGAGCTGCAACCCTGGGTACATGCTGAGTCAAGGCATCTGTAAGCCTATGGTGGCAGACTCTACCGAAAACTACCTGGGGTTTGAGACTGATCTCCAGGACCTTGAGCTGAGGTATCTCCTGCAGAGAGCCGACAGGCGGCTTGAAGTTCACGCCATCTTCATCAGCAATGACATGCGCCTTAACAGCTGGTTTGACCCCTCTTGGAGGAAACGCATGCTCCTCACCCTGAAGAGCAACAAGTACAAGTCCAACCTCGTGCACATGTTACTCGGCATTTCTGTACAGATCTGCCTCACTAAGAACAGCACACTGGAGCCTGTCTTAACTCTGTACATTAATCCTTTTGGGGGCAGTCACTCAGAGAGCTGGTATATACCTGCAAATGAGAACAGTTTCCCTAACTGGAAACCAGTCAAGCTTGACCTCCCCCTTGAGTGCTTCAATTGGACATTAACCCTAGGAAACAAGTGGAAAACATTTTTTGAGACCATTCACATTTATTTAAGGAGCCGCATCAAAGCTCAAGGGTCCAGTGGGAATGACAGTATATACTACGAGCCTCTTGAGCTCATGGACCCCTCGAGAAATTTGGGCTACATGAAAATAAACAGCATCCAAGTGTTCGGCTACAGTATGCACTTTGACCCGGAAGCCATTCGAGATCTCATTCTACAGCTGGATTATCCCTACACCCAGGGCTCCCAGGATTCTGCACTGCTGCAGCTGCTTGAGATTCGTGATCGAGTGAACCAGCTGTCGCCTCCAGGTAAACAGCGCTTGGACCTCTTTGCGTGCCTGCTTCGGCACAGGCTGAAACTGACAGCCAGCGAAGTGGCCAGGATCCATGCATCTCTGCAGACATTCAGTGCTCGGCTGCCTAACTCTCTGGATTACGAGACCACCAGACTGTGTAGTTAGCAGCCAGAGGGGTAAAAATGATGTTGAAACTAATAGGTATACTGAGCTGGTAATGGACTCATCTTATGTGCGACCAGAGTAAACAGCTGAAATGAATTCATGACGCCCTAGGGTTGTTAAAGCAGATTTGCAACTGCCATCTGTTTGGCAAATGATTAGCACACCCGTAAATTTTAGTTTTTAAATATTGATTGTATTCAGGTTTCTGTTTAAAAAATCCCAAGTCATATATACATGCATACATATATACATATATATGCATATATGTATGTAAGTATGTGTGTATAACTTGAGAGTTTGTATATACACGCGGGGTAATTAAAAAATACTAAGAATTTTTCCAGTTCTATGAAGTATGTAACCCTCGGCCCTCGTGTGTATATATATATTGCCTTGAAAGATATGTACCTAGTTATCATTCTGTCATAAAAAAACATTCTTATGTACTGAGTGCATCAAAGGGTGATTTTGAAACCGAATATGTATGTTTGTAATTTTTATATGTTGCTTCAGTGACAGTGAACATTGCCTACAGAGCAGACTATAGTGATGTCAGTAAGTTTTGTAGTTCAATTGTTATTAAAATATATAATATGTACTGTGGAACTATTGTCTAATTAATCTTCCAAATACAGAAGTACAGACAAAGAAATACAGTGAAGAAGCTTAAACCCATCCCTCCATCCATTATCATTAACCACTGTATCCTGGTTAGGGTTACCATGGTCCAGAGTCTATCCTGGAGTCACTGGGTTATGAAACTGCACCCTGGATGGGACACTAATCCATCGCAGGGAAGAACCCTCAATTCGGAAGTTATTGAAATCTAACTATTGGTGAAAGTGAAAGCAAATGAAGTTAACTCAGGTGCCATTTTTGAATAATGTTAAGTTATTCCTCACAGGTTAAACCCAATTAAACTGGGACGGTCCGTTTTATTATACTTCCAATATCAGCATTTATTTATATTGTTATTATGATTATGATTATTATTATTATTATTATTATAACAAAATTCACCTCTGCAATAATTACCCTGGTTTTCCAAATGATTTATCTTCACCGACACATAATTATTAGCTACATAAGTGTTGTGATCAGGTGACACCATCGTACCTAACGTCTTTCCCTGCACGTTTGACTATGAGCTACTGTTGCCCTTAACCATAGTGAAAAGTCTGTCATTATACCCCCTTCGTAGTGAGATATGGTGTAATGACATGGAAACTGATTTCTCTTGTATTCAATTTGTTTTTTTAATTGCTCCAAAAATAACAGCACCAATTCAAAATATAGCTTCTCCAGAATCTCAGGGTTCATAAGATATGCCGGTTCCCTCATGATTATTCATTAGATGTATGCCTGAATGACAGCTGGCATCTTGAAGCAACTGGCAGTGACTTTCTGGCATCAGCATAGATAGGTGCTGTTTGCAGGGCATCACAGTACACTGGAAAATGTAGACAAACAACACTAAATGTAGCAAAAAGATTTTAAACTTAAATTGGATGAGACATCTTCTTTCTTACTCTGCTTTTAATGAAACGCAATTTACCTACCCCAAAAAAGATAGTTTAAACACTAACCGTGTTTTAAATGTTGTACTGTTTTTCTAACTAGGAGAAACTTAACCGGTTAAACTTATTCGTTTCCTGTCTGATTTTAACATAAACTCTGGATAATTTTGTTAGACTAGTGTAGAAAATTTTGTAATACATACACTATGAAATGCCCAAAACAAAATGATAGCCATATGAAAAGGATCACTTGGCTTTTATGAGACAAATATAAATAAAGATATCTTTATGCAGTCCCCTGTGCGTCACCTTAAAAATGTGAACTATTGCACGTTATTTGAAAGAAAAAAATTTTGCCACAAGGGTTGGAGGATCACTGAAGAGACCCATGGCCCTCATTTATCGTTTTTGTTTCCACTTTATTTACCATTATGAAACTGGAGCACCTGGAGGAAACCCACACAGACATGGGGAGAACAAGCAAAATATACATATTAACTGGGTGAGCAAGGAATTTTTATTATATATAAAAAGAGTGTATGCAATCAAAAAATTTGTAGGAACAGTCGATTAATACAATTCCTTATGATTCCTTAGATTTATCCTTCAGTCCTGAATTTTCCAGCTATTAATAGGATTTTATTATGTCGGCCACCTCTGCTGTCTGTTAGAGGTGCATGGAATGGCCTATCCTGCCATGGGACCTCCTTTACTTCTCTGCTATCCATGTCCCCTATCTGCTTCAGACATTCCCCTTTCAGCTCACCTTTAGGGGACATTGCTTGCACATACTCACGGCTATTCTGAACCTCATTCAGGATGGTAGTAGTCATGCTTTCAGGCCCCTTCTACCTTCCTTTTGGTTGGTGTGCAGTCTCTGAGTGTTAGATTTTGAATAGAAAGCTCTGTGCATTGTAAGGAGCTTTAAAGCCTTGATATCAACAGCTTCCATTTCCTTCCTTGGACAGCTTAATATGGAAGCTGGGTATCTGATGACTGGCAGGGCATATGTGTTGATAGCTCTGAACTTGTTTTTCCCATTCCCATATATCTATATCGACTGACTGCAAAGCATCGTGGATAACATCGCTACCTAAGATGTGGGAAACTGTGGTATGATTCCTGATTCCAGGACTACTACTATTACTCAATAAGAGTCCTTAGGGAAGACCCCTAATGCTACAGATGCCTACCTCAACAAAGGACCAGAACAGAGAGAGTCATGCAGGCTACTAGAACCAATCACAGGTGGATAAGATGACAACATGGGTTTAATGGAATGCTACTACAACAGTAAACCTAATGAGAGGCTATATGAGGAAAAGGAAGGTAAGAATGACCTCATCATCCAAACTCAGATAAAAATACTCACCCAATGCTCAAATATCATCAAACGATAGATAAGGAGAAAAAAGTGATAATGATAGATGTGACAATTCTGAGTGATTGAAAGACGAGCTGGAAAGGATGTGGAAGTGAAAAGTAGCCCTCTTGGTGGTAGGAGCACTTGGGTTTGTGACCACTAAGCTGGAAGAGTGGCTTCCTCAGATCCCAGGCATCACAACATTGGGGTCAGTGCAGAAGAGTTCAGTCCTAGGAGCAGCAAAAACACTTTGCTTTACCCTCAAACTCCCATGCCACTGGTAGGAGGTCTAAGGAAAGTTACCACCCACAGGGGAAAAACTGGGTAAGTCATATTTGGGTAAGTTTATTGTGCGGATGGTCAGTAACACAAGGTGACTATATACAGATAATGGAGTCGTGCTAAGGGGTATTCTGTTGTGCAAAAACAAACAACTTATCTACCTCACACCCGGGAAAAGAAAAGTGGCAAAGTGAAAAGAAAGTCTTCTGATACTAACTAAAATGCCTTAATCTACACTAACAAAACACGCCAGAAGAAACAGGACACCGCTCTCTCTAAACACATATGCAAGCACAGACAAAATCCAGTGACTCACAAAGCTAATCATCAGCAAACTCCTAAACACCAGAAGGGAAAAAGCTCTACGATCCTCCTTTCCTGTGCATTACTAGCATACGAGGTGGATCCAGCAGCTCATTAGTTAATCCACCCAGGTGCATCAAATTTGCTTGTAGCTCTGCTGATCAGACATAAGAGAGAGGAAAGAAGAAAAACAAGCAAACAGCCAGTCCAGAGTCTTGACAGATGATACAAATTACATACAGCATTTTTACAGTAATGTACAGCACAACATTGCCTCCTTAACAGTACCTCAACATGAAGCAAGACCATCTCAAAGGAGATACAGTCAGCTTTTGTTCCACTTAATGATTAAAGTAGATTATGCAGTTCTAGTAATTCTTTGGTTCAGTTATGATCTCAATGTGACCTTTTTAATCAAAAAAAAATTGAAAATGCTCAAGAACTGTAAACACAATATTTCATCTTTTTCACACTCATTAAACTTTTTTTTGCATGAACAGTTGGCACTTATTAAAAAAGCACAGTATATTACATATACAGACTGATGGCTGAGTCTTACTGTAACTGGTGTTGCCACTGAAGATGTTTTTTAGGAAGTTTGAACATGTCTGTACTTTACATATGAAGGATCTTACTTTTGACTGAAATATAATTCTTTTTTTAGTGTTTTCAGATGCTGCATTACCTTCGTTGTTTCTTTTATGGAGGATGAGGAGTGCCTCGTGCAAATTGAAGTAAAATTCATTAATCCTTAAAACAAATTGAAAAAGAAAAAAACAGTTTATTGTTAAATGGAAAAAAACAATAAAAATACAGAAAATAATCTGTGCATTGATAAACAGACTATAAATCCATGTATGAATACACATATTTAAACAGATATTTCTATACAAATTAAAGCACAAATTAAAACTCACTTTTCGAATCACCACATTCTTTCGCCCACAGCTCATTTGCATTTTTTTTTCTGATCGCTTTTTCACACGGGGACTAAGAGTGTCATGTGCAAAACAATGCAAATATTGTGTGCTTTTCTGAGGGTAATTGACACTTTCAATAGTCATTAACTGAAGGCAATTTTTGAATCCCATTGTTCGTAACCAACATTTGGACTGCCACTGTAAAACTTTCAATGGCCAGTTCAGGAGTTGGAAGTATTAGACTGGTTTGTGCATTTCGAAGGACGTTTTATGTACTGTCCATTGGGGCTTGGAGTCTGTTTGAGAGCTTTCACCTGCTATCAAGCAAATTTGATGGCGCTGGGTTTAAAAAATATCGTCCATGTTGCAGCAGTAGCCGGGTGTGCTTATTTGACTGTAGGCACGATTGATAGCTGAGCGTGGCCAGGTGTTTGGTCCAATACTTCCCTCCAAAAATTTCAATTCCTTGGTCATTAACTATTTTGATTGGCCCGCTAGAAGCACGTTTACCTTCATCATGTTATTTAACCGGCACGGTGACTCTGTAGACACACACGTTAAGCTTACAGTGAGTCTTTTAAAGCAAATATATGGACAGGTATGAACTGATGAAATTAATGTAACTAATGAATGTAAAACTCTACCAATCACAAAACACCACTCAAAAAAATATAGTGAATATATATGAATATATATTTTTTGCATATGAGTATAGAGTACAGTGCATGGAATCTTAAACATGGTTAATTTATCTGAGGGTAAAACTGACCTATAAAGAAATGTTAAACTGTAGGGAGGTCACTCAGCTTGAAGTGGCCATTTCTATTTTTATAGTAGACAAAAGACTGAATTTAAGTTTGGGTCATGGATTTCTTGGCAAGGTGGAGAAGCCACAGATTTGAATATCTGTTAAACGTCTCTTTACATGAACAGTTTAGGTATACGCAAAATTAATATACAGAAAAGGGAGCAAATGAAAGAAAAAAAAACA
Organism: Arapaima gigas; assembly: GCA_900497675.1. Taxonomy (NCBI): domain Eukaryota; kingdom Metazoa; phylum Chordata; class Actinopteri; order Osteoglossiformes; family Osteoglossidae; genus Arapaima; species Arapaima gigas. The sequence goes on along the minus strand of UFQX01000402.1, from coordinate 204,824 downwards.
TCTTACCATTCTTAAGGCTTTCCTGACTTTGGGAGACTTGAAAGTAGTGACCGAAAATTCAGTTAAAAGGTAACTCTCTTCAGTCAATAAATCAATATTCAGCTTTATTGCTTTAAAGGACAAAAGGATTTGTTGGGAGATCAGCAAAATCTCCACCGAGGTTTTATAGCACAAATAAGTTGTGTTCTGGCTTTCCCATAGATAACAGTCAATTTTTTCAAGGAAATTCAAATGACGGACAGCTGTTCAGCAACTTTTGTTTTGTACATGTATGCATGTCTGCTTGCTGCTTGTTTGCAACGTAGCAAAACAATTAGTCATTTTTTGCAACCTTAGTGTTTTTACTAAGATGCTCTGTAAACTGTGAATGTGTTAATGTAAGGCAGCTTGTTGGGGTGCATGTCCATGTGATGACACCGGGCAGACACACGAATATCAGGTATGCAAAAAACCTAATCTGTACAGTTTAGAAATTGAGCAATCAGTCACTTTTCACGCGACACCAGCATTTTGACAATGGTTTATGATTTTTAAAATATTCTTTAATCATTTTTTTTTGTTAGACAAGGGATGGGATTGGGTCATGAATTCAGCTGAAAGGTTTTATGTATGTATGTATACGGTATATACTGTGTGGGGTTTGACAATCCATTACAAGGCATTTATATACTCAACTTAAGTCAGACAACAACAATAACTGATTCACTAACTCACCTGGGCAGATTTTTTTTTCAGAGTATTCAGAGGAATGTCACACTATACATGGAACATGGAATTTTGTTATAAGTTTTGCTTAACAGCTTTTGGCCTATTGCAGCTGGGATGCAGCTCGGGTCATGGCCTCAGCATGAAAGAGTGGGGCTCAGTTCTTGCCACAGGTTGTCCCCAGCCGTCATTACATTCATAGCAGAAGCATAGAATGATTCTGCCCTTGTGAACCCCTCTTCCTCAGTGACCTTAGCCGTGAATTTAGATGTGAATCAAACTAACTTACACAATGACTAACTCCAATGAAATTACAGTTATACAGAGATGATTGTATTATTATGCCAGAACTGTAGGTCAGTTTTAATCCATCAGTCTGACCTGAATGTGCATGCCTCTATCTCCCATCTCCTGAACTTCGTTTCGCTCTAATTTCAGCACAACAGCAACAAACAGGCCAGTAATGGTTTTGATTTCAGTGGTTGCCTGCATCTATTCTTTGTGCAGATTCCTTTTTAGTGGAGCAGGAACTCAGATGTTAGAGAAGGCAAACTCTGTATGGTTCCCATATATTCTCAGGGACTTTTATCGTCAAATTAAAATAATAAAAAGGATTACTAGAAACAGACTTTTAGCACTTTTATTTCATTGTGTAGCTTAAGAAGATGGAGTGCTTGCAGAAATGTTAAAAAGTATTTTTTAATGATTTATTTAATGTAAGCTACACACACGAATAGCCATAGTGAAAGTAATGTTAAGTTTAACTTAACAGAAATAATATTATCAATAATCACTTCATTTATTCAACTTACCATAATGAGATGGTGGGAAGTGATGGTGAAATAACTGGTTCCATTGAGATGTAATTTAACAGTCGCATAGGTGAAGGTGAAAGATCTGCATCTATTATTGCAGCCCAGATTAATCTCTTTTACACCACTATACTGCTAATTTATTTGATGTTGTTGAAGTAACAACTGGGGGTTAATTCATTTTGCAGGGGTCCAGGGATTCTTTTGTCTAATCCTATACCTCTGCACTCTCTTTTACAGAATTACTCTGAATTGACCTTTTAAATGTAAATTGGAAGCTGACTAGTGAACTAAAGTATTAAGAAATTAGGTCCAAGACTAATAAAAAGAAATTTAAAATGTATAATTGCAGGGGAGGGGTATTAGTTAATCATTGTGACTTTGTACAAGTTTGATCAATTCTTACAATTAAATGTATGATAGTGTTTTTATGTCATGTCTGTAAGAGCTACATGCAACAGATTATTACAAAAAAAGTTAAAAATGCATTCATGTTAATAAAAAGGGGACTTGTTTTAAACTTTGCTTGAACATAAATACTATTAGCAAAAAATCTGTAAGATTTTTTTCAGTCTGGTGATACATTTAATGTTCACGACATTAATTTTAATTCCAATGGTTACCAATATAAAATATTAAATAGCGAAAAGATGATGTTAGTAAAAAAAAAAAAATCTTATACAGTTTGACACATGACAGCGAAAACATGGTCTGTGATGAGCTCCTTAGGCATAGTGACTATAGTGTGCAGAATCACAACTCCCAGAGTCTCAATGGTGGCCTGTGAACAGTGGAACAGTGGTATGAATGGGCAGTACCTCGGGGCAATTTTTGGCTCATTGGCCACATACTGCTAACCATTTTAGTGTGTAATAATGATTTAACCAGGATGAAGGAAAACAGCTTTTACTTCTACACTTCAAAATCAGATGTGCATTTAATAATTGTGGTTATAAAGTGTCTGTTGCTCAAGAAAAACTCACCTGTTCTTAAATAACAGAAATAATGCTTTCTGAGACACACTCAACAATGGCCACTAGAGCATCCTTTCAATGCAACAACTTCAACACGTAACTCTCAAGGGATGAGATTGCAGTGTATTGCTGTTGAATTCCATTGAGATAATACTATCTGCATCTCAGGTGTATTGAATCTTGAATTTAGACAGCAAAAATTTTCATTTGCACTGTAGATAACAAAAAGATGTCTAAAAAAACAAAATCCTTAAAAAAAAAACCTTTTACAAAGCTATTCATAATCAAGCATTTTAGAGTGTGACCACTTTGTAAATCTAGGTTTTAAACTCCATGGACTCATATTGTTATAGTCCCACTTGTGACAAAGCAGTGACTTTGTAATAGAAAATGGTATATTGCTCTAACCAAGGCTCAGAACATTCTCAAAAATGCTGTAATCCATTGGTATTCAAATCTTATTCATCTGTGAAAAGGTGTTGGGTACCAGTTTTTTTCCAATACCAAGTGTCTATTTTTTAATTTGGGGAAAAATAAAAACATAATATGCTCCCAGCCCTTTGGAAAACACATATATAACTATCAACCCATGACTTCAGCATGACAAAAAACACTGTAATTACAAGTTACTTATTTAGAAAACACTTTATTATGCCATTAATTTGCATGTTTATGACGTGTGGTGAAGTATGTACAGTACAGGGCATTTTACTTATTAATGTCCCTCCAGTGTCACTGTGTTACAGACAAGATAGAAGAGGGCACATTTGCAGGGGGTTACAGTGAGAGTTCGGTGCTAAGAGATGGTGAGATGTTACAAGATATTAGATTGCTGTGTCCACGTCTTTGTATGACACAACACCCGGCATTTAAAAAAATAAGTTTATTTAAAATATAAATTGTGTAGTAAATAACAGTGCACATGTATTCAGACAAAGCAAAACTAGGGGAAACAGCTGATAAGACACTACAGCAGACATGCACACATTGCAAAAACTTTAGCTTTAGATTAATTTGTAACAGTCCACAATACAATTTATTATAAAACATCCAGATTTTTTAAATTACAGTACACTGTACAGTACTGTAAGATTATTTGTTGATTTTTTTAAAGTTTATTTTGATTTTTATTCAGATTTCCTTTTTTACTACTGATAAAAATGTTAAAAATATGGGTAGAAATGAAATTTTGAGTAAAGGTTTCCATTTGGATATTGCTGTATAGAGCTGTTTGAATACAGAATGTTTTGATAGGAGGGACTGCTGTACGTTGCTGATGTTTTACTGACTGATTAGACTACAGTACCCGTATTTGTTTGTTTGTCTGTTTGTTTTTATGGTTAAGATCTTGTGTTTGCATGCAGCTGGATATACAGAATAAAGGAAATTTTATTTACATTAGTGAGACACAGTCTGGAAAGATGCATCTTATATGCACTGGGGACAAATCAAAAAGCTTTCTGCAGTCAGTAATAAATAAATAAGAAAAGTAATCAATTTTCATGTTTATGAGGTCCATTTATCATTCGAGTTCAAATTAAAGCTCCACAAACATGGAAAAAATTTTTTTCATTTGTATAGAATTCTACTCTGTCATTATAAATGCTCGAGATGTTTTACAATTTTAATACACAGTATACAGTACAGTCAGTTTTTGAGGCGACTCATCAAGCACATCACACAAATGAAACTGACAGCACAGTAACAGACTATAGTATAAATAATAGATGTCACTATTTCCATGTAATGAGGAATTATGTATCCAAGATTACAGAAACACTTACCCTTAGTTAAAATGAATACTTTATTGATTTAGACATGATTATAACTGATTCATTTTTAATACATAAAATAAGTTTCACTCAGCTTCAATTTTACTGTGCAACTGCTATCCATGGGTTTCAAAGTGATTGTCATTTATTATCCATCCTCATTAAGATCTTAAATGCCGGGAAGACAAGTTGGCGTGTGCATTAAATGCCTACGCTGAGGTCTTGGGTCAGCATCTGCACCTGCAAAAATTCTTTGCTCTCAAGCTGAGGAATATAAATTATGATATAAACTGTGTGGCTATATTTACTAGGTACACCTGTTCATTAATACAAACAGTAAATCATACGGCTACAACTCAGTATACATAAATTGCGTGGACAGGGTTCAAAAAGTTTGGACTAAGTTTTACACTGAGCAAGACCTGTGGTACAAGTAATTTTGAATATGGTATAACTGTTGGTGCCAGACATGGCAGTTCCAGCTTGTCTGAAAAACCTGTTTTGTTCTGCTATTATCACATCTAGAGTTTACAGTCAACAGCGCAGCATACAGAAACAGCCCATCAGCAGCAATTCTTTTGTGAAAAATAGGTTATTACCCTGCAATGGGCTGGCTTCCCGTCTAGGGACAGTTTCATAGCGTGGCACTCTTCGCTCCCAGGATAGGGTCCGGACTGTCACAACCCTGCTCAGGATAAGTGGTTTACAGAACTGAATGCATGAATGGAAAATAAATTATTGAAGTAAGAGATCAGCTAATTCCCAGACTCAGTAAAACCAACTGGAAGGACACAAGGGCAAAAAGTAATAGCTTATTATACCAGTGATGGGTAGAAATGCATCTCTGAACACACGCCTCATTTTGACTTCAAGCAGGTGGTCTACAACAGGAATATTGGGTTCCATTACTTTCAGCTAAGAACAAAAAGATAAGGCTACATTGAACACATTATCACAAAAATGATATGACTGGTGAGTGGAGAAACATTTTCTGGTCTGACAAATCTTGATATCTGATGGTAAGGTCAGTATTCCGCCTCTGTGACATGAATGCATGGATCCATCTTGCCATGTGTTAGAGGTACAACATGTAATGGGGATGATGATTCTTGGCACACATTAGGCAATTTAACGCCAATTTAATATCCCTTCATGGTCACACCCTTTTTCAAATGGATACTTCCATCATGATATTGAATGATTTCAGAAAGGCCAGAATGGACCAAAATCTATAATGAATTTTTCCAGCATCTTACTGAAAAAATAGCTTGAAACCATGCTGTTATAGAGGCAAAAGAAGGGCCTAACCTGTACTAGGTATTTGTACCTAATAAAGCAACCACTGTAGTTTAATTAAAAAATACTCTTCTTCACCATTTTCCAGGAATTTCATGTGAACACGAAAGGTGTATGCCCATGTACACAGTGCATTCATTTTTTGCCTGCATTTATCCCGGAGCGTTGCTTTCCCCATCACAGCGAGGTGGAAGTTGCAAATGCCATCGGTGTCCTAATCCATTAACAAAATCTCAGTTACTGTTATCTATTTTTGTAGAAGGAGATTTATCACAATTAATGACTCAAATAGTTGTTGCATAAGTCCAAGAAAACAGTATTAAAATATATATTCTTGAAATCAGAAAATGAGACACCAGAATTAGAGATTTAAATGTGTTCTATGGAATGGGCGCTGTTGAGCATTTTCCAGCTGAATAGTAGGAAAAAATTACATCAGAGGAGCAACATAATTTAGACCTTTGTGTAGATTTTTCAGATGGACTTCATTTTTCCAAGATTCTGGGCCACCTTTTCCTAAGAAAGTATATTAAACGTGGCATCTGAATAGCAGATACGGATGTCATGAATTCTTGACATCTGCAAGAGCAGCTAACTAAAAACCAGAATCCCGCTGTTAATCTGATATGACCCTAAGAAAAATTAGATTCTTCATCAAACCAGAAGAATCTCAAACTGTCTTCATTTAGGCTTGATAGTCTGCATGACATGCAATAAGAGGGCTCAATGACACTGAACACCAAATTAATGAAAATTATAAACTGGAGGAGTAGGAATGATCCTTTGATGTCCTCTTGGAGGTGACTGATGTGTAGTTACTTCAGGCCATTGCTCTACTTTCATCCTTGAAGAATACGGATGCTATGTATATACTCTTCTCTGGTTTTGAGTCAGGAATTTTCAGTGATGTCTCAGGGGATTTTTAAATTAAGACCATCGTAACAGATTATTCTGAAGGGGCACTACTACTATTACTACAATTACAAATATTACTACGTCTGTTATTACCATTATTACAACAACAACAGCAAAAACCTAGGTTATGATCATCATATGACATACATGCAAAAATGTCAAGAGTTATGCTTTGTTGTAGTACAGCAACAGCAGAATATATTCTTATATATATATAAGACCACAACTACTACCACCACTATCATTGTTTGCCTGACCCTGGTTTACAATTTTTGAAAACTTGTTGAATTGAAGGATTCACATGTAATAGTACTTATAACAGTACACTTTGCAGTTGATAACCCAGGTCTAAATAACACCTCCAACTGAATTATTCTTGAGCAAGGTGCTTACCCTGAACTGCTCCTTAAAAAATGCCAAGCTGGATGAATAGTAAGTATTTATAATGAGTTATACATTGTAAGAAACTTTGAAGGAACATGTCACACACATACTAAGTTAATAAATGACTAATACATTTCAGAAAGAGCCATGTCACCCTCAATGGAAAAAAGATAAATTATCTATAAATTTAAAGCCTGTAACTCATCACATTCATAAGAAACATACTGTGATTTTATTCTTTCCATTTTATATGCTAGTCAGTCCTGATTCCTTCTGCATTCATGTAGAGAACAGAAAGGCCATCTGTTTATACCACTTCTAAGATGCTGAATTTTGATTAGGAATATGTTGCAACTCTTTTGCATTTTTATTATAAATAAATATAATTTTGTTTAAAATCACTACGTACACAATATAGTAACATGGATGGAAGAACCACAAAGTTGAATCCAGCTCAGAACTTCACTTGTGTTTTTCTAGGTAAAGCAGGGAATGGAAGTGGTTTGAAGTTAGGTAAATTACAATGAAAACCAAGGTAAAACCTTGTCCGTGATGTTAGCTCACTGTGTAAATGTTTGCTGTATAGACAGGGCTCAAGTGTACATGATTTGAAGATTAAATCGTAAATCATACACTGACGGAAAGAAAGGGGGCAGGTGAGAAGTATAAATAAGCTGTGGTACATTAATTAAGAAGAAATGCTGGCAAAAAATATCTGTTTTGCTTTTTCTTCTTTGCACAGGTTTGCCTGTCGTGATGATATGTGCCTTTTTCCACATATAAATCCTGCTACAGTTAATGCACAAATTTCAAAGTTGTGTGCAACTTTAATTTTAGATATAGATGTCAAGTGGGCAGATGCACCTTGACATGAACTAAATGACCTGGTGAATTTGTATTTCTTTCACTTGTTCTGAGACAATTTGTTGCAGGTATTTTTCTTCATCAAATACCTGGCTCCACAGAAAGTAATGCAGTTTGTGTAATTTTCGAAAAAGTGCCCTGATATTGACAAGGTCATTTTAAATGTAGATGATGCTGAATTCAAATCACCTGAAATGTACATCATTTGCTGTTCCTGCTGTAATAGCTTTGGCCTGTGAAGTTGTTCTGTAAACATTCCTGAGGTTAAAAAAAAGTGCAGAGGACAAAGAACTTTCCTTATTAAGTTTTAAAGTAACAGTTTTTAAAGAACACGTGAGTGTTCACTCATTACGGATTCCCAGGCATTGAAAAAATAAATATAGAATAATTGGCCAATTACCTTGTAACGGTTTGTGGTCCGTTTAAATATCTCAATTGATGTTAATTGGCATTTCTTTCTACATTTCAAAGAGAAGTACATGCAAACAAAAAGGAATTTCAGTCACAATCCATCTAAATACACAGACTTGTTTCACTCAACAACGTATTAGACGACACAATTCAAAGCTAAACTGATTTAATTGATGCCATGACCCTATATATCACCATAAAACCATTCTTCCTAGCTGTCAAAACTATATTATATCAACATCTGTCAAGTTTGTTTATGATGCAAACTGCAATGCAATGAACAGGTTGAGGTTCCGATCTTAAAATGTTCTAGTATAACCGAGAAAAGTATTTATACAGACGTTGCTGCTGTCATGAAGGAATCAGCACGGAGATGCACTGAATCTGTATTCAGCTACTTGAAAGTTAAAGGCAGGACCTCAGACATCAAACCTTCCTCCAAAGAACAATTTGTTATTGAACCACAAATACTATTATCCAAAAGCAAAGCTTTTTTCCTAACTGGACCTTAGCTGACAAAAATAGCAGATGAGTCACTCACTTTTTTGACAGAGTGGATCAGTTGGAAGCTAAAGTAAGAGATTCAGAGGACAGAAGAAGACCCTGCCAAACATCTAACCTGTCTCGTTATCCTGACCTTCAATGCATCCTGCAGGCTGCTTCAAGAGGGAGGAAAAGGAACTGAAATAACATTTTTCCCGGACTATAATAATTACACAGTTCACCACTGGGTTTGTCCCAGGTGACTGCAAGCACGGCCGCATCAGAAAATGTATTATTCTGAAGATCATCTGATCAAATCTCTTCAGGAAGGTTGGAATCTCAGGGTGGTTGACCACCAGACAATGCCCTCAGTCCATTCCTTCTTCAGTGAGACAAAGACTCCTATAAATTTTTATGTTTAACTTTGTATTATAGAGCACAGATGTGTTGCAACATATTTCTCCTTTAAAGTACTGTGTCAAACATCTTAAACCTATTCATTTGCAGTAAAAATTTCTGGCAGCATGTCTCACTCTGTGGACAAAATGTTCGCATAGGGATTTGTTATTATTCATTGTTAAAATCTTGTGAGACTATCTTTATGTCAATATTTAGGGTGCCCTCACTTCAATTTCTAGTATACCTTTGCGTTATTGGTAAAAGTGCATTTTTTTCACTTAAGTCCAATTTAGCTTATTTTTGGATGTTACATCTCAAGAACACCTAACAGAATAATGCAGAACAGAGACAGGGAACAAAATTCTCAGTAAAACATAATCATGGAAAAGGACTATATAGGATCTGAGGGAAAGAAAACCTCTGCACTTCCAAGGCAAGCAGGTTCCACCCCAATATTCTACAATTTATTATATAAAGGACACAGTTATGGAACCAGTGAGGTGGTCACCACTCTTCTGCTTGTCTTTTTTCGGCAATCTGCAATAGGTCAGATAATTCTAAAATTAAAGACTGGATGGCTTAAACCCCATGAATTTAACTCGGGGGTGCTGATCCCTGGAAATTCATAGGGGCCTCGACCATATGCATAGCTAGCATTCATTTCTGTATCTATGGAATGTAGGAAATGGACAGCAGAATATTTGTTCTTTGTGAACCACTTTGTGTTTCAAGCCACAGACTTGAAATATGGCACACAGGTAGTTACCCAAAGTGAACACGTGCGTGCGCACACACACACACACACGCACACACACACACACACACACACACACACAAGTGCTACAATGAACACAAACAGACCTCTTCAAACACACACATACAAGTGATGTTTGTCTCCAGACAGTTCCTAGCTAATTTGTCCGAATGAAGACTATGGCTGGCATGTCACTCCCTGTAATATTTGCCTCTTCAACAACACTAAAAACACTTATATAATAAATGCAACCACTTTTAAAGTAAAACGTGTAGAGAACAGAACCTTTACCACTTTCTGACCTGGGCAACTCAACTCAGTTAACAATCAATAAAAGCCTGTAAAACAACCTATGTGTAGGGATATGTAGAAAGCAGTACTGACATTTGTACCTACAACATTACTCAGAACATCTGAAGGAAAAGCATTGCACTTTAAGCCTAAATCTAAATGCATCTACTAAAGGAGCATCCCTAACCTTTATTGCCAAAAGTTTCTTAATTTACTGTAAGATCTGCATTCCTGCATCCTTCAGTTGGTTTGTTTTATAAGCAGTATGGCCAAAGCATTTCATAGGCTTGTAAGATTTTAGATAGCTCATTGCAAATAATAATAATCTGTTTTATGTTCATCAGGCAATATTTTAAAGAATATAATAAAATGTTTACAAAAATATTATATTTTTACATGTGAAAAAGGTAATAGTTTAATAGCAGTTTATCTCACACTTAGTATGAAACTGAACTGTATTTTGGACCTGCTAATATTTAATCTAAAAGTGAGCTCTGTGGGACAAAGTCCATAGCAGTAACATTTGTAGCTATGACTGCTGTACTTAGAATATTCCAGACTGAGCTGAAAAAGTGAAACACATCCTTTGCCTTGCCCATTGTGAAACACATTAATTATCACTTCTGAAACAAGCAGATGAGCATTGATGGAACACATGGGAGAATATTCCTGTGCCTAAAAACCAGCAGGTGCGCTGTGCTAAAATAGTGATGTGTGAGAAAAACAAACGAGTAAACTTCGAAATCTGTGCTAACTCCTATAAACAACCATTTAGCATTTTGACAACTCTTAAATCAGTTTAAAGTGGGCAGAGTACAGCTCCATAGATGACTGATTTGTGGACATGTGTGAATAAGATTTGATAAGCTTTTGAAAGGCTACTGCACACAGGATGGCATTAATTCATTGGTTTAGCTGCCTGGGACCTAAGCAGTTTATTGTATTCCATAGCGAGCTGTTTTTGATAGTTTAGAATATCTGATCCACGCAACTGCAATCAAACTACCGATTTTCCCACTGCTTGTTTAAAACACGCAGTAATGACACTAATGCTTTCACCGGTCCATTTATTGTAGTAATTCTATAGTTTTTGCCCAACATGATGAATGGTGTTAAGTTGAAAGGCATGTGCATACAAGTTATTAGAGTGAACAACGAACAGTTATAAAGTCTTTGGATTTCAAACCAGTTACAGAGAAATGTCTTTCCAAGATACCTAAGTAAGAATATCAATTTTTCCAAATACCAAGTGACCCATGTAGTGTGACCCTTCTCACGTGGTTTTGATACAAAAACTACACCCCTGACTGTCATCACGCATTATACAGATAACCAACTGTGACTCACAGAACCATTTCTGACATAAAGTATTATTACCACTATAAACACGCATTTTGCCATTTTTTAAGCACATGAATCTCCACTGCTGGGTTTTGTGAGTTGAGGAAACTAATTATAATTACATTATCTCTCCATTCATCACTTGTCCCCTTGTTTTCTTCCAGACACAGTTTATCATACAGCCTACTGATGTGCATCTCATTGCGTGTATCATATGAATTTATGAAATTCAGGCTGCAGGGCTTAATCTTACTTTGTCTGAGCATATTTAGATCTGTGATTACATTAAGAGACACATGTGATTTTTGTTCGATATGGAATCTCCTCTGTTTATGCTGAGCCCTTTGGCAGTTATTAAGACCTGGTGTTTTTTTCTCACTATTGCATACTGTGATTGAACACCTCAGGGTCTAATGCCAAGAGGGAGTTAGCAGAGGCCTAATGTAAAAGCAATCCATCACATTTTGATAGCCCCATTCTTAAGGGTTACTCACTGGAACTCCTGATATGTATTATGACCTCTGTCATTACTCAGCCAGAGCCCATCTTTCTTGCGCTTGAAATATTTATGATCCCATTGTTTGGTGTGATTCCCAAATCAGCCCTGAAGCCTGTAGAATAGCTTCTGTGTTCTAAATGTACCATCTTTGTCTGCTGAAAACGAACTTATTAGCATCAACAAATAGTACAGCAACCTCAGGAATAGGTGCAAATGTGTTCAGGTCTTTTATAGCCCTCATAATTTTGGTTAAATATTATTAAAAATAACACAAATGATAATAAAAATAAGTGTAGCACAGTGGGTACAGCTGGTGTTTCACATCACCTGGACTGTGTATTTGAACGCAGCTGTGAATTCTGCTCAGTCTGTGTGGAATGTGAATGTTCTGCTTATGTTCACATTTGAGCTCCTGTTTATCTTTTAAGTCAGTATGTACAATAATCTGAATAATGAAAAAGACATTAAAACAAAAAAAAAATCATACTGTTTATTTCAGGAAGCTGTATAAAACTGCATACTGGAAGGAAAGATTCTTTCATTTCGTTAATAAAGTGAATTTTAATTGGTTAAATTTTTTTAACATCTATTTCAAAACAAGAATAAAGTTAATTAGAGAAATATGTCCTTTTAGATTAGATGCTTTTGCTAAGGATTATTTCTGAAACATTTTGGAATATTTTTGTGGCAAATCAGCTAAGCTGTTAAGTGGCAACAAAAGAACAAAGTTTTGTGAAAATGTTTTTATGCCTTGTAGATAAAATAACTATAAAAATGATGTTATTAGATGTTAAAGAAAAAAGTTCTACTGCTGTAGACAAGCATCAAACTAAAGTTGATATCAAATAAGACTTTTTGGTTTAACTCAAGAATGTCAAATGAAACTTGTCTATATTTTCCGGTTAATGTGACTGGCATCTCAATTTGTGAAAAAAAAAAAAAAGATTTGCAGCATAAGTAAACATGAAAAACATGGGCAAAATTCAAATTCAGAACTATGTCTTTTTAGAAATTTCCACAAGAAATGAGTCCCTCTGGGAGAAACAGTAAACTACCTTTCAGACATATCAGGCTGGAGTTTAGGGCAAACAAGTGGATCTTCTATCATGATGATGTCCTCCTGCACAAACAGTGTTCTCTGTGAAGCTGCTCTTGGCAGTCAGACAGTTCTTCTCTACTTGCCTCCTTGTTATTTTATTTATTTATTTATTTATTTCTTCTTTGCAAAGCTTAAATTCCAATGAAAGGGACTCCTTTTGCATCAATAGCCTACATTCAGAGAACTGTGACCAATGAGCTAAATGCCCTTTCAGACAACGACTTTCAAAGGTGCTTTGAAGCATGGCAGCAATGTTGGCAAATGCATGTACTCCCTTGTAAATTTCCCTTGGAGATTACTTTGAAGGTGACCAGTAAACATGCATGGTACCGATTAAATAAATTATTCTAATATAAAGTATATGTCTAAGTCCTAGAATAATTGGTCCAACATGATTTATTTGCATATTTCATAAAATCACACATTTACCTTATCTCAGTGCTGTCCAAAGTAAAATTTTATGTAGCCTTAATTCTTAAAACCAAAGGTAAAAAAGGCAATCAAAAAATAAATGTTGCTTTGCTTCATCACTGAATCTTATGTAGAAATAACCTTTCTAGAAGTCTTTCCAAATTATTCAGTACTGTATGTTTTGTTTATTTAAATGATTCCTAATAACTGCAATTAAGTATGACAATTTAAACAACTTTGGGTTAAAATGTAGTTATTTATTTTATGTAGGTCTTCTACGCTGCATGCCCAGCAGGAAAAATAAAGAACAGCTGACCCACATTTTGTTGAATTTAGTTAGTTAGTTCAAATTGACTGTGGGTTTGGCTCGCTGCTGAGAAACCACTCAGTGCAGAAATGAATTATATGCATAATCTACTTGACATATGTTTTTTGTTCCCCTAAACACACATATGTACAGATTCATCAAAAAGTTAAGAAACCTAAGAAAGTTAAAAAAGCAAGTTAAGAAATAAACACTTTAAGTAAATGTCTTTGGTCCTTCAAGGCAGTCAATCCCAATAAACAGAGAAGTAAATATAAGAGTAATTTCAGAAATGAACACAAGATCAACTTTGTAACAGCGATGCCAATATGCGTTAGAAACAGAAATAGAAAATTGGTCATAATTATGTGACAGCTGTTACTATTGGTTAATTCAGCTATAAAGTAGAACAGACAGTGCAGTAATGTCACATGCAGAAGTAGGACTTCGATGAAGGTCAGAAGACTAGGAGCATACCTGATGCATGTTCCGTAGTCTGGGAGCTAGGAGTGTAAGAGACTGATCCAGAGGTAATCAAGAACAAAGCCATGTAAGGCTCTGTGGGACAAGGTGACATTTAAACTTGGTTATGGCTGGAAACCAACTGAGACCAGAGAAGTGGTGTAATGCATGTGATGTGAGAATCACAACATACTAGATGAACACGGACACCGTGGATGAGTTGAAGAGGACAGACATGGTGCAGGAAGCATGGCTAATTGGACATTGCAGTTGTTCAACCAAAAGAGAACAATACCTCCAACAAGAAAGATGAGAGGCATAGTGTGCAAGAAAGGGCTGGATTTTGAAACTGCCGTAGAGGAAGGAGGTACAAGATCGGATCAGTGAGGACATTGCTTAAAATCCGCACCTCTTAGCAAAGGCACATTGTAAAATTTAGACCTACCCCAGCAAGCATATTTCATGTGTCTTTTTTAGAATTTTGAACAACATTAGGTTGCACTACACAGTAGACCGGTGACAGTACACCAAGAGGCTGTACACATGTCCTCTTACATGGAGCATAATGGTAGCATAACATAATAGCAATTTTAAACCATACTTTAACACACTGCCAGTAAACTGTTCTCAAACTTATTAATTAAATGTAGACATTAAGCAGGTCTACAACAATATTAACATATAATAAGTTGAAGGTGTCTGCAAATCCAAAAACAGAAATTTATAAAATATTGCCAACGCTTGCTTAGACACCTAGGAGAATATTCCCCCATGCCAGGACATTCAGACACTTTTTTTGAAAATTTCACCATAATTCCTTGCTGTAGAAGACGGAAAGCTGAGTAACTGTCTCTGCATTCGGCTCCCATAGACGTCACTCAGTCGCCACGCTCAGTCGCCGCTGCTGTCGACGTTTTCCCAGTCACCCTGTTTCAATTTTGTTTCAAACACGATTCACCCGATTATCTGCTAATAAGCCTCTGCCCGCAGATGTACCAACTTACTCTTGTCGGTGTCATCAAAGATAATCTGACCAGAATCTGACCACAAGCTTCATGCAATACAATCAACAGAACCCACAAATGTTATATTTTTTTAATATGGATTATGATTGTAATGTTTACATTACAAACACGTGCTAGCTTTCACAATTTAATGATTTTGAAAGAATTTTCTCTACACTCCTTAAACAGCTATGAACAAATATACTGCAGGTGCACTGATTTTTCTCTACTCATGAGTTTCAGTGCCAGACTTGAAGCCATTTTTATGATGCCTTCATAAAAATGTCACAACTATGGCACAGAGATGTCATAACTGAGTTCATGGCAAGTCCTGACAACTTTTTAGCTCATTAAAGCTGTGATAACCTGTTGCAAACCATAAAATAATAAAGGTTCAAGAAAAATTGACAAAAGAACCTGTCTCACATGCAATGTTTTATATGACAATTTCATATCTCATGACAGCTATATACAACATTGCTGCCATAACTTCAACTCAGGTTATAAAGGAATAATAATGTTGTAATGTCATAAAACAAGCATTTTCACTTACTTTCCTCTACTATAATGCGTCGTCTACAAAAAACTAAATCTTTTTATAGTCATATTAAATCTTTTTCAACTTAGTGTTCAAGGAGGAATCCTACAGAATGTCCATGAACTACTGGGCAACTAGGAAACTCCTAATTACTTTAATTCCCTTTCATATCGTACCTTTATCCTTGATATAATATCACTTTTTCTGCAAGATGCAACCTACGTTTTGTTCTGTTACAACACTGGCCTACATTAACAGATAAGAGCCAGCCTAAAATTTTTATCTGTTGTCCCTACTTTTTCAGTCGTGTTCTACTAATTGAATGTTTAATACCCCTAGTTTCACTCTATATCCAAAATAAAAGCAACAAAAGGGTGATTTATTAACACGTGTTAAATACTCTGTGCCCCATCTCATTGAACTTTTAATCATGACAAATCTGTTTCCAAAACTCTCTTAATGAGTTAAAAGTAGTGCATGCAGTCATTTCCTACTACACATTTCATTTTCACTGCCTTATAAACCCGACTGAGATGTGCGGAATTCCCTAAAGGGCTTCATTACAAAGGAGGCCAAGTTGTAAAAAAGGAAGAATTCATCACTGCCATGCAGACATCCTGGTTGGCCCGAGTTTCCACGCAGCTGTGCAACACATCGAGCATCAACAGAGAGCGTTGCCATGCATAGCTGAGTATGCAGGAGGATGCTGCACAATGCGACAATGCGTTACACGGCCATTTTGTATTTCTGCAAAGATTTTAGTGTTATGTCGTCCTTATGCATATGCAGTTAAACCACTTGGATGTGTCCCTAATAATAATAATAATAATAATAATAATAATATTGTCTCATATCATGTAACTGCGAGTCATGTATGGCAATAAGAGTCTTGTCACTGTGCTGACTGTATTCTACCCCATATGGATATAATGCTGGATTAGCGACTGTCATTTAAATTTGTATACATCACAGATGTGTTAGTGTGTGTGTGAGCAAACAAGAAAACTTAGATACAAAAAAGCTAATAAAGCTAGAGACTGATTCCCCTGTCCGGGAACTATGTAATTGTTTCAAATCTGACTAGTCTCGGTCTGCCCCTCATTCTTTTGTTTCCAGAAAATCTCGCTTACTGGTGGGAAGATTATGTACACCGTGAGCAAATTTAAGGTTAGTGAATATAGACTAAATGCAGACCTCTAAAATTTAGACTTGCTTCATGACATACACCTAACAACAGTGGTACTCCATGGAAATTCAGGATTGTATAACAATATATAAATAATATATACTGAGCCTAATGAGTTTATGCATATTTCAAATTTAGAATGTCATCAAATAGAACTAAGCTGAGAGCTACTACACTGAACATTTTTCTGGTAGCACGGGCTGAATGGGTTAAAAATATAAGCAAACGGTTTCTTATGTTTAGATCAGAATAGGAATCATAGGCAATGCAAGATTATTTTTCTTACAAATGATGAAGCTATTGTTTGTCTTCTCTAATAGAGACCATTAGGAAGGCAATTATGAGACCTACTTCAGATCCAGTTAGTGAATGGAGATCAAGCACTAGTGTTGTTACGTCCAGTAATACTATGCTTTGTATTTTAATTACTACAGAAGGTGTTACTGTACTAATCCATGCTATAAAAATTACCTTTACAAGAGTTTTTCTTAAAATTTCTGTGGTTCTCTTATATCAGGTTACAGGTGGAATAGACTACCTGTATTTACGTCAACACCTAACCCCATTCATGTAATAACAATAGCTAATATTGAATTAAATGTTTAAAATATTAAAAAAATATATTTTCAGGAGTACAATTACTTATTTGGCTCATTTTTTAAGAAATTAAAACGTTAATATAAAGAACAGAGTTACTTTTGTTAAGCAACTGTCACGCCCCCGGCTCCGGACTCCGCCCCTCCTGATTCCTGATCACCTGCACCTGCTTCCTCTTAGGTGGTGCCTATTTAGATCGGCGATTGCCAACAGCCCAATGCGAAGTATTGCCCCATGGTTCATGTGTGCATACCGAGCAGTTCTCTTCCAGTCTTGTTTTGTTACCGACCTTTGCCTGTACCTGACCACCGATTTAGTCTCACCCTTTGCTGTTTGTCTGCCTGCACTGAGTTGCTTACTGGACCCGAACCTCGCCTGCCTTGTGACCACGAATTCGGAACGCCCCATTCAATAAACGGAGTTCATCGCATTTGTGCCTGCGCACGTCTGCTTATTCTCTTTCAACGTGACAGCAACCACAGAACTGATATCTGGATCCAAGCTGGACAATTTAACTCTCATATCAGAATCGCTGTCCAGATGATTTCTCTCCCTTGTTTTCAGTCCAGTAATTCTCAAAACTCCTAGTTTACAAATGTAAGTTGTTGGAAAGATGTTTCAAAGTTATGTTACAAAGTCCAGCATGCTCCAGTCCTGGAGCCAGATGTCTGTTAATTTTTTTCCAGCAAATGACAGCTACAGTGATCCATCTAATGTCAAGATAGTCCATCTCTCTTAATGGAAGTTTGAGACCAGTCACTTCAGTTGGACCAATGTTTGTAAATGGATTTCTTATCCATTCAAATCCAGACTTGAGAATAGAGTCAAGCCTTTCATCCAACCAGGTACCAAAGTGCCGTTAGTACAATACCAACACATCATATCCAGTCCACTTTGTTACTTGCACTGAATTTATTTAGTAACTCAAAAATGGCCTCAACTGTTGTGTTGGTTGACAGACATTTGGCAAAAATAAATAAATAAATAAACTATGTACTCCTCCTAAATACCCTTGCCTGATACATGCAAGAAGGTGAGCATAGCTCACTATATCAGAAAACTTATCCAGCTGAAGTGTGAAATACCGAGGTGGATGCAAGCATGATATCAGCTGGCATTCCACATTTTCAGTCATGGCTGCTGTAATGCTGTTATGAATTATTTGAAAGGTGCACTTTGTCAGTTACATTGTTGGTCTTTTCCCCCAGTATTTAATAGGACTTTAGGAATGGGCTTTATCAGTTCCTGTGCTACAGAATGATCTTGCCATGTTACTAACAATGACACCATGAGAAGCCTCTGTGGCGTTAGCATTTTCTCCAATAGGAGCAATAAAATGCATTAACTTTGTATTCTATATCCACTCCTCCAAGAACTCAAGAGGTTTTCCAATGTCCTACTATGATTAGATTCAAAATGCTTATATTTAAAATGCGTATGTTTAAACTTTGAGAGGTTCATTCACAATGAGGGCTGGGATCTATTTTATGACCTGTCACAAAATATCCCTTTTTCAAGTAGTCACTGTTATCTTTTCTAGTAATCACTTTATTCCTGCAGTTTTTGTTTTCAAGATTACAATTTTAAGAAGTAGCACTACTTTTCTGCTCACTTTACTAATGCATTCTTTGGTGTCTTTATCCTAAACTGAACCAGACACAGACACTGTCACGTCCGTGAGGAACACAAGTTGTGCGATAGTTTTTAAACAGATAAACTTGGGAGTCAGCAGTGGAAGAAAACAGGAACTAGTTGGCTTTTTATTAAGCAGTGCACAAACTTTATAACTATGCATTGAGAATCATAAAAGAACATAGTACTGGCAAAGGGCATCTGCAAGTGCAAGCTAGAGCTTGCAAATTTCATCCCTCGTCTCCTCCGGAACACTCAAAAAACATTTAATGTTGAACACCCTAATACAACAAGTATACAAGGGAGCATGAAATGAAGATCCTCAGGTCCACGGTGCACAGAACAGGGGGGAGGAAAACTTAGAGAATGAATAATACAAAGATAATTACAATATCGATAGATTAAAGGTAAAACATCTGTATATATGAAAGATAAATACAATGTATAGATAAGTAATAAGAAAATTGAAACAAACAAAAACTAAAATAATAATAAACAAACAAACAAACAAACAAACAAATTAAAGTTCAGTTAAAGGTACACACATGCACATCTACATGTGCATACATACATACATACACATGTATATATACACACATACGCACATACTGTACATACAAATAAACAAAACAGTTATGCACACATATGGTGGATGTGAGTGGTTATGGGTAGTTGTGATCAGGCCTGAGATGATGGAGTTCAGCAGCCTGATAGCCTGTGCTTGGAAGCTGTTCCTGATGCATCATACTTTGGGAACCCAAAGTAAGGGGTTTTAGACCCACACCCTGTAACATTTTTGAAGGACACAACTTACATTTTTGCTGAACCAATAGTTCATATTATAATGCTTCATTATTTTATGGTATTCTTCTACATGATTTTCAATATACGTGAAAAAATTGAGTCTTGCTTTCACCATGGCCATAGCACAGAAATTGAAACAGCTTTAACGCGTGTTGTTTATGAGATTTAAATGTCATTGGATGCTGAATTTACCTCAGTTACTAAGTTGCAGAACTTGAGTGCCGCATTTAATAATGTCAACCAACCAGGGTCGAAATGATAGAGTTGGGGGCCCTTAGGTTGAGTATTTGTTGGGGCTCTACTTACGCCCGAATATAATAACCTGTTGTTTCAGCCCCAAAAACTAATGGCATGTAATATCAAGTCAAGCAGTATATGTTTACATATATTTTCCATACATAAATAGCTAACACAACTTAAGAACAGCTCTGGGTCCTGCACAGAAAGAGAGGATGTGATATCAAAGCCTAAATTTATTGTTAATGACAACTGCAACACATCGCAATAATAGCAAGTGATCCCTCAGCAGGTTATGCAAAGTCAAACTTTAAATGACAATGAAAGTACTGTATATCAACCGTATGTAAGAGAGAGTGTGTAAATATAAATACACAAACAACACACACAGAGATGTGCCTTACTCAGCTGCTTTGCTCTTCATCTGATAGACAGAAAATGCTATGGCAAAACTGATATTGTATAAATCTGTGATACTTTTGACTCTGGGAATCAGTTGAAACGCGAAGAAGGTCTACTAAAAGCTACCACTAAGTGAGTACGCACATAGGTTTTACTGGTTTTAGCTACTCCTGCATCATAGCATGTGCAATTTACCGCCAAGTTCTTATTACACATTTCTGTGGAACAGATTATCTTACAGGCAAAATTTATCATATTGCAATAGTCATCCCTTGATTTATATATCTAACTGGTATCTTAAAATTCTGCATAAATTAAAAAAAAATGCATCAAGACAGCTATTTCTATTTTTTTTCTGGGAAAAGACAGATGCTTTCCACCCCATCTGAAAACCCTCAAATCACTTTTCCTTAATATCACCAACATCGCAAAAGACCTTGTAGCACATACAGCACAGCACATGAGGGATCATCCTGCAGCACATACACATTGTACTGGTGAGTGAAATGAGGGGGTCTGATGTGAATGAAATATCCAACCACATTTTTAACAAACAAAACCAAATTTATTGCCCGTATGGTGTCTTTGAGGAACAGGAGTTTTAAAGCGATGCACTTGGTGATGGAAGAATGCAGAACGAGTCAACTTTTATTCAGTAACCCAGAAGGCTAATAACATAAAATGCTTGTCCAGTGACCAATCATGACCAAAATATTTACATACACATTACCTCTTTAAGACACAACAGCACTAGCTGCGTGTATATGAACTTTATTTCTGTTTTTACCAGGATCCAGCACTGCTTGCACAATGACGCACTCTTAAAGATGTAAACACTTTACACAGAATATCCATTATGTAACAAGCTTTCGGCAGCTGGCACCTGTTTGTGGGCCATACACGCACGCACAATGTGTATTTTATATTTTAGTACACATTTTTATAGACATGAATTAAACAGTGATGGTGGAATTTTTCTTTTTTGTGACCTTTTTTTTGCTATACCATGTTTTATCAAGCAGATTGGCAACAAAATCAAGTAATTGTGTTGAAGCAGAAACGTGTGAATTGAGACTGCATAAATCGAGGGATGGCTATTTCCTTATGGAAGAGGAAACAGTGAGCAATCATAGAAGACGGCAAGAGCAAGAAAACAGGTGTGCAACAGTACAACATTAGTTACTAATTTCTTCTATTAAAACATAAAACATAAAATTAAAATTAAAACAAAGTAATATTATTTAGTCCCCACTTGGAAAAAATATGATAGCCACTAATAGTCTTCTCAAAACTTCAGCCATCCTCTGCTACCTGAATGATATCATCATTTGTAGCCCTTGAACTGAAGGAACCTTAAACCAGTTAAAAAACAAAACTATGACAGACATATAACTACTCTGTATAAACATTGTCATGATATCATTGGCATGTGACAATGGTAAAAACACATCTCGAAGTCACTGTTTTTGGTATTATGGACAGAGGATTCAGGGAACAAGACCTTGGGAGCAGGAACTTTATTTCTCCGTGACATATTTGAAAAAGCAGTGTCCACCAAGCACCACAACTCAAATGCCCCCAAAATAACAGAATGCATTCATCTGTAAGGGGGTCAGTATCACTCCTGTAACTCCCCACAACTATACAGAACTAGTTACGCATGTTTTTATGGACGTGGATCTAAGCCCTTTAGTGTGTGTGTGTGTGTGTGTGCACATTGGTCTGCCCCTCTGCACTGGAGTATAACTGGTCACAGAATACCACTGGCCACTGAAGAAGAGGATACAACTAAAGTATAATGGGAGAGCCACAGCTTTCCCTACCACTGTTGCATTGTTTTTTTAGACTTTAATCCTTAGTTGGATAAACCAGTACCTTCCTTAACTGATACCATTTTTTACCTATCAAATCACCAACATTTTGTGCTGAAAAATAATGACTTTTTGTCTAACATCATTTATGATGCACCTCAAGGTTCAAGGATCATAATTCTACCACTGGGTGATCATTTATAAACGTAACATTTTACTCGTATGCTGATGACACTCAGCTATATGTTTCCATTAAGCCTAATATTCCTCACTTGTCTTCTGGTTATACAATTGCTTAATTGATGTACAACAACTGATGAGCAATAACTCATCTCTAATGCAGGTAAATCTTAAGTACTTGCTTGGTAGGGTTGCTGCAACCCACAAACTAGCCTCAACCAAGAGTTTTATTCAATATCAATTTGCTGTTTGTTGCTCACATTTCTAAAAGAACTAGGCATTGTCTGTCCCCTGGTTCAGCAACATGGGTAAAATAAGCAGATTGTTATGTAGACAAGATGTGGAGAAGCTGGTTCATGCCTTTGTCTGAAGCAAAGTTATCAGTTTTAACTTTATCAGGCTGTCCACACCAGACTATGTACAACCTGCAGTTAATTTAGAATGTGGTGTTAAGTGTCACAAGAGTTAAGAAATATGACTATATAACATTAGTTCTTAAGTCGCTCCATTGGCTTGTGGTTAAATTTAAATTGGATTATAAAATCCTTCTCATAATATATAAGGCAGTTAATGGCACCTTGCCAACTTGCCTTAGTGAAATTGATTCTAGCATGCTGTCTAAAAATATTTAGATGATAGATATATTAAAGCATCCATGGTTAATAAGATTTCAGTAGGAGGGTGTGCCTTTAGTTACAGAACACAGAAACATTTGAATGGTCACCCAGGAAGTATCAGAAATGTTCCATCTCAGCATCTCATCTACTTGTAGATCCCTTGATCCCTTTTTTTTTGTACCCTGTCTTGTCTTAGAGAGCCACCACCAACACAGAATGTCTAATCTCCCCTAATATCACTTGCATGTCAAGGCCAGCTGTGGCACCAGTGTACCATGTTTACAGGAATGGGCGACTGTATGCCATGACAAATGGGATCAGCAACTTTACATGTGGATGCTGAGTTTGGTATCTAGAGATTATAGCTCTGTTCTGTTTGTGGCAGGGTCACATTATTGTAATAGAGCCTCTCACAACTTAACTGATGGGGGGCATGGCATCTTCCCTAAGCTCTACATTAAGAATAATAGATAACAGTCCTTATAAAAGGAAACTTTCCAACACATAGTGCTGATGTTTCCCTTTTTGTATGCTTTAATCTCTCTATCTCTCTGTGTGTGTGTGTGTGTGTGTGTGTGTGTGTGTGTGTGTGTGTGTGTGTGTGTGTGTGTGTGTGTGTGTGTGTGTGTGTGGATGCAAGCTCAGTGTGTTTTGTTTTGAATTTTGGATTTTAATTGCTACTGCCAGTCACCATTTCAAAAATTAGTTTACTTTCTGCAGGTGCTCCTCACCATGCTGGTTGCTGTTTTGTCATCTTGTGTTCTTCTCAGTTTCTGTCTCTGGTGTTTATATACAAACCGGGTTTAATACAGTATCTGGTCTGGAGACAGTGTAATTGGTGTGTGTCTCTGATGTGTTCTGCTGTATGTTACTGTTTTTATTCAGATCAAGTGGACAAAGTCATGGTTCCACAGGGACTCCTAAATGACAACTGGCTGTGGTTGTTGCCCACCAGCACAGGGGCTCAACACTGAACTCAGGAGGTACTGTGGGCACAATGTAGCACCACGGCATTACTTGTGCTGTCCTTGTTTTGAGGTTTATCTTAATGCCAGTTTTATTTCTTTTTTCTGCTTATTTTATGCTTGTCTATTGACTGCCACTGTGCATGTTTTAAGAGGTGCGATAACACAGGTACCCTTCTGGCTGAGGTGTTTCTGCGTGATGTACATTTTTATAATGTGTGCTACCTGATGTCATGAACTTCACACCCTTTACTGTGGTGTGAAGTAAAGTCTCACGGTGGGAATTGCATGTGTTACAGGATGGCCACATAGATGGCCTTTCCTCCTTGCCTGCTTTAGTGACTCTGGTGGCCCTGGATGGTTAAGCGTTGTTCTAAGAATTTGTGTGTGTGTTTTTTATTTGTTTATTTATTCATTATTAAATATGGTTTGATTTCTCTTTTTACTACTGTTTACATCTGTGACCATCTAGAACAAAACTGTGGGGAATCATGCATTGTGGCCTAGTGCAGTTGACTCAGGTCTCAGTTATTTCCCTGGGTCTAATTCCCAGGGTGGCGTAGTCAGGTATATGTACATAAGATCACGTAAGAACCCTTCTTTTACTTCTAATTGGGGTTTTATCCTCTGTGCTTCTATTAAACCTTTTACCCAGACAGAGGGTGTGTGCCCGAGGTGTCACGCCACATAACAGACGTACAGCCATTTCTGGAATATTCATATCTACACAAGGTCCTTGTGTCCACATAAGAAGACCCAGGAGGAAGGGTGGGCAATCAGTGGCAAGTAAACCCCCAGAGATTTATTCTTCTCCCTTTCCTGTGGTTGGGAGTGTTTTTTTTTTTCCTTTTTCCGGTTTTCCTCTCCTCAGCTGCCAAACTGTAACTGTAACTACTCTCTTCTGTCACTCTCTGCAGCTTTATTCAGTGCTCTGTGAGAGGAATGCTCTATAAAAAATAAATAAAATCAGATATTTACTACATTATATTATAACCTTACATGACAAAACTACATTTACAAAATAAAATGTGCTCTCCTGATGAAAAGTTTTCATTGTGTATCATAAACAGATTTCTGCAATGTATTAATTTATTTAATATCAAATAAGTGTATTTTTAGATGAGTGTACTGTTTATATAATTTTTCTTCAAATAACCAGCAGAAACTTTAGAAACAGTTGGTAATAAAGTGGTCAAGTATCTTTTTCACCATGAGAAGAATACTGAAAGAAACAAGCAAACAGAACTGAAACTATGGAAGTGTGAGAACATTAACACAAGTCAGCACTGATACTACAGTCACCGTTATCATTTTTACCCGACGCAAAAAAAGCGTTGGTCACTCGCTGACATTGACGGTCATAAAATTATTCATTCTTCTGCCCAGTTCTTAATTTTAATAATCCTCAAAACGATAGGATTTATTTATTTTTTTTTTTAATTACGTAACGTAAAATGTCGCTGTCGAGCTTGAAAATACCTTTTATAGTGATGTTTAGTTTAGGTGACATTTTTCATCTGGGCTTTTTCTGACCACTCGACTCACCTGACAGACTGATCCATGAAAAAATTAACAGCCCTTAGGTGAGGGATGCATGTGCTGCATATTGCAGAATTAGTACATACTAAGTCCTTAACATGGTTGCTTCAGTCATGGCAGTTAGGAATAAATCAATAATAATTAATTGGACTAAAGATGTAAGCGTTGCCTTTGTATGTAATCAGCTTCACCATGCAAAAATCTCCCTTGAGCTTTATAGAGAGATTTGTTCTAAATTATGAAATATTTTCAAAATCATTACGGTGAAGTTAATATTTTTTTAATCAATGAATTTGATTAGATGCCAAAAAAGGCCACTGTTCAAATATTGTCTTTGAAATAAGGCTTGGAAAAGCATGTATCACCTACATTGTTCTCAAAGCGTATGGCATGCTGAGCAGGGCTGGGAAAACGGTGCCAGTTTACTATGGCCGGCACACATACAAACAGACCCACACGGTGCTACACATATTAGTGACGTGTGCCAGCAGGCAGTTCCAAGCAATTTCCTCAGGAAAAGGATAAATGGGGAAGTTTGGCTGCTGATACAGCGGTGTACACTACTGTCAATACTTATGGACTAAATGCAACAAGCTGAAGGGTAATAGCATTTTGTGATGTATAATTTATTACTTTTCAACTTTCCACTGTCTGATTTGAGCAACCCTGGGCAACTCTACTAGTAGTCTTCAAAATCAAAGTACATATGTGAATCAGATTTATTTCAGCACCTGGTAATCTTTGTCTCTTGGTTATTTTGCAAAATTGTGATCATTAGGCATGTCATCAGTTCAACAGGACCAAATTTACTCAGGAGCTGCAAACCCCTAATAATACAGCGTGGGTTTAAATTCCTTATAAGAAAGGAAATTATTAAAATGGATATGAATTTAAAAAATCCAAGGATTAAATTTTTTAGAAAAAAAGGCTGTAGTCACATAAATCCACCCTCCATCTCTGTGGGATATTTCTGTCTGACCCAGGGCTAGAAACTTTGTCATTCTTTGTAGCCACAGAAACCAAACTTGGATCTGAACATGACAAACCTACTCTTTCATAAAGCATCCAAGGGCTTCTGGTCACTTTCACATCAGTTTTGTATCAAAGTTATCCTCCCATTGCTGTATATTCTCTATATTTCCACACACACACACACACACACACTAGTAAATCATACTTAACTCATCTCAAAAACCTTTTCAGGGATTTCTGCCATTCAATCCTTTTTAGGATTAATTTTCTGTATATTAACATATTAGTGTCAAATTATATTAAAAAAATCTATATAAATATATATATAAATCTATATAAATATATAAAAATACTACATTATGTGATGAAACATATTTGTTCCATTAAATGCATAAATACATGTTCAAACAAAATACTGCTTTAGATTTTGCACCAAAATGTATAATATAATAAAAGCAGGTAGCTTTATAAAAAGCAATATAACACTATTAACTAATGATGGTAATAGTAAAAGTAATAGTAATAACAGTAAAACATCTGCTGTAGATGTTTGGCAGACATTAATTTTAATCAGACCAGGTACACTCACTGATGATGTATTTTTTTAAATGAGATTTTTTTTTAAATTGTGTTATGAATTTGAAACTTGAATGCCATGTGAGCAACACCCCTCACAAACTCGCAATAAGGAGGGCCCCTAGTTGGGGAACTGTCTTTCAGCACCACCGACAGGCCAAGTTCTACATCAGCATGCAGAACTTCTGTACATTAGGCACAGCTGCAGACGCTCTTGACTAACAGCAGTGTGGAAAAGGGAAGCTACAGGGAACCACAAGGCCCTCACAATGTCTCTTTAGAGCGGACAACTCTGAGAATGTTGTTTTGGCCCTGATGGCTTCTTCTGATACAGTTTCCAGTTGGACCTGCAAGGCTATGCTTTACTTGTCTTCATTCACTCCAGAATGTAATCCTCCTATGTTTACTTCATATTTTGCTATGGAAACGACATTGCTTTTTCCCAGACGTTAGAATTCTATTTAGGAACTCGTGAATCTTGTCTATTTTGCCTATATTGGACTTACACATTGACGTGTCACAACTACCTTTTACTTTATTATAAGTTTAGCAAAACATTTTAGAAGTGCTGTACTGGTGCACTCGCCTAGAAGTGTTGATTCATTAAACGTGCACAAAAATTGTGAAGGAATGCCACATTTTTCTGGAGGGATTAGTTTGCCAACTGGAATAATGATGTACATTGAAATGATTTGCATTGCAATATTTGGAGCCTGTTGTAATAATCCAGACTGGATACAATCTATAATGGGCTAACACCAGTGAATAAAAGAGGTCACTTTTAAGTGAAATAAAGGCCCTTTGCCCTTAAAAAAGATGCAGCCGTCAATGTAAAATAAAATTAAGCTCATCTATAAACATCATAACCTAAAGCTGGCAAGAAAAGCAACAAAAATAAAAAATGATTTTAAATGTTTCATAAAGTCAAGTTCAGTAGAATAGGAAACAGAGTACAAGCAACTACACCTATTTAAGTTTTTACCTAAAATAATGCATCATCCCACACTATTCAAGTGCCCCCCTATGGGTTGGAGCAAGACTTTTCAGTAAATAATTGTATTTGCATGAAAATGGTTGTAGAATAAATTCAGCTGTTAAGGGCATTTTTGTGTGTGGGTATCTGTTGTGGGGCTGGCATGGTCCCTGTGTGTGTTTAAAAGAAAAACCAGGCTTTGGTGTTAACTAGCCCCTTGGTTGAAACTAAAGGAGCATATATTTCATTTTCCCCTCTTGGCTGTAGCTTCATGCCACTGTCTGCTGTAAATAAATGTTCTGTTGTGGAGTCTGTATTGGTGTCTCTGTTCCCTCTGCTCAAGCCCACACCTGTGATCCTTGCAATAAAATATGATAGTGGTCTGTCTTGCAACACGAAGAGAACACAATCCCACACCAGTCATACGCAGGCTTTATTTGCATGGCGTCTGTAACTTACAGTGCCTGACATCCACGTTTCCTCCCAAACATGTTTCAAGCTCAAGACAATCGCTGATTATCTATCTCAAAAATAACACTTCAGCAACTGTTTAACCAAACAAAAGACAGCTGTGCTCCAAAGAGGCATGTCGATTAAAGAAAATATATCTTAATACTAATAAATGCACTGTGACTCAAACGTTTACTCCAGTATACTGAAACAGCACAAATCCACTTGAAGGCTATATAAACTAGCAATAAAAACACTATATCTTAACCTTACCAAAGACAATTTAGAGGAATTTGCTATAACCACCATAGAAAAATAGAGTCTTTTCTCATAATTTTCACAATACTGACATGGTGCCTGTCACTGAGGCTTAGCAAGATGTGTCTGGATAAATTTATTTGTCTTTCATGGTCTCCAGGTGTACTCTTAAAGGGACAGCATCATTAAATATGTATAAAATATATACACACATATATAAGAATATAAGTTTAAATTTTAATATAGAATGTATAATATTCTAGAATAGAATAGAATAGAATAGAATAGAATAGAATAGCATATGAGAATTATATACATTTAGAAATTTATATACATTTTATATACGTTTAAAGATTAGTTTACAACCACCTCAGGCCATTGTGTGTATATATGGAATCTAATGCTTCAATAGCTGACACAGTAATAGCAATGCAACAAGACCTTAAAATCCTATCAGAAAGTCAAAGAGCAAAAAAGCTCTACATTTCAGTCTGAAGAAATCTAGTTATGACAACTGGGAAAATACTTGCAAGGTTCACTGAAGACTCCCACTGCAAAGCTGCAAAAAAACATCTGAAAATGCCAACATATCTATGAGAAGTAAGATCAGAACTGTTCCATCAACAGTATTTTCAGTAATACTATACAGATTTGAAAGCTGGACACTGAATAAATGAGACAAAAAAAGACCATTTTAAACTGTGGTGTGGGAGGAGACAATAATGATTCCATGGAAGACAGAGAAGACAAATAGAGGGACTTTGAAGAAAACCAAACCAGAACTCTCATTGGAAGCAGAAATAATGAGACTGAGTTCATCATGCTTTTGACACATCATGCAGAGACTGAATTCTCTTGAAAAAACTGAAGTGCTTGGAAAATTGGGGGAAAAGAAGAGAATGACTAGCAGCAGCCAGACGGATGGACTTCACCACTACAATGGTTGCAACAATTTCCCGATTAGGACACCAACCAGACGACAGACCTTTCAGAAGGCACTTTATTCATGCAGTTGTTCATAATCAACCTCTGCAGCACTTAGCAACTAAACCACCAATAAAAATAGCAATGGTATAAATAGAAACAGCATCAGTAACAATAAAAATAGCAATAAGGATAATTATCTGTCATGTTTTGCCCAATATGAAGCAACTGACCGCTGTGCAGATTGTATCCCAGTTGTAAGCATTTAAACAGAAGTATTATAGTATAGCATAGTACAGTAGTAATATATGCGGTTCAGATTTTCAAATGCCTGTTTTCAGCATTATAGCATGTTTGTCTTGCCATGTGTAAGTATTTGAAATTACAGAGAAAGTGATTTGGAAAACTATGTTTCAGAAATTCATTGAGTGGCTTCAGGGATGACAATGGCGCTGAAACAGAGGGCAAAAAAAACCTATATCAAAGTGGCTGGTGCCTCTACTGTATTGATTTTTGGTGTCACAAAGCAGGAAGACATTTTCAGATTGAGAGGTCACCTTTATGTATACGACTAAATTTGCAGTTCAAAGACAAAAAGGGAGTATAATAAATTCCCACAAGAATTAATTTTTGGAACATGTCTAAATATTTATTGAATCAGAGTTTCTGTCAGTTAGCATTTCATTTCCATGTGTTTTTAAATGTGTGAGGCAGGGTTTTGTGTGTTTTGTTGAGAGTTTATGTGGCCTTGTGTTGGATATGATATTATTAAAATGTGTTTCATTAATGTTACCATAAACAATAATTGTGAAGATGAAGCTTGCATTTTAAGGGCTGGAGAAGCTTATTAAACAGTGCAGAGAGAATGTTAATGGTAGGCACTGCAGACCCCCTGTGGTGAGTGTTTCTTGCAGCATTTTCAGAATCATTAGCACTGTGCCACTGTGCATTGGGCTTGTGTCGCCGAACAGCATGGCCAATCTGCAAAACAATTTGCATGGCTGTACATTGAAGTTCCCTGCCAACTGGCAGAAATCTGCATTGCTCTCCTTATCTTTCCCTTAACACAGTTCCGTGATTTTAATTTTGCCTCACCAAATTCAGTGAGTGCTATGACAAGATGCTGGATGCTTATGTTAGTAATAGCTAGAAGCTGATTTGTAAAAGTCCATATATGCATACTGCATTTGAAATGATGACACATGCACTACTTTATCACATATTAAAACAAAAAAAAAAACGTGCAATATTTTAGTGCGCTTAACATTTCATTTGCAGTGAAATCTCAAAAGTCTGAAAAGAAATAAAAAGTTCCCCACAAGTATATCAGTATAATATCGTGAAGTAAACACAATTCTTGTAGCACAAATTTTGAATGTATTTCTTAATAATGCAAACAGTACTGTTAGCAGAGCATCTAACATCATCACAAGATTTTATCATTGACTTTTGGTTGTTCTGCACACATTTAATATAGGCAAAGAAGTGCAAAACTGTGTGGGCCAAAGCAGCCAGGGAGCCAGTGAACCACAGACTGTGTGGTGTTCAAGCCAACTTGTACTGTCCAACAGTCTGCCCTCATGAGATCCAACCCACCCATCACAAATTCTGGTAGTGAAAGAGGCTAAAAATTAATCTAGATTTAATTACAGAGACAGCATGTGAATGTTGTACAAACTGCTGTAAACCATTTTACAATTATGGGGGGTCCGTGATTAAAGGAAAGGCCCACTACTGGAAAATCAAAATCATGCAGAGCACTTGAATGAATTTAAATACCCCCAAGCTGCAAATTGTAGTTCTCTAAAGCAGGGATACTATTTATTTAAGCCCAAGGCGTATGTTTATATTTATTTAATTTTTTTCCCCATCCATCCATTATCATTAACTACCTGATCCTGAGCAGGGTCACGGCAGTCCAGAGCCTAGCCCAGAAAATCTGGTTGACAGGCTATGAAACTACCTCTGGATGGGATGCCAGTCCATTACAGTGTTGAGCACACAAACACCTTTTACACACAATAGGCAATTTAGCATGACTAATTAACCCGGAACACGTGTCTTTGGACTGTGGGAGGAAACACACCAGACGTGGGGAAAACATGCAAACTCCACCCGAACTGAGCCGGATTCATATTTGTTCTCAACCAGCTCAGGTGCTGTAACGCTACTGACTGAGCGGCTGTGACGTATTTAGTCATTTACAATGTTTAATATATGCACCACCGTATGAGTTTGTTTCTTTTCCTTTCTACAAAATGGAAGACACTGCTTTGCAAGTTTTAGCTGTAAATTTTTACTCACATTTATGTGCTGGTTGTTGACAGTTGTTTCAGGTCTTTATTTCGATAAAGCATCTAATAATTATGGAAGTATTCGGTACAACTGACATATGGTGTGTGCTTCCTTTCCTTTGTGGTTTACTTCTCTAATGTGGGCTCTAATGATGATGTTAAATACTGACTTATTCATTCGAGCAACACAAACTCTTCTGAGCATTATTTGGTTTTGCATATTCCTTTGCATTCCATTTTTAACGTTTTTGTTTTTCCAGTATTTACCACTATTTTGCTGTTAACTTTGTTTTTGTCGCTGAAATATTAGACGATTAATTCTTTATAAACGATATCAGAAAATCTAAAACATTTACCTCTTTCAAGTTCCATTTCATTTAAAAAAGGTTTATGACACTGGACTTCTGAGCTTAATCTCAGAAGCTTCTGAAAGATATATAAATGCACACAATAAAATTCCACATAAAATGGTGTCCATCAAAGTATTACACATATAATTTTACATTTATTGTATAACAACGTAACTGATTCAAATTGACCATGCTGGGTATTTTTTCAGTAGTATTAATTATGTTACTTCTAACACAAATACCTCTATTCAACCAAAGAGGTTTTTTTTTTTTAAATATAAGACAAACAGTTTTGGGGAGAGCTGTAATGTCATTTATCACAATCAGTCAGACAATTTTAACATGGCACGCACTTTTCTTCTACCCTGAGTCACCGAAAGAGTCCTTGTCTATCTAAAAAAACCACAACATAAATCACTTAAGAGTGACATTTGGCTGGATACGTGTAAAAATAATCAAATCAATGTAGCCTGAATGCAGGCAAAATGTATTTAAAATGGAAGCTCCATTACAGCTGTTTGCTGTGAAAGAGATGGATGAGGATAAAACAAAGGGTAATACAATGATAAGAAA
Organism: Arapaima gigas; assembly: GCA_900497675.1. NCBI lineage: Eukaryota > Metazoa > Chordata > Actinopteri > Osteoglossiformes > Osteoglossidae > Arapaima > Arapaima gigas. The sequence continues at coordinate 171,766 of UFQX01000402.1, read as the reverse complement.
GCATTATAACTAATCAATATACATTTAGTTTTGCCACATTTTTATTTTTTGCAACAGACTAAACAACCTGATTTTGAATGTTTAAAATAATTTCAAACTTCATCCAACTGATACTGAGTTCCTATGAGAGTATACTAAATGTAAAACAGCAGAATTTGGGATTTAAAGATCACAGATTTTATTTACAACATCAGTCTTCCGACTGTGCACACTACTATACATCTTACTACTTTAGTATTCCGTACCTTTCTATGCCACGTAGTTAAATAGGAGCAATACTGAAAAACTCAGAGAGGAAACATTTTTTTCTTTTTTTTTTTAATCTTTATAGCCTCATTTTTCTCTGAATGCTTGGTTTACAGTTTCCGTTCAAGGAGTTCAGTGTAATAATGCAGTATTGTATTTCAGGTCAGTTACTGGGATTTATTGTAACTGGAACCAAACTTTGCTCTGAAAAAATATGACTTTCAGTAAACTGTGTTCATTTATTTTTATACAGCTTACGGTAGCTGTTGCACGAAGTACTGTTAGCAATTCACTACTTATTACATTGAAACCATATTAATAAGCCCATGTTATGCTGAAAAACCTTGACTTAATTGACCAATGTCACCTCAGAAAAGTGCTCAGGGGCTCAGCGCTGCTTGTGATTTTTCTTCCCTGACATTTGTAATTGTTGCGGGCAGGGAACTACAAGCTCCAGTGATATTTACCACAGCACTTCTGGGAAATAGGAAACGTCTAGTTATATATTTACTGCATGCTCAGAAAACTGGGAATACTGAAGATATTTGCTAATTTATTGTTCCTGCTTGGGGCAGGTGAAGTGTGCCCTTGGCAAAATTATTTTTTATCACCATAGAGTTTGTAAGCTATTCATAAGGGATTGAAAACCTTTTACGTTTGTCATTTTACATAGTCTGGAATGTTCTGGTATTTTGCCCAGGGAAATCAGGTAGATGTAGTCCTCAGACAAGATGCACATTTGAGGCAAACTGTTCTGTTTCACTTCAAGCCAAATATTTATCTATCACGAGACTGTCATTCTTATCCCTTGAGCCGCAACTTCATTTTGTTGCACGCACAGATAAATTACATAATGAATATATGCAAAATGAAATGAACACATAATAAAGAAAGTAGCATGATTGCCCCTGGTTCCTGAAATCTGCAGGACCTATAATCTTACCTCTACAGTGAAGGTGTTGAACTTTGTCCCTGTAAGGGTCAACTTCATCCTGAAAATGTGTCTTTGAATGATACAGGCCTATGTGAATGATAACTTATTAAGACACTTGTTCACTCACTGTTAATACTTGCTAGTTCAAATGCCATCAGAAATTAGAAAAATACTGTGTGCCTACTGCAGCTACTGAGCCAGTACTTCTACAGTGGGCTCCGCTGAAAATATTGAAATAAAGTATATCAGTGCTCGGTTTTAACCTATTTTATTACAGTATGACTATATCCTTGACTTCATGCTAATTTCATATATTCACAGTAAATATATTGTATTTGCTACTGTTATAGCTCTATGAAATCTGAACATTTCAAATGAGGTTACTCTAAAGCACATAAAAATATTTGTGAACCATCACCAGAAAAAACTTAAATTAAGAAATTGCGCCTTACTGATGACGTGAAGAACTAAAAAAACACTATTTTACATTCTACACAAACTTAGGGAAAAAGTAGTAAATCACCAAAGGTGTAAATAGGGCTGCTTCATGACACAGTATGATTATTCACAGCAGCAGACAATAATAAAAGCTGAGAGACAATGAACTAAAGACAAAGGTGCCAAACTGAGAGTTGCCCATGAAAAGAATTTAATTCAGATCGCCAATACCAATGACTGGTAACCTAAGCCAGGAAGTAAAGGCACACTGACAAGTGTTTGTATGTTACCTTGCTCTTGGGAAGCTTACCAAACCACCGCATAGTTTCTTGACAAATAGGCATTTCAATCTGACTCACATTTATTCTTTCATTGTTATTCTTGGTATTCTATTCGTCAAAATAACTGGTGTTAAATATCACTGGCCTGTGAACTTCCTGTCTTCTACACCACTGCCCACCATATAACCTCCAGTAGATCCTACTGCCTCTTGGGTACACGTCAGAGCATGGTCAGTCATTCTGAATCCGGTCTCCTGCATGACCTTTCACCTCTTTTTTCACTTGTCTGAATCTCACTTTCCCCAGACTCTCATCCCATAGGCCTCTGTCCATCTCCTGCTCTCCCTGTTACCCTCTCTGATCCCTCAATCTCACTCAAGTTTCCCTCCCTGCCACTTTCCTGTCTTGCTCTTGTAAACAGTGGCTCTATTGTCCACCTTCACCTGCTTCTTGCCATCTGAAGCTCCACTGTAATTTACTGGGGAAAAGACCCCTTGGCCGTTTCTCCACGGGATCTTGGCTGCACTAAGCCCTGTTCCCATCAACTTCTCCAGTTCACCTTGTCTTCAGCACCCCAACAATAATGTTCTGAACATTCCTGTTTCTTTGTGAGTTTCTTCACTTGCAGCCCAGGTTTTTTGTTTCCCATTCATCATTATTGCCTTGCATTTTTTTCAGCAGTTTTTGAACTGATAATGTATGTTTAATACGTACTATATGCGCTGTCAGCAGTACAATGTTTATATGTATGTAACATTCATTTTCATTGCAGCATGGTGACAGAGTGACAGCAGATTGCGCTGCTACCTCACAGTGCCTGAGTGGTTCGTGCTTAGCTTAGAATCCAGCTTACTGTGTGTTGAATTTGCCTGTTTTCCCATGTCTGCGTGGGTTTTTTCTCGGTGTTCCAGTTTCCCCAAAGGACGTGTGTTATTGATGAGTCAAAATTGCCTGTTTTTGTGTGAGTGCATATGTGTGGCTACTTTGTAATGGATTGGTTTCTTATCCACAGTGTTCTTCCCCAGTCTAGCGCTCAGAGATTCCTACGACAGGCTCTGGAATTCCGGGACCCTGACAAGTACGAGCAGTTGATGAAACTACGCGTGTGTGTGAGTGAGCTTTTATTTTCAGTGTATAAGTTCTAATGTTCATCCACTTGCTGGATGAATACAAGAATTAGTGCCATAAATCACTAGGCCTTTGGTATTTTAACCAGAGTAATTTATGGTCTGTTAATGCTGAAATTTACCTACATTTTTGTTGAAGCAAACAATCAACTGAACATAAATAGTTATCCGGGTTTAATTCATATGAGCACAGATATATGTTACATACTGTAGATTATAAATAGATTTGAAGTTAGAACTGTGTCAATATATTATTATTATTATTATTATTACTCCAAAACGTGTAAATAAAGATTATCAGAGTTGTCCTGAGAAGACAGATGTAGTCACAACCTGGCATCTTCTATAAATAGGGACTATCCAAAAAATAAAATAATAAAATAAAAAGTAACAGCTGTGATCATTACAGGAAATTCGGCGCATATCCGAATTCTCACTGGCACGCGGGGGCTGTCGCACTTATCTCCAGCTCAGATTTGACAGCCAGCTTGTCTCAAGGCACCTTCCCTAGAGGTGAGGGACAGACGATAAGACCAAGGAAAGTCATGCACGGCCAGCACAATCTGCAGCCAGCGACTGCCTAGTGGAGCAAAAGAAATAGAATCATATAGGTGGTCCCTGGTGTCTAAGCTACCCCTCTGACAATCCACAAAGGGCTTAATCAGTGAACCTGGTGCTTTAAATTAAATTTTAAGAAATGTTAGGAGAGTGCCCAGTAAGTGCTTTCTCCCTGTTATTAAACGCAGCGTGATTTTTACAGATTAATAAAGTTGCAAGACTCGGGAGCTTATGAAAGGCACATTTCCAGACAAACTGAACAGACAAAAAACAACAACTTTAGCGGTCGCCAGGATTACACATCCCAGTGCTTTAATGCCTCCGAGTTGCAATTCATACAGAGAACGTTAAAAATACACTTTGCTTTGTAACCATGTTGTCAAAGTTTGAAAGGCAACCTTGTACCAGCAAGGAATTGCTCTTCAGTTCATATTATTCTAGGATATGTGTCTTTGAAAAAGTGTCTTTTATTTCTTGTATGTTAAAAATATAATAAATCTTCAGATTTCCACTGATATTTGCCTTCAGTAATAACTTTTTTCTAAAGGTTTCCAATATTAATTAAAAATATTATTGAACATAATCCCCCAAATTAAACACATTTTTAGAATTCAGCTGGGACAGCTGTGGCTTATACTGTTGATTTTATTTTTTTTTACAACTTGGAGTACATAACAAACAGTGAAAACTTGAAAGACTATTTCTGAGATTTTTTCTTCTCCCTGAAGGTGACAATTCCATTCTAACCTTAGTGGTGCAACCTTGATTTTTAATAACAACATTCTCCTTCATTGTTATTTCATTTGAAAAATGTATGCAAGCTTGAAAAGGAGATAGTAGCATGAAAAATCCCTTTCAACTTTCCATATCTAGTTTAATACAGAAACAATTTGATGCACCAAAGTATTAAAAATGTAGTGTTTTTGGGGCATGAGCCTGATACACAGGATTTGAAATATGAGTAACTGAACAGCATATTTTATATTCTGTAGTTCAGGGATTCTTGTGCTGTGGGATGTGCCTCTCCAGGAGGTGCAAAGGGGTTACTGGAGAGGTGTGAGATGCCTCCCAGAAAATTTAACACAATTTCTCACTCTTTAATCCAAAATTCTTTTTATGCTAAGTTTACTTACTTATATATAAAAGTATGTGCATACACGGGGAACTGGATAAAATCCCTTTATCATCTTTATTATGTCATGATTTGTTCACTGGGAGAAGGAAATAGGGTGAAAACCTTTAATTTACTTTCAAGTGAGATGTCGGCGTAAAAAGGATAAGAAGTTCCGCTTTAGTTCATAGTTTTTTGGTTGGAAACCCTTGAACAAAATAAACATAAACTCAAATTAATGTTGCATTCTTGTCATCATCAAAATGATCCATGTAGTAATACTACAGACCAAACAGCTTATTGTAAAATGGATGTATGACTCAGTGGAGTGACATTCAAACGTTCAAGATGTGTATTCCCTTGCAAGGGATGCTCACAAATGTAACCTTCACATTTCACATAACCTCATTCTATGCTGGACTGTTTTTATTCATGCATCGAGAAGGGGTCCTGCTGGCTCTAATCACTGGCCTATTGTGTCGTAATTTTGCTCTGGAAATGGAGAGATGTAATTGCTAAAATTGCATGATGTGCAAGAATCATAATCATTTCCATCCTGAACTGCAACACATTCTTAATTATGTGAAAATGAAATTTTACAAATTACTGAACGGAGGGCATATGTCAACATCAACTGGCATGGTATATTTAGATATGCTAGAGATGTATGTATGCATATATGCACGTATGTGTGTATAGTGCATATATGCACGTGCACGCATACATAACTGGTCAGCTGGATATTTTTTGGCTTTCTTGATAAATTACACAATGATTTTTATGTTGAAATGAAGGCATGTTTTATTTAATTTCATTAACGATCGTCCCATTCATAGCAGCTGCATGAAAATACTTTTGAGAAAATATCAGCTGCCTCAGGTGTCCTGCTGTGCTTGATTGAAAATCTCTAATGCAGTCATTATGGAAGGCAAGGCAGTGCACTCCATTATAGTCTTCATAATGGGAAAGTGACTGCGCGACTTTGAAGTGGAGGTTATTTTGAAGCACAACAGGTGGCGGTCTGGTTCAAAAATTACAGTGAAATTCAGTAAAGGATGAACATGGGATCTGGCACTATGTCCCTACTGGATTTACAGTGAAGATGGAAGAAGGGAAATTATACTGTAGCCAAATGAAACAACTTAATATTGTGAAGATATTCAGTAATGGGAAAGATGCATCTATTTTGACATACACACTATAACCTACAGTCAAAACAAAACGGACTCATACAAACGCACAAATCAACGCAAACCCACCAAACATTTGTACATCATTATATAAATATGAGTTATAATGCCCTTTACTGGCAAATATCAAAAACATGCTACAGTTGACTAGTTTTCTGAAAATTAACGATAGCATTAAATACTAATTAATATTAAAAGCAGTCTGTAACGGAAATTATGTATTTATTTCTCATTTTTTGATGATTGCCATGTTTATGAAGAGGCTAATTTAATATGCACTTTGTATCACTGGGTATTTTGTCAGTTAGGAGCAGAGAGAGTTGAAATTGGGTCCAAAAGATTATGTGCCGTAAGGATGAGGTTCTAGCACAACATAGCACCACACGAGCTTGGCTCAGACCCCCTGCACCCATCCCCACAGACAAAGCAACTGGTATCATATATATCCTGTTCAGTTTCCCTTGTGTGTGATTGCTCTTAAGGCCACTGTGGTTCTCTGGATCCAATTCTGCCCATGTAGTGTTACCTGCTGTGCTGCGAGGACGACCCTCAGCGACTCTCACACTGTCAGCAACTTCTGGGATTAGTTTCTCCTTGTCACAGCTAGCAGGAGGGGGCTGCCTCCCTAGAGTGGTCTATACTATCAATAGAAACTTGATAGATTGAATAATCTCTATGTAAAAAAAAAAAACTGACGAGGTGGGAAATTAGCTTATACATTTTCAGTACGGTTTGGTGAACTCGTGAATTAAGGTATCACTTCTACTTAATTTAGATAACAGTGGAATGTTTTTTGGTACATTTCCATTCAGTAATATTAACCCAATATACTTTCTAGTCTGCAATAAAAATACTGGTTGGAAAAATGCTACCATTTGTAACCCTGGTATATGTGAACATTTTTCAAAGTACCATAAATAATATCATCTCATTATTGTTACGAACCTATCTGGGTGTTAGGCTTGTGTTACATGCTAGAGGGCAAAGGGGCCACAAATAAAATGGTAAAAGGGAAGGTGGTGAAGATGAATGTTGTCCAAATAATGTATCAGGGAAAGGATTTAATACAGGGACAGACACAATAAAAAAAAATACATACACACACACACAAAAGTGACAAAGGGTCCAAAGTAAGAAAAATAAACTAACTCACAACTCAAAAGAAAAAGTGGTAACACCAGAAGAAAGTCTTCAGGTCCTATTTAAACCACCCTAACTAACTAACTAACTAACTAACTAAACAGAAAACTAGACACAAAAAAATTACAAAACAAGAGCACACACAAACCTACAGCAAACTTACTTCACACTCTTCCTTGCTCGCAGGTGGGATTTGCCTCCACATGAGGTGGGGCCAGCAACCCATTATTCCAATTTTCCAGGTGCCAGGTGCACTGAATTTGCTTGTAGCTCACCTGGTCAGCACTGAAGGAAGAGAAAACAAAAACAAGCAAACAGCCACTCCAAGGCTATGACATGATACATTAGTGTAACCAAAGTGATCTCAGACACAGCTGACTCCTGCGATTTTCATTTATCTGCCCATTTCCAAATATGTTATCCTGATGACACATAAGATGAGAAAACAGATCAGATACACCAGAGCAGATATCTCATTTCAGTAGAAACTGGGTCCAGCTTCTCCAGGTGAACTCTAGGCAACTCAAAAAAACTAGCTGAAAGACGCAAATCCTCCTGTGGCTTCTTCTCTCCCTCCAACGAGATGTGGTCAGAAATCCTCCAGGGCACCCTCTGAAGACAGGCGTGCTTTGCAGGTGGCCAGACCAACTCCCCTGGCACTGCTCAATAAGGAGGAGCAGCCAAATGGCTATGTGGCTCACTCAGATCACCCAGCTTGTCATCCTATCACAGAAAGCTTCAAGCCCGCCTTCTAATTTTTCTAATTTTGGCCACTTGCAGTCATAAACCCATCCTCTGGGTCTTTAACTAAAGCCAAAGGCTGCCAGCAAAGATAAGATGGACCAGCTTCAAAGACACATGCCTGTAAATCACATCTTCTGACAACTATTAGGTTCTGCTTCACAAAATAATACTGCTCTTTTTATTAGGTTTTCACTTTTTACAGCTTTTTAAAATTTTATTGAAATTTTATGTTGTTTCGCATTTTCATGTGTCCATTCAAATAACACTGGTCAATAGGTTTAAACGTATACATCAAATAGGTGATTTTTACTAAAGTGCATTCCCTGAATTAAAAACTGAATCCCAAATGTTGTATTAGGTATTGTTATTTTTGGAATTAAAATGTATTACAATTACTAAATATCTTGTATTTAATACACTTTGAATATTATCTATCAACGCTAAAGGCACATAAACTTGTCCTTATGGAGGATAAATATTCTTATAAAACTTTGTTCCGTATAATGCATTGTCACGTAAATCATATTTTAAACATGCGATTACAGGTTAGAAAATGGTTAGTACTGCATTAAAAAAAGAAAAAAAGAAAAAAAACCCTTTACAGAAACCTTCTGTTTGTAACTGGATTCTGGGACTTTAATGAGATTCCAGCAATAGTCTGCCTGGCATGTTTGCCAACCAACTTTCCGCTTATCTTTTCACCATGGCAAAAATATCCCAGTAGAATCTTTCTCGTCCAAGTTCAGACAGAAAGCAATCCAAATGGCAATGTAGAAATGTATCATAAATGAAATATTTCACTTTTTAATTTTACAGTATAAGTTTCAAGCATTCCCAGAAGGAGACCTACTGTTTTAAGTACGATCAGTGCCCTGTTAATAAATTTACACGTGACACAGCAACTTGATGAACATAAAAATGTAGCCATTCCACTAAATGTTGGGATAGGAATATTTCAAATACTTTTTCTTATTAGAACTATGATGTCATTACTGCTTACACTTCAGGCCTCAGATGACCAGCTACTCCATGTTTGCTTGTAGATTTCCTACCGCTGCAGACATATTTAGTTTTTTTTAAGTTCAGTTTTTGTACTCCGCCAATGAAACTTCAAGTATTCATAAATAAACAATAATCACAAAGAACTCCTTTCTGCTTAGATGTTAAAGGTTGTAATTTGTCTGTTTTCAGTCCTGCACTCCCATACTTTGTATGTCAATGTATGCAAACTGGACTTGCAGGTATGGTCAGCTACTCATTTGAATTTCCAATTTCCCCTCAGAGGGTCAGTGTAGAATCTGTGTGGCAAAAAGCAGGCTTGTCTCACTTGGGCACTTCAGTCGTGTTCACATTCAGAAACAAGCCCCAGTATTTAAACACTGGGTTGCATTATGGTCAAATCTGACCCGTTGACAACTTTTATCTATTATATAGCTTATATAGACACCTTATCTTACGTATAGCTTCTTTTATCTGACTTCTATAAGGCCTCGTGACATCTGCAAGGCACCTGAACACAGAGTTAATGGTCTTCAGTGTCACGTTTTACTCACATTCCGTACGTTTATTTTGTGTCTGCTCCAGTGTCATGTCAGGTAAAGGAGGTCTATAGACCATCAGTTCCAAAAAGAAGTGCAATGTTTGTGATAATGACTAGGAATGAAGTTGGTCAAAGGAGTAGAACAGTATTAGATGATGTTCTACAACATGTTTATAATTGCTTAATAAACCATTATATTGGACAGTGATAAATAAAATAGAAATTTGTCCAAGGAATCAATCATAATTTTTTCAAGTACAAAAACTATGCGCCATGAATGAAATAATTATCGTGAGAATTTAGTGACATCCAGTGTAGCTGGATGAAAGATATGGTAGCGTGGCCATCACCTCATGTCAATTACAGCATAGCTCGGAGTATGTAATTGTCAGGTCCTGCAAAGAAATATTATAGTGTAATGACATACTCTGGTGTGAAGCTTTCTGAAAAGCTCTACTTTTGAAGAAAAAAGTATGCACACACATAGACATATAGCAGTTTTACATTTTACTTTCTAAGAATTGTCATATCTGGTAATTGTCTTCCAGTAGCAATGAGATAACTTTGTGGAAATTAGATTCACGTCTGCCGTGTCACCCTACTTCCAGACCATGCTCAGACTGCCTTAGAATTATAAAACACAAAGCTGTTGTAAATTTGTCACCTCTCCACGCTTTATCTCAGCCTGCAGGCAGTCTCTTTCATAACAGTATGGATACAGCGAACAGTGCTCTCTGAGCTTATTTCTCTCTTTCCCATCCCAAACCAGAAGTCTCAATGTTATCAGAAAATTATGAGACAGGAAGTAAGCTTCCCATATCTCCATACATTAAATGCCTTTTGTCTCAGAGTACACCCTTTTAGCTGAGACAATACATAGAATAGCGCATTATCGCTTTACAAATGGTAAGCTTTCCTACTCAATTAGGCATTTTTGCTCTGTTCAAGCTCAGCACAAAAAAACGTATGCAAATACATTGATAATACTTGGGCCCTAATTAAGTTACTGTTCGTGGACTAACCTCCTTGTACATGAGCCAAGGTGACAATGAACATTCATGTTGGGTGACCATAAGTGAGAGTTTAAAAAAAATCATTAGGGTATTAAGAGATCAGAGGAGGCACCTGACAGAGTTTGCAGATTACAGTCCGAATGTCAGCAGGTACAGGAAGAATGAAGTCATGCTGGATTTTGGCAATTAAGCTCGCTGTGATTTCAGCCCCATGTGATTTCGCCGCATAATGATGCCCAGGTCGCATGGGCTCAGATAATGAAAATTAGACTTAAACAGCTTGGTTGGAGTATGAGAAATAGAACAGCTGAAGAAGAGGATGACAACATCTCATCAGTTAAATTCTGAGATGCTGGTTGTTGCTAAAAATACATTCTTTGGTATCGGTGCGGTTTAACCATTTGAAACAATTAACACGTTAAGGACATAAGCCTAAATGCACAAATCCTCAAATTACACAGCCACTGATTTTTTGATAAGTTTGTATTATATATAATATAACCTTTACATAGGAAAAAATAAGGTCTGGAAATGGGCGTGCGGGAGGTGCATTTTAACTATCCAGTTTGCATTTTGGCATTTGAAAATAATCAGATGTCTGCAGTAATTCATACAGAGCTTTAGTGAGTTGGGGTTTATTTTAAACAGCAGTGATTTAAACAAAAAAAAAGCACCATCTTCTGTGGGCACTGAAATTTTCATGGATATCTTCCTTCACGCTTATTTTCCATTGAGTATAAAACATATTTCACTTGAATGGGGTGTATTCTGTCTTCTGGGTGGCTGACACTAGACGCGTTATGACAGTCTTTCAGCCTGTTGACACTCACTGGGTTAGAGCTGGATAGTGTTTTATGACTGCCAGAAATAATTAGTAAGAAACAAAATAACAAAAAGGCTAAATGGTACTTGTTTGTATCTGTGTAGACCAACATTTTATTAGCTTCCCAGTTCTATCACCTGGTTTAACACATTTAACCAGACTGAATTTTGCTGAAGGAATAACGGTTAAGTACTTATTTTCAAAGAAAGATACTACCGATTCCCTTCTTCAGCTGTCAACCTGTTTGCCACATCTGCATGTCCTTAACCACTTAGTTTCCTGTGAATTTCTTGTGTTTGATTTATCTAATATGTCAAAACTTTCATCTTAATGACCTGAAGCAATTAATATTAAATTGGTCAAAGATTATTAAGTCCAATTTCCAGATCTTCAACATCCACAAGTGATGGCAGGATGCCTTTTAGGTATAAAGTACTGGATCCTGTCCGGTTTACAGATTACAGATAAGGAAAGCAAAGGCAAAGCAGAAGAAAAAAACAGATACTTATTAGGACAGTTGAATATGGCTGAGAAAAGCAGGAGCCTATTTTTATTGAAAATGCTGAGAATTGTGCACAAGCTTTTGTTAAGCAAAATACAAAAAACTTGGAGTCAGGGATTTCTGATATTCTGTACAATATGTACATGCATACATCAGTTGAATGTACAGACACGTAAGCAATAAAGCATTTGAAATTCAGAAACAACTTTGTCAGTAGAAGCAAGCGCAGGAGAAAACAGCATACAAGAAACACTCCACCTCAAGGTGCTTCACCTAAAGCAGTCAATTTTTCACATTATCAGAGTTTTTCAGTTATGCTAGAACTGAAGAAAAGTGAGAAAAGTATATATCTGGGACCAAATGAAAGCCTTAAAGCCTAAAATAGCAGAGTGACGGGATTACTTTTCTCACTATGCGCTCTCATCATAAACAGTTCAAATAAACAATATTATTAGCGCCACAACTCTGCACTGGAGATACAGTTACTGTTAATGGATCAGTATTATTATTTACTCATTTAACTGATCTGTTTCTCCAAAGCAACTTACAGTGCTAGATTTTGAGTGCATATTCTATGCTTTAATGAAGTGCTTTTCTTGGGAGCGCAGTGGCAGTGGTTTGCATCTTGACTGTTGTTTTTTGATGTCTTATTTTGTTACATGACTTTACAGTATAAGGTTTACAGACTCATGAATGTGAGAATAATAGGACCAAGTCAAAGGCTAATACTAAAAAGTTAGCTAAACCTGAATAATTTAATAAAGGCTTGGCGCTGCTCAGCAGAAACTCCATAGATTTAGAACATCAGTATGCAATACAGCGTGTATGTGTACAGGACACATTGTCAAGTAGACTGGACTAAGAAGAGCCCATAAACTGGCAAAGAGAAACATTTTTTTCTTCTAATAATCCAAAACAGTTATGCTCAGTATTATTAATTTTATAGTCACGATGTCTCAAGCCATAGGGAAGTATAGTATATAGATTGCAGTGTATTAAAAATTATTATTGGTGTCTTATAAATATTTCTATTTGCAGCATGGTTATTTCAGGTGGATGTTATGCCCAAGAATAGTTAGATCCAGTTCCATGGTGGAGGATCCAAAGCTAGTTAACTTTAGGTCCCAAATCTGGGTGCTTAAATACCATGTTGGCTGATAATTGTAAACCATAGACCCACATGTTTGGCCTCAGATGCATCTGTAAAACTCTGCAATGTCTTGTTACTGCAAACAAAACAAACATGAAATGCAAGAAAGACCTAAAATTATACAACTGTGACAAATGTTTTTTAATTGTTGTGGTTTGCTAAAACAGTGCAAATGCAAGGTTAAGTGCCTTTCATTTTTTGCTCTCAACTTGACGGGTATCTCTTATTAATTTGAGCCACACGGCAGAACAGCAAAGTGTATTTTTATTTCTCTCCTTATTAATGCCACACAATTTGAGAATTTGATTTGCCGTTACAGGCTACTCAGAATTTAAATGTCATGCTCAGTGATATCACCTTCAGAGTGGTGTCACTGTATGGTATCATAGTGGGAACCATCTGGTTTGGCTGAGTGGGAGTTGACAACCCCGTCTGCAGCCAATTGATCTGATGGGGCCATCCTAACAGCTCCAAAGACAGCACTGACTCCATCCATCTACAGGCGCTCTCAAGAGATGCAGTGGGTGGTGGATATTCATGACACACATGCTGGTCTTATACTGAGTCTGAAGTACAACTCAAGGTCCATTTGGTATATTGGCACATTTGCTGCTTAACTTCCTTCCCTTGGGTGCTACATAATGTTACATTGTGGATTCATGGTACAGTAATTAATGCCGTCTTAATAACCTAAAACTGAACTATTGTAGGGAAAATATGTTCATCAGTTGGTCGCCTACAGTGAGGGGTCACTGTTTCAGCTAATGTTCCAAGGCTATTATTTCCCTTTTCAGAGATACAACTTAAGCAGAGGATTACGCTGGAATGCTACTAATCTAAATAAAGAAATGAAAACTCAAACTCTGTGGAAAACCAACAGAAATGACACAGCAGCACCATATACCGTTGCAGTACATGGCAGATTTATTGAGCAAAACAATATATCAGCTGCAAACCAGTTCTGTGTTTATTTTTTAACATAAGTGCTCATAGTAGGTCAAATGGAAACTGTCAGTCTAAAGTGCAGCGTTACGTTTCATGCTGTGTCCTCCCAGACAGATGGCGTTTGTTACTGGATTTTGTCGCACAGCCTCCAATCTGGAAGGGAGCCTACTCGCTATATTGTGCGCCGGAGAAAATCTACACAATTTTTCTTGATTTGCTGTTTTGCTGTTATTTTGTGCACTGGGCAGTAATTATTTTCTAAGAAGTTATATGAAAATTAAGTGCAGTCAGTCAGTCAATCAAAAACAACCAAATTTGATTTATTTCACATGCTGTCCAGTGATCGTGTGCAGGATCTTCAGAAAGAGTTTGAGGATAGAAGACAAAGTTTTATTTATTTATTTAATTAATTAATTTTTAGATTTGCTATTTTTCATTAAGAAATAAAGATAATTCAGTTAGGTGCAAAAGAGAGAAATTAAAGTTAAGTCTTCAAAGACAGGACTCCTACTTTAGTTTTGACTGGAAACATTTAGAATCTCCAAGTTTCATATAAGACCATGACCATGTTGAAGATTGCCTTAAGTTTACTAAGGATCTATGGTTAAGGCTAAAACTACTGAGCTGACAGTTTGTCGTGTTGTTGGATTTAGCCATGAAAAAAAAATGCAGGTTAAAATCATTTAAAGAAGATACGTACATAATAAAGCTGCTGTACAATGAGGTGAGCAACTAAGACTACAAACAGACCAGAGACATGTGATTTAGACATGAGAGGATGTAAGAAGTTTTTTCAGCAAAACAGCATAAATCCAGTTCTGGAATGAGTACTGCTTTGAGTAGTCAGATTCGGAAACAAAACCTCTCTGGTTTGTTTGGTAAACTAGATCCCCTTAGTCGGTTTCATCAGCATAAAGTCACTTTCATTCACTTATCCACATTCACCTCCTGGCTCCTGTTACTGACACATGCCAGCCAAATATCGTAAGAAACTTTCAAAGCTAAGTCCCTTTTGTCATATTGCACCTTCTGTCACAGTATGCTGTATGGTAATGTGATGTCAACAGTTTTTAGGACAGACTGAGGCAGATGTTCACGGAAGCTTTTGGGTACTTTTAAATATTCACTGCAAAGTTTATTTTCTACTGAAAACAGTATTAAATTTTGACATGTGACATTTGAAAGTGTAGCAAGATGATATGTTGCTTGCACAGTTCTGCTGGCAATTTCATAGCTCATTACCTTGGTTATTTATTTATTTATTTGCCAAAATGAAGTGCTCCAAGTTTAAATGAAAAGACAATAACAACTAAAACAGAAAAGGTTTAGTTGCTGTATTCTGTACCTTCCAGAGTTTCTTCATAACTTAACTAACGGAGTTACCAGTTGCTGCCCAGGTGAAAAAGGCTTAGCAGTGTAAAGGTAAAAAGTAAGAACACATTATATAATCACCAAGATGTTTTACTATTAAAATGGTTGAATTTTGTACATAAGTATTAATAGTGCTGTCAGGCAGGCCAAGGCGAGTGCTGTGCATGGTGGTTGTATTCAAGTGGAAAGGAAAACACTAAATATATATCACCAAAATGTATTACTCTTATGTCAATAATGTGTGCAGCACTGTGTGGGTGTGTCAGGTATAATTTCTTATTAATTTTTACATTTTCTTTGTTGACATATAACAGCCACTGGCTCCTGTGATCGACCAAAAGCCATGCAGCCAGGCTGTAGCCATATGCACACAGTAATGATGATTTATATCTCATCAGATTTTATTACCTTTCAGTCTGTATGTGTTTGAGAGAGAAGGTATGTCAGCCTTTATGTATGTGGAACAAATAAATTTGTTGGTGTCATGTACTTCAGCACGGACAAATATGCGTGTGTGTGGACTGAGAAAACCTACCAGGATTGCATGTAGATGCTCAATGTGTCATATGAATGTTACATTTTCTAAACACAGTAATCCCTCAGTATCCAAATCTAAATCATACCTGAAAACATCAGATAGGTCAGATATCGGATTTTTCAAATATCGTTTTCCACTACTTTAAATGAGGGAAAATAAATAAATAATGTGCCCCCAGCCCATCAAAAAATACCTATATAGTTATCACCCCATGACTTCAACATGATAAAACAGTGTAAACACCAACTGCATAATTAGAAAACACTTAATGTTGTCATTAATTTGCGTGATTATACTAGGTCGTGCAGTATGTACAGTACAGAACATTTCTCATGTTGGTGCCCCCCGTGTCACTGTGTTGCACACAGGAGATGAGAGAGCACTTGCATGGGGTTTGGAGTGGGAGTTCAGTGTTATGAAATGTTTAATAAAGGGAATATAGACGTGTCAAAGTAACCCATCACCTCTGCCACTTTGTTTGAAACAACTGGCATTGAAATAAATAGTTTTTTTTAATAAAAATTAAATGCACAATAAACGTGATGACGTAGTATGTTCAAACAAACCAAAAAAGGAGGAAACAGGTGATAACACCAGTGCACAGGCATAGTGTTATTTTATTACAGTATACTGTACAGTATTTATTTGTAGACATTTATTTAGATTTTCTTTTGCATTTTTTTCATTATACAGAAGCTTTGAATAAAACCTTGCTAATGCTTGCTATAACTTGCTATATTTCCATTCAGATGCCGATATATATAGGTGTCAATTCTCAAGAGCCATTATAGCAGAAATTCAGATATAGGGAGTTTGGATACTGAGGAATTGCTGTAGTAAGTAGACTTTTTGGAGTTTAATGAACTTCATTATGCAAAAACCGCACTTAGGGTAAGAAGTACCACCGTGGAAGAATTTAGTCAAACAAGAAGCAAACAAAACCAAGCTTTACAATTCTACTTTATTTTTATTACAATTTACTACACAGCCAAACGTTTAACACAGGTTACGCGCATGCATGGACAGGTAAATCAAAATGGTGACTCAACCTTTCTGGGCATGAAAGCCCTTTTTATGAAGTGTGAAAGCATAACTCATCCAGTAGCAGACCAGACCAATGAGCATCAAGTACCCCTAACTCTGCCCAAATGAATATAAAGAGATAGTCCTATTGTACTTGTTGACAGACATTAACACAAAAGAGTAACCTAATAATGGATAAAAAGTAAGTTAGAAATTCAAAGTATTCATGACACTGACCAGCAAGCAGTTTAAGGTAAGAAGTCTTACTAGATCTGTAGAAAAAAAATATCCTCCCCTGATGGAATCTAAAAAGCATCATTCAGTTCCAGTAAATATAAGACAATTCCTTAGTGCAAATAATTCTCCAACACCACTGTGCCAAACTTCAAGTCAGTGGCTTGAAAAACAGCTGTGCATAAAGCACAAGCAAACTCACTAACAGACAAACAATCAAACAGAGGGGATTCGACCTTACAGACACGCAGATAACATTTTTGCTGAATACATCATGTGTGCTGCACCACATGTGGAAAACACGAAGGCTTCTAAGTGGAAAAAGAATTAAAAGTCTATTCCTGATCCAGTTCCTAATTTGATAATAAACTGCAAGGCTCCTTTGTATTTAGACAACATGATAGCTAAAACTATAGTTCAATCATCCTCCTTTCATTGTATTTGTTTATTTAAAGACAACAATAATTTAAAATTGAACTTAACACACATTTGACAGTCAATTTTTTCAACGTCATCCTGTGACAAAACATATCGATGCGTTTTTTAGTAATAATAGTGTTGTAATCTGTGCGACTTGTTTCATAAATTCATAACAACCCAGGTTTCTCAGTCTTTTTCAACAACCATCCAGTGATTTATTTCCATTAATAACTTTGCCAATTTAGAGTGTGGTCCCCTGGACCCATGTGGCATGAGGGATGGTAGAATCCTGACAAGAAGTCAGTCCATTGCAAGTCACACATATCGCATATATTCAGGTACTGTCGCTCAAGCTGATAAAAAAGGAGTTGAATTAGCTACTGTGTCACTAAACTGGATACAGAACATGTACGAAATGATCACATCCCTGCAAGAGATCTAATTCATTCAATAATTTTCAACCATAGCAGTCATCAGACAAAATTCAAGTTTGAGTTCTGTCCAGGAAAAATATTAAACAGAACATTTTTGGCAATATTCAGACAAGTGTAACTCACTCGGTCAGCTTTCTTCTGCATGCTTATTCCAAATATGTTTCAGCTGAATGGGTGCAAGACATCAACAGCTAAATGGAGAAGAAGTGGAAGAGTGTGCTGAAAATGTTCCTTGCAACCTTTCTGCATTCATACGCTGAAAAGAAAAAGCAGCTCTCCAGTCTTAATTGCTCTCAAACAGACAGTACTCCATGTCAGAACTGTGGGAAAGTAGATACGAAGGACCAAGGGATAAATAAAAATGATGAAGTTGGGGTTAACATTAGTAGAGTAATACAAGCTTTTTAAAGCAACAGAAGAGCTGTTATCTGCCTTAAACCGTCGCACTGCAAACATCCTTGGGGTTGGCTGCTAACCCAGCTGTGTGTACAGATCATTTGTACTGACACTTTCTCATTTCATTATGTTATTGTGCCATTCTTTTCATGATGGTTGAGTAGTTACAGTGCAGGTAGAAAAGTGTGCAAGCCATGTATTGGAAGGCAAAATACTTTTCATCAGTTTTCCCCTCTAAGCCTCCAGTACACAAAATAATTAAAAGAACCTAAGAAGCATTTCCCCACCAAGGTTAGTGTCTGCATTGATTTGCTCCTCACTTCCTTGTGCTTTTTTCTCTCTCATGCTCATCTCTTTCTCTATATCCTGCATTTCAGTGCTGACTCGAAGAAGTGGCAGCCATGTTAACAGGGTACAGCCAAGTGCACTTTGTTTTAGTAGTGTTTTCAGGAGAGCACGCAAGCCTTTACAGTGCAACACAGCAACATATCAGCCCCATTGCCACATCCTGGAAGTGTCTAACAGTCCCAGGGATAGAATGGAAAGCGTTACATTGGTAAACACACAAAAAGCCATTTAGCTGATGTGTTAGATTAAGGCAATAACCATTTCGTACTTTTGCCAAGTAACCTATGTTACAAGTTATTAGTGGAAAATAAGCAGACACGGCTGTAAGGCAGAGCCACCTCACTGCATGAGAAATCCATCTGCCACATATAAAAAAAATGCTATGTTCATGTGTCTCGCAAATAGCTTGTTCATATCCAGTACTGCTTTATGTTGTAGTACTGTCCAGTACGGCACCCTCTAAAAGACATACTTTGCTAATATCCTTAAAGTTTCATGTCTCGTGTTTGCTTTGATTATATGCATTTGTGAAGTCTCTCAATTTTAATCTCATAAATAAAGCACAATGCCCTGCACGCTGTGCTGCGCAGCTTGATGCTAAATGTTCTAGAAGGTGTATTACAGTGGCTTAGTGATATTTGGGAAAGTTGGTTTTGGTGTTTTCAGATGGGCTCTGAACATGTTGTTATTGTTATTATTCCCGTTTAAAGTAATGTTAAATACATCCCTGTGTACGCAATTCCAATTTACCTGTACTATAAAGTTTCTAGCATTTATAGTACATTATAAATGAGTACTGGGAGATCTGCATAACATACAACAATGTAGCTTTCTGTTAGACATTACTATTTTCAAGACATTTTGCACAGCTGTAGCAAGATACCTCAGCGAATAGAAATAACAAATTACAGTTAAACTAGTCAGCGGATGATAACAACCATTTATCACCCATTAACCATCAACAATGTGGATACATCTATTTAAATTAAAGGACTCAGAACAGTCCCTATTTCACAGCTATCTAGCAGAACCTGTAACAGGAAGAGAAAATCACTATTTTAGAGATAGTATGATGTCCTTGTGCCAAATCATGGTGAAGTGCTACTCGTCCTGCCTCAGTTGAATCTCTTCTGGCCTTCTGAATGGATGACATCTTATGTGAGGGAAGAACTGGGGTTTCATAATTTGGCTTTTACACTTATTTTGAGTTTGCACCTAGCTTCCCTTCTCTCAGCTCCTGCCCACTGGGACATGACCTCATTGGCAACCAAGCTTCCTTCTGGCTGGAATGTGGTTAAGTCAGTGAAGTATGCAAGGGGGGAAGGCAGCTGTTCATGCTAACCTGTGTTAGCATTATCTGTTTACCTTTTGTGACCAGTACTCCCCTGTTCTTAACTAAATCTGTGCTCATACCTCAAAAGTTCTATGTTCGTGTGAGGAAAAAAAAAGAAGCAAGACACAATCTGGACAAAGAATGGCGCATCGTCGACAATGTTGCTCTGAACAACCAGCAGTGATCTGTCTTGTGTACACAGTGCCTAACTCTGGATATTCTCATGTTGAGTGACTGGATTAATTGGCTGAGTTGAAGCTCAGGACCCCATCCTTTGACAGAAACGCTGCTGATAGCACCGATGCAGTTTTTTCTCAGCCAAAGGAAGTGGCCAGGTTTTGGTGGAACTATTACACCCTGGACAACAAGGTGACGAATGTGTTTGGTACAGCTCAGGTGCCAGAGGCAGGAAGGTCAGTAATGAGAGTAGCTCTGGTTTCAACTGTAACATTTTAGCTGAATGCACCATGTGTGCTGTAGCACATGTGGAAAGCACAAAGTCTTCTAATTGGAAAAAGAATTAAAAGTTTGTTCCTGATCCAGTTGCTAATGGAAAAACCATAGGGCTACTGCCACTGGTAGTCGATTCTCTGGCACAGTTGTGTGGACACTGGAAAATCGGCAGTAACCAAATCACGGAATATGCAGCGTACACTTCCAGAAGGAATCTTCAAAGCCTGTGTCTTCAAGAGGTGACTCTAAAGCCCAAGGAGGTTGAGCTAAACTATTCCTGAAATTAATCATTTTCAGTGTTTTTTGTCAAATTCCCTCTCAATCTGGCATATGATGTCATGAAAAGCTTTGCATGTTGTGTGCTTGCTGCATTTTGCTTCTTGGTGTCGGAGTGAACCTGCGTAGCTCATAATTTGTGGCAAAGGTGTTTATTAATGTGCAGCGCTAAAAAAAGGGATAAATACTATTTACAATTTTTACAAACACTCTCTCTACGTTAGATTCACAATCAAAGATTGTCAACAGGCCTCAGTCTTATCAGTTTCAGAAACAACAAAATGAAATATTTAAATAGCCTCCTCCTTTTGGCTTAGGAAGAACACAAAAGGAACCACTTTACACAAAAGGTTGTCATAATAATACACATAAAACATGGATAATAATATATCATGAGACACATTAGTGGTTATCTGACTTACATAAGTACAAGTCTCATCCTTACACAGTGTCTCTAGTTATAATGAAGTCATATATTTACAGCAAAACAAATATTATGTTAAAGGAGCAAGACTTCAGCACAATAAAGGCACAAGACTCCAACACTTTCATTAAATTGATTCACTTTCTTTAACTGCTTGTTCTAATCAAATCACAACATGTCCAGGAATCAATGGCTGCTAGGCAGAGAGGGTTACAGCCTGGATGGGACATCAGTCCATCGGACTATAGTTACACATGCAGACAGTGCAGGCAATTCAGAGGTGAGAGGAAACCAGAACACCTAATGAAAAGCCACACAGACACAGCAAGAACATACCAATTCAACACAGACTGAGCTGAATTCAAACCCACGCCCAACCAGCCCAGGTGCTGTGACGTAGCAGTGCTACCTGTCATTTCACCAAGCCACTCTGTATGATAACAAAAGTAAAAATGTATAATTTATTATTTAAAAATAGAAATGATCCTTTGGTGTAGATTACATTTTTGACACTTTTGAGTACAACATAAAGTAATGGGATACATCTGACTTTCATAAAGTGTTGGTTATTTCTGCAGAAGTTCATGCACTTTCTGCACACATGCACTTGTCATTGGTGATGTGACTGCATATGCATAATATGATACTATATCTCTTCCACTAAGTTTTTTATTAAGCAGACAATACCATTCAGCTAAAGCTGGAAGTGTGATTGTTATTCACTTACTCACCCCAATTCGGCTTCTTGGCAGACTAAAACAGCGATTGGATTACATTTGTGGTGCACTTAAATTTTTGTTTATTATTAGGAACAACTCTAAATGGATGCCTTCACAGTTCCTTAGAATACCTATAGTTTGAGAACTGTGATGGAACAATTTTTTTAATGTGCGTACTAGTAATAAATACATTTTCTTTTGTTTTATTCATATTTATTCAGTATTAACCTCCAACAACCTGTGCTGTGGATGAGAAAACACTAAGGTGACTTTCAGAAAAAAAATTGCAGGGCAGTCAAAACACATTTGTATGCATTTTTTTCCTTCTATTCAGAAGTCATAAACACTTGTCCAGACAGATGGTGCCTGTATTTATAAGCAAGCACTTCCTCATATCGCCCTCTTTTCTTTATACGTCTGAGTGCTCAACTTATCTGACATGCTTTCTACAGTGCCTAGCCAAGGTCATGCAAACATCTCACTCCTTTTGGGGAAAATTCACAAAACAGTTTTATTAAACAAGCTCTGCAACACAGTCAGATTGATATTTTACACATATTTATCACAGCAAAAACAAAGCATTTTATTACTGACCATATCTTAAAATGTTATTCTTTCAAAAACACAACCAGCATAGAGTTCAGCAGCAAGAAAAGGGTGGGTAAACAAACAAACAAACAAACAATTCTTTACAAATACACAAGTTCTTCCACACAACCTGTTGCTGTGCTGTATTCCTGTGAAGGTCTGTGCCAATCATATTTCAGAACTATGCATTTTAATAATGACATTTACACAAAAGGCCTGGGATTATTATACCTTTTCCCAAAATGACTTAAATAACTTCTTCTTGTTAAGTTCCAGTGAGATGATGCTCACTCTTGGTGATGACATGTACAAAGTGCCTAGAACCCAGTCTTAGCATATTAACTAAAATAAAATAATGTTAGTCTCAGAGAGTGTGGAAGTGTTTCAAAAGGACCGTCAAATTTAAATAACTAACAAAGACGTCCTGTCTTAACCTATAACTACAAATACAACTTAATTTAGTTTATTGCCTTGTAAAGGCAAGCATTTCAGATCCCTATTCAAAGTGCAGGCTAAATATTAATTTTCTTAAACACAATATATAATGATTGCCATGACCTTTGAAACTGGGAGCTTAGGCAAGGCATCTAAGCTATTTTCAGATGCTTACTTAATATGTGGAACAGTTCAACTATATAAAGCTTATAGCAAAGCTCTATTTAAGCCTTATTGCATTAGGCTCTGCAACTTTGATACAAGACATTATTTTGAACCTACAGCATCAGTGTGAATATGCTTGGGGACATTGCTTCAGGGGATATTCTTATTGAAAAATCCTTGACATCAGAGGTCAGAAATCCAGATCATCATATCCATAATCTGACCTTGATTGTTTGTGGTCTATATGCATTAGTGAAATACTTTAGCAAGTAATGTATAAATCAGGATGGATACTAATATAAAAAAATGTGTGTAGTATCTATGTTCATAGTAATACTTTTGAATCACCTGTGCAGCTTGATGCGTTCTTGTTGTTCGAGCTAACAAAATAAAAACATATTAAGTAATTTACAGGTCTTTAGTAGCAAAACTCTGTTTTAATACACAATTTAATAATTTGAAAAATTTAATTTAATAATTTGAAAAATTCCCCCAACATCTGCTATAATTTCATGGGTTAAAAACAATAATATTGTGTGGGGTTGCAGGGATACTGGAAGTTGTTTTAACACAACCTTGTAAAAGTTCATGCATATTCCGTCCATGTGCCTCTGGGTATTTTTATTGTACTCTCACTTTTCCCCACGATTCCCAAGACATACAGGTCAGTTGAACTGCTGACTCTTAATTGGAGATGGTGTGGGTTTTGTGTGTTACTGCATTGCCTTCTCACTGCAGAAATCACTGCTGTCCTATCCAGTAAGTGTCCTGCCTGTAAATCATCATACATGTAATTCAACCCATCTGACAACTGCGTGACTACATGGACGTATGTTGGGTCAAAGTGTATTTATTTTGTCTGTCTTGTCCTTGAGGTTTCCATGCAGTCAGTAATCTGAAGAAAAGTGTGGTAATACTGTTTAATACTGGGGCAAAAAGATAAAACAATGTATATGCAGCCTGCTGTAGTAAGTCAGGCAGGACACAAAACTATAACAGGGTTCTTTATAGAAGCCTTTTCATTATATACATTTAAACTAAAATAAAAATCCTTAGCATTTAAGGAGCAAAAAAGAAACAGCTCAGTGTGAAACTAAATTAGGATCATGCAGAAACATCACAAACAAAACTGGCAAGACGGAAACTAAATGAAAAAAAACATTGTGAACAAGTCTAGCGGAAGAGGAAACTGTACAGGCAGCTAGAACTGTTTAAGCCTGAAAAAGATGAAACACAAACAGAACATATTCCCACACCATGTAAAACTTTCTCAGACCATTCAAAATTGATAGATTTTTATGCATGTTCTCTGTAATATAGATGACTTCCATGCGTTCCTCCACATGTGTTCCAGGTGAAAAGCTAAATCTGATTCTCTTCCTATTAAAAAAATAACATTTAAACTGTCATTATCCAAAACAAACATGCATGTTAACTTGTAAACGTGTAGAAAATGTCTCTTACTAATATAATGTGATCCAGCAAAGCTTACTCCGGCACACTGAAACAGCGCTCACTGGTTTATGATCTGCACACACACTCACCTGAGTCTTCACCTTATAAACATATGATTCGCACAGAGTTTACTGTGGTCACAATGTAAAAATATGTATTTTTTATAATTACTCCAATACTGGTGTTTGACTTTTCACATTACTAGAAGATCTTTGTGGAAAAAGGTGCAGCCGTACACTCTTAAAGGGGCAGCTCCATAAAATAACAACAAGTGTGAACGCACCTTTCAGCACCTGCATATAGAGCACGAAATACACACTCACTGGCACCTTTATTAGGAACACCATTCGTATGCTGGGTCGGACCCACGTCCCTTTTTTTCCCCTCAGAACTGCACGAATTCTTTGTAGCATGGATTGAACAAGGTGCTGGAAACATTCCTGGTCCATGTTGGCAGTATTGCATCATGTAATTGCTGCAGATTTGTCATTTGCACATTCATGCTTCTAATCTACCATTGTACCACATCCCAAAGGCACTCTACTGGGTTCAGATCTGGTGACTGGGGTGACCGTTTGAAGAACACTGAACTCACTGTTCATAGAACCGGTTTGAGATGACTTGTGCTTTGTGGCATTCACATTATCATTCTGGATGTAGCCATTAGAAGATGGGTAAACTGTGGCCAGTTTGTGACTGTGGCATTCAAATAATGGTTGATTAGATAAGGACTCCCAATGTGTGCCAAGAAAACATTCCCAACACCTTTATACTACCACCAGCAGCCTGAACTGTGAACACAAGGCAGGTTGGGTCCGTGGCTGCATGCTGTTCATGCCAAATTCTGACCCAACCAGCTGCATGTCACAGTAGAAAACAAGATCAATCAGATCAGGCAATGTTTTTCCAATCTTCAACTGTTTCAGTGAGCCAGTGCCCACTGTAGCCTCAGCTTCCTGTTCTTGGCTGACAGAAGTGGAATTCAGTATGGTCTTCTGCTTCTGTAGCCCATCCGACTCAAGGTTCAATATGTAGTGAGTTCAGAGATGGTTTTTTGCCCACCAAAAGAGTGTAAAGAGTGTTTATTTGACTTACTGTAGGCTTCCTGTTACCTCAAACCAGTCAGGACATTCTCCTCTGACCTCTCTCATCAAGGAGGGGTTTCTGCCCACCAAACTGCTGTTCACTTGAAATTTTTTGTTTTTCACAGCATTTTGCGCAGGCTCTGGAGACTGTAGTGTGTGAAAATCCAGCTGCAGTTTTTGAAATACTCAAACCACCCCATCTGGCATCAATAACCATGCCATGGTCAAAGTCACTTCAGATTCAAGATCAGATCTTTTCCTCATTCTCAAGTTTAATGTGAACATTCACTGAAGCTCATGACCCACGTCTGCGTGATTTTATGTGTCACATTCCTGCCACATGAATAGATAACTGCATGAATGATCAGCTGTATAGGTGCTCCTAATAAAGTGGCTGTCGAGTGTATTATCAGTCTAATCTCATTATGTTACCCATGTCCATCATAAAAAAATGGCGAGATGTGAGGTTAGTGAGCAATAACCAAAAGTATCTAGTGTACCTCTTCTAATTAATGGGTTTGGCTATTTCAGCTACACATTACCAACAGTTGCATAAAATCAAGCATACAGCCATCCAGTCTCCTTAGACAAACATTTGCAGCTGAATGGGTTGTATGAAACAGCTCAGTGACTTTCAGTGTGGCACAGTGATAGGATGCCACCATTCCAACAAATCAGTTTGTTAAATTTGTGCCCTACTAGACTTGCGCTTTTCAACCATTAGTTCTGTTGTTGTGAATTGGAAATGTCTAGAAGCAACAATGGCTCAACAATGATACAGTAGGCCACGCAAGCTCTCAGAACAGGCTCACCAACTGCTGAAGCCAGTTGTGCATAAAAATTGCATGTCCTCAGGTGCGACAATCACTACTGAGTTTCAAACTCTGTTTGGAAACAA
This sequence comes from Arapaima gigas, assembly GCA_900497675.1. NCBI lineage: Eukaryota > Metazoa > Chordata > Actinopteri > Osteoglossiformes > Osteoglossidae > Arapaima > Arapaima gigas. The sequence goes on along the minus strand of UFQX01000402.1, from coordinate 145,429 downwards.
CGTCAACACAAGAACTGTTCATTGTGAGCTTCATGAACTGGGTTTCTATGGCTGAGCAGGTACACAGAAGCCTAAGATAACTATATGCAATGCCAAGTATCTGCTGGAGTGGTGTAAAGCACCCCACCACTGGACTAAAGTGAATGCTCTCTGCCTGAATACATAGTGCTGATTTTAAAGTTTAGTGCTAGAGAAGTAATGATCTGGGGCTGTTTTTCACAGTTCCCTTAATTTCAGTGAAGGGAAATCTTAATGCTACAGCACACAATTACATTCTAGAGAATTATTTGCTTCCAACTTTGTGGCAGCTGTTTGGGGAGGGAGGACCCTTTTCTGTGTCAGCATAACAGTGTCCTTGTGCAAAAACTGAAGTCCATAAATAAATGGTTTACTAAGTCTGATGCGGAAGGACTTGACTGACCTGCACAGAACCCAGACCTGAACCTTATCATATACCATAATGAATTGGAATGCCAACTCTGAGCTAGGCCCAACTGCCCAACAACAGTGCCTGACCTCACTGATGCTCTTGTGTTTTGAATAGTCTCCCTAAAATCTAGTGGAAAGCCTTCTAAAGTGGAGGCTGTTGTAGCAGCAATGGGGGGGACCAACTTCATATTAATATTTATAGTTTTGAAATTAAATGTTCAACAAGCACACATGGGTGTGGTGTTCCTGTGTCCACATATCTTTAGCCATGTAGGGTATACCAGTATGAGGCAAATAATCCATAACGTGATCTACCGAATGCTGGCCAAGTCTGGCTAAAGTGCTCAGTGAACAATCGTGTGATTTCTTGTTCTGTTTTAGAAAGTGTATTGCTGTACACAGACACACACAGATCACAAAACAGCTTTCATTTGCATGACATTTTACGGCAAAATGAGAAACCAGATAGATTTAGGACTGCCCTGAACACAACGGACAATCAACAGTGTCCCTGAACAAGGTTTGAGCAGCAGCATGTGGAAGTGAGCATGCCACAAAACATTAGCCTACATAAGATTGTTAGTATGGCTTTAGAGGCCATTGTTAGTTCCAAGTGGCGGCATAACAGGAAGAATTGAATAGGTGTTGACATACTCCTTGGGAATGCAGATAATGAGGTAAGAATGTACATTCATTTTGCACTTTTGTTGTCAGCTACTCTATTTGGAGGCACTTGGATTCATTTGGAGAAAATGAATCTTTTGAGCGCTAAATGACCAGGTGGGAGAGATGGCATTAATTTAACATTTCCAGCCTTGTTATCTCACTAACTAAGTGCATTGATGCTAATATGCTAGTTTGCCTGGTGATCTGTCTATACATACTTTCCTCTTACTTGATAGCCACAATGAAAAACTGACCAAATCGAACATCAAACCAGTCACCCTATACAGATGCTTCTATATCATTTGATATGGAAACTGAAACACTGAATATTTCTACAGTTTAAAAACATCTAGCAAAAGCATCTGATTTATGCTAACGTAACTGTATACCACGCTACATTTGCATTAGGGAAATTGGGTTTTTTTTGGGGTAACAGACTCATGAGATGAGTTGTTTTCATGAGAATGAAAACGTAGACTTGAGAAGAAATGAATGATAAAAAATTGCATGCTTGTGGCTGTCCAAAGCTTTGCTGAGCATCATTGCATTTTTCATTTTTATAGTGTCTGCATTTGTTCAAAATGCCGATATGGCTCCCAGATGACTTATTTTACAATGGCAGGGCATGGCTGGCATTGTTTCAATGTTAGGCAGTGGGGTGGACAGGAGCAGCCCGAATCAGCTGCTAAGCACATCCTATAGAAAAACCTGTCTGCTGTATTCACAGTGCCAGCAGTGCACAATGATTTTTCCAACTGGCATTGGACCCCTGCATGGTGCAGTGTGAACTGTAGTCTTTCTCATAAGCTTTCAGCTCAGCACAACATGCATTAACAGGCTCCGCTACAGCCATAAAGGACATGCTTTAAGGTCACCTGGGTCTGACTGGAAATAAATTAATCTGAGACATGAGATATCATTTTTGGCTTTAAATGAACGTTTTCAATATATTTAAACTGCATACCTATTTATATGTAAAACAAAATATGAAATGCCACAAAATTGTTAAATATAAATAGTTAGCAAGACAGTTACAGATCTGCTTATTTTTAATGAAGCTGCACCAAATTCCAAATATACCTGAATCATGTTAGCGGCACTATGATGAGAAACTCAAATTAATATTTTAAGGAAAATACTTGCAAAGGTAAAGACTTTCAATCAAACAGTGAGTGTAATGATTTGAATATTAAGAAACATTTAATTATGTGCTTGAAAGAAACCTTACATTCCTTTATCTTAAAGTGTGACGTTTCCCATGGTGGCTGAAATCATACTGGAAATAAGTTTTTAATACTGTTAGCACACCTTGCAGTTGTGTATCACTACCAGCTTATTTTCTGTCCAATACAATTTCATGGCTGATTCAGGACAAGGTTGTGATTTCAGACAGTTGTGTAAATTTGTAGAAGTTCAAACCATTTCACCTACTAAGATATCCTCTTCCTCGATCTCCTGATTCATCTTGAACTGCTTTAACTGAGGACTGGATTCCAATAAGGTTCCTATCAATGCTGTTTCACTTCAACTTCACACTAGTTTAGAAAAGAGCAGGGGGTGGTCACCCTCGGCATTGCGGCAAAATTACAATCACACCAGCACAGCCTTTTTTCACCTAAACCCCTCATTCCAATACACACACCTTTTGCCATGCTCTGCAGGGGATTCTGAGACAGAAACAAAGCTAGGCTTGTTTTTTTTTTTTTTTTTAAATATCTCAAGGCTTTTGTCACTGAAAAGAAGTTTGTGGAAAATCCAACCACAATATGAACAGTGGCAGCTAATCTCCATAATAATAAAAAAAGCTGTATAAATATTAACAAAATCTGAGTTACTTTTGTTCAGTGAGGAACATTTTCTAAATATGCCCATCTTCCTCATTTTGAATAATGAGAAGAAATCTGTTACTAGCATAGTATGGTTAAATCTGGATGTAAATGAATTTTGGAATCTTTTGCAATATAGGTAAACTTTAATTTAAAAAGTGAAAAGGCTTTGACAATTTTTAACTGAAAGGCATGCACTTATTGGTATATTACCAGAAGATGATAGATCAAATATACAAACTTAGTTTGAGTATTGTTACCAAACTACTTAAAAATACCTATTTAGCAAGACTTATTTGTTGCATTAATTCATGGTTTGTCTGTGGAAAATATAATGCACGCCTTTACCTTGTGTTAACAACATCTGACTTTGGATTTTTCACTCTCAGAAGGTGAGGGCAGGAGTGTGGTGGCTGGGCGAGGTAGGTGCAGTTCTTTTTCAGCACTTCAACTTTCCGGACAGATTTATTTCACAGATAGACCCAGCTGATGATGCCAAAGCAGACTGCCTCATCTCATCTATATAGACATATGACATTTCTGAACAACCAGTGACCTCAGAGAAAAACTAGGTGGCAGCCATGTATAGAATTGAGATAGCTGATACCTAGTAAAGTCTAGTAGTGGGTGAGGAGCAGTGGCATCCACATACAGCCAAGTCACATGTAGGGGAGAATCACCACCACATTGTTCCCAGGGGAGGTAAGATACCCATCACATGAGCCAGGTAAATATGTGCCTATGGCTTTTCAGTGGGAAAGTCTGCAAGAGTGAGAGAGGAATGAAGATTCTTCAGTCAAAGTCCCAATGTTGCACTAGAAATCTGCAAATACAGCACAAAGCACCATTGGATGAGACAGTACTTGAGACCTCTCAGCATCTACTCTTTTGGAAGGCCACACTGGAACTAAAGTTGCTGAAACTCTTCAAGTAGTAGAAGTAGGAAATCTCTCACAGAAGTGATGAAGGAAAGAATTAAATAGCCAAAAAGTAGTGAAATAAGTCAGTAGCAATCGATTGATGGTGATATGGACAAAATATTAAACAGCACCCTCCAAGAAGTGCAGTCAAGACAATAAATACAATGTCTGCAATTACTTATGTGGTCAGTAAAGAAAGGTTTGAAGTCAAAGAACAGATAACAAAAAATGGTATACTTCAGGCAGAAGGGAGTTAGAGATTAACAACTTGAGAAAGGAGCTGGAAAATCTGAGGAAACAAAACTGCCTAGCAAATGATGATGTGAAGGAAGGTGTTCAAGAATTAAAAATCATACAAAGGAATTGGTTAAAAAAGTATAAGGCAGGCAGAAAATTAAAGGAAGGAAGCCATAAGAAACTAGCTGATATCTTGAAAAATCCATTTTCCAATCCAATCCAAGTTTTCAAAATTCCTTTTCCCTATGGAGACCATGAAGAGCTTAGAGGAAGACAAAGAGGAAGTTGAGAAATACCCAGCAGAACCATATAATGTCAAGAAGAAGTGGGTTTAGGACAGGACCTCCATATCTAGGATGCAGTCAGACTTTTTATAGACTTTGGAATCTGTTGAAGATAATCTGGAGGCATGTAAAGATTCGACTATGTTGGCTAAACAGTGTTTTTTCTTTTTTTAAAAGGAGAAAGGCAGAAAAGAAATCCATTTAGAATGATATCTCCTTAAATGTAGCGGGGAAGATATTCTTTGCTCTTTCTTAGCGCTGTCCCACAAGTTGATGGTATTCACAACAAGAAACAACTGCATAGACACTTCAGTGCAGAAAGTTTGTGTTCCATGGCTCCGAGGGTGTAGCAAACATGCTACAATAAGCCAGCTTATAGGAAAGGCAAAAGTGGACAATGAAGACTTGACAGTTGTATAGTCTGACATTGCCAATGCTAATAGATCATTACCTGATAAAATGAAGTTTTGCGTCATTATTTCATCCCAGGAAATACACAGACTGAACTATAACCAACAGGTACCTGAGTAACAAAGACTGTAGGAAATGCCACAACTGCCTGGAAAAAACTTGAGAAAGGAAGTGTGACTGCTGAACAATTTCAGTGACATTATTTTTGATGGCTGTGAACCTGATGTTCAGAAGTGCACAACAAGAGTCCAAAAATCTAAAGATTAACTCAGGCATCACAGTGCCATCAGTCAGAGTATTCGTGGATGACCTACCAGTAACAACCACTACTCAAGTCCAAGCTTGATGGATTCTAAGTGCATTGGATACAGCTGTGAAGTTCAAGCTTCAGAAATTGAAATCCTTTGTAATTAAAAGAGGAAATATCAATAGGTTTGAGCTCAGTGTGCAAAGAGAGCATATCTGGTTTATAACAGCAGGAAAATTTAAATGTATCAGGAAATGGTTCATTGCAACCCTAAAAGAAATAAACAACACAAAAGAAATGGAGAATGAAACAATGGAGTGACTTAAGAACACTGATGAAACTCTTGTGCCTGGAAATTTGAAGGCTTGCTTTTGTCATCACGGTTTATTGCAAAGGGTTCTATAGCCTCTGATGCTTTATGATATTGCAGCCATCACAGCTGAGCTTTTGGAGACAAAGCTATATGCTAGGGGTTCTACCTAATTTTATTACCCTTGGTTCTACAGTACATCTTCAAAGTTACAGCTCTCATTTTCATCTCTAGTTGAGGAATTCACTATTGCAAAGGCCAGACTTGTGACAGCTTTGCATGACTGAAAGGATGACAAGATCAGGAAAACAAAAATTCAGACTAGGTCCAGTAGGAAATAGAATACAAGTGCAGTTAAAGGCTGTGGAACGCCACTTGAAGCACCAAAAACAAAATCATATGAAAGACAACTGTCAGACATCAAGGATTGGACCTTCCAAGCTCATAGTAAAAAGAAAATCAAAGCAACCTAATTTAAGCAGAGATAAGAAAGAAGGAATAAGAGGCCCTCAGTATGCTTGAAAAGAAAGGTGCCGAGAAGCTTTGGAAAGAAGGCAAAGTAGAATGAGTTGGTGTATAACATCAGAAGCATAGGGTGGGAATCCTGGTCATTTCCAGTTTATGCATGATGCCATGGTTTCTCAGTCACTCTAGAGAATGTTTAGGGAACTGCGGGTTTATCGGCAGAGATAGAAAGAGCACAGTCAAACAGGTAAAAGAAGGAGCAAGGACAGCTTCAGTTTAGCTCTGCTACAGACAGGATGAACCAGTACTGTTAGATCTCTGCTGTCCTGCTATCTTCTAAAAGCACTGACCTAAGAGACAAAACTTCCAGTGACAGATAAACCCAGCTCATGTTGGCAAAGCAGACTGCTTCATCTTGTCTGCATTTGATATATATCGTATTTTATTAAGTCATATACAAAACATTTAGAAGCACTAGAAGGTAAATAAAAACAGTTCCATGTCTGTTGTTTTGCACCTTTTTCATTGTTTTGGTTATATGGTCAGATTCTAATAAATGTTAATGTGCTGAATCAGTCACTTCCTTGCCAAAATATATATATATATATATTTAAAACTATTTTGTGAAACTAAAGCCTGCATTTCTTTCAGTAAAATATGTAAAATGCCTGGATTCTTGTATCTGAAAGTGATAAAATGATTGATTTTTTAAATTATCTGTTCTGATTTCCAGTTCCCGTTAATATCCACACTGTCCTTTACACTTTGCTTTGCTTAAACAGCCTCTTCACATGGGGCAGTACTGACCAAAAAAAAGAAAAGCATTAATATCAGTTCAAAATACAAATTATTAGTAAACAGTTTGAAAGATGGTCGACATTATTAACAGCTAAGTTAAATAGTGGCAAATAATGCACCATCTAATTATAAGTGTGAAATAAGGTTTTATTTTCTGTGCTTCCTTTTACTTGTTTAGGACTGACAGACAATTACAATGGTGAGGACACAGAAAATAGGATGTAAGAACATTTTCTCTGGCCCAGTAATGCGTATCCTGTGGAGAAAGCAGACTAATCGCTGAATAATCACATAGAGGATGGTCTCCTGTGACTTATTTAGTCATCCATTGAAGAGAGGGAATTCAATATAATTGAAAAATAAAGCTTGAAGAACTTTGTTCTCAGTAAGGGCCTTTTTCACATTTATGTTAATCTCAGCAGAATATTCATGGCATTTTTTTTTAATTATCTATGTTACAAATGATGAATAAACATGAATTGGAATAATAAACTATCAAACACCAGCATCTTTATATACATTTATATTGAAGCAACAAAATGTTTATTAGTGTTAACAATAAACTTTGAAATATGAATGATAAATTATTAGGGATTAAGTATGTTTTCCTCTACAGACAGCTATACGGCTGGGTTCTGTGTCATCAAATCATCCGCAGTGTTACCTCTGTTCAACCTATCCCTGCTGATGCTGTGCAGTAAAAAGAATTACTCATTTTCTCCCAATTTCCTAATCTAATCTTCTTTTATAAGTAAAAGCAGTTCTGTATCCTGGTCTTCTATTGAAGACCTAAACGCAGTACATTTCCCCAAGTCTGTATCCATGCTCTCATCATTACTATTATTACCCATCCATTCATTACCATTAACCACTAATCCTGGTCAAGGTCTTGATCCAAAGCCTATCTCAGAATCATTGGGTGTAAGGCTATGAAATTACCACTGAATGGGAAGCCAGTCTACTGCAGGGCAGCCCCACACACACACACACAGGTAATTTAGGGTGATCAGTTAGCCTGAAACACGTGGAATGAAGCAAATACAGACAGAGGGAGAGCATACAAATTCCATGTATATGAGCCAAATTCAAACCCATTGCCCATCCAGCCCACACACTGTGAAATAACAGTGCTACTCACTGAGGCAAAGTGCTATCCTATAACAATAATAATAATAATAATAATAATAATAATAATAATAACAAAATGCAACAATACAACTCAATACAACAAAATTGTTATTACCATATACACATTTAATGAATGACTATCTTTAACTGTTCAGTCAGTAATATTCAAGTGACACATCTATGCACACAGTTTCAACATTTTTGCAGTACTGCAATTTGTCATATTATATCACATGAAAAAGGCTAGCAGATCTATTATGCAAATTGAAAAATATAATCTAATTCCTTACAAATAAAGTAATAAATAATAATAAAGTCTGATGAATGTATTACACAAATACCAGGCCAATGTGTTCATCACAACTCCTGCACTATCCCACCCCACCTTTGTTATCCTGTGGACAGAAAAGAATAGATTTTTTATGTGAATTACCTCTTACTGATTAAGTAACTATTCGTGGCAGAGCATGCAGTGTGCTGGTTAAGGATACAAACTTACAATGTAAAGGTTGTCAGTTCAGCTCCCAACCTGAAACAGTGGTATGTGAGTAAGATACTTCCCTTGCACTGCACCGGGAAAATTTTCCAGCTGTTTAAATGGGTCAAGTAGTGTATGTCCCTCTGGAGAAAACCATGAGAAAAATTAATAATAAGGAAAATATGTTCAGAAAACAGAGCAAACATTACAAAACCCAAAACATCGTAACAGTCCCAACATTTCACAGACGTGTACTCGCTTTGACAATTAAACTTCAGGCTCAGTTAACCTAATAATGTCACTTTGGTTTCTAAATGACTTTCTGCACAAGCTTCTTTAAAAGTTAAAATGTTTTCAGTTGTTCTCTTTTTACTAAAGTAACCTGAGACTGATGGTACTAAACTGTCAGGTTATAGCCTTGAAAAAATCAAAGTTCCTTCACAAACTAAATGCAAAAGGTTAAATGAGAACTGATGGCAACGTGCTGTCAGATCTCATGTTAACCATGGAAAATGGAACTTAGGGCCTTTTCACACATGGTTCGGTTTAAAAGAAATGAACTCATTTTACTTGTAAATGAATTCTGGAGAACTCAGTCCCTTTTGCTTTCACTTTATAGAAGAACTCAGTCACCTTGAAAGAGGACTGAGATACTGTTTGCTGGTCTACTGCTGCATTTTTAACCCACTTGTTTTAATGTTCACATTAGTCATAGTCTCACAAATGAACATTTATATTAGAATTGGAATTGTGAGAACATAAATGTTTTCAGTGACAATTTTACATACGTGCATTTTTACTCCAAAAATGATGGCATGCATGCACCATCTGAACTGAGGGTTGGAAGTCTCTGTATAACATGGTTAAATCAGCACGTCGACTAATAGTCACTATTTTTATGACGATTGTCTCTAGGACCTTCCATTGTACACGAAAAACTCATAGGTTCTCAGGTGATTCATATCCTCTACCAACTGATAGCTGAATTGTTAATTTAAAAAAGGAAAAACATTATACACATAGCAATAAAACAACAAGTTGCTTATTTTGTTACAGTATTGCTTAGTCCATATTAAGGATATAACTCAACCCTCAATGCATGCATAATATTTTATACAAAATGTTATTCTGATGAATTCAGTGACGTAACCTGACTTATCCCTGCATACCTGGGCCAAGCTCTGGACTCTGAAACAGTCTTGGCAGTTCTTCTCATCTGATATATATATATATATATATATATATATATACACACACACACACACACACACACACACATATATATATATATATATATATTTTTTTTTTTTAATTATTCAGCTGCCTCGTTCTCCAAGTCTCTAGTCCTTGTGTAGTCCAAGCATCCTTGTGTCACGCTCAAGCCTTCATGGATCCGCTACAGAGATGCTTCACCATCACTTTTGTACTTGCTCCCTTTATAAATTAGCTCTGCAGATGAGTTCATAAACATCTGAATCATCATGAAAGATATGTTACATATCATTTAAGTAATTTTTCATTTTTTCAGAAGTTATATTGCCTTCATTATCTGTTCAATTCATTTAAATAGGATGCACCTTTGTCCAAATAAAAACACCAATAGAACAAAACAAATGTTAATTTTTGTCAAAGCACAGCCTGTTTTTCTGATGCCATGTTTTTGTCAGTACACTTTGTACAAGTAGATGTTTATAGATTTGAGTATGATAGTAAATGAAAAGGTAATCATGGCAGATGGTGTGATAAAAAACCTGAGTCTGGAAAAAAAATACCACCCACAGTGAAAGTGGGGTGAGAAAAGATTTTATATACATATATTTCAACTTTTGGGTGTGAATATATGTGTATCTAAGGGCTTGATAATAGAGTCATCTGTCAGTTTACATGTTTTTACTAGAACTCAATTTGATTTTTAATACCACTACTCAATTCACGTGCAGATCTGCACATGGACTAATATACATGAATTTGGTCAAGGAGAAAAAAAATCTGTCAAAAAACAGTTTCATCCAAAAGTGTAAAAACGTGTGAAAAACTATAAATTATACACAGATCCCTGTGTGCTTTGGGTGGGTGTGCACTACACAAGACAGGATCCAAGCCTATGTGTGTGTGCGTACTTTGGCATGTGGCACAGCCCCATGGGTCACCATGCCTGTCTGTTGTTACAAATGTGATGGTATGACTTTAAGGGAGTGGGGCCTGTTGGAGGGTGTGTTTACTTTGCGTCAAGTGTGCGTGAAGTTAATGAAGAAGTTTGTTGAGCAGTTAGTGAAGAGAAGTAAAATAGTTATATTTCCAAGTTAAATGTGACTTGGACATACAGTGCACCACTGGAGCCTTTATTATAAACTAACAGTGCTCAGGAGATTCTTGTATTGCATTATGTTCTCACCCTTTGGAAGAAGTGATAACTCCAACCCTGTAACAGTGTGTGCATCTGTGCGAGTGTATGTGTTTTTTGTACACAAGTGTGTATATGTGCTATGCTGTGCCACAAGGTGTTTTACAGTGTTATTGCTGTTTGGGAAAGTTGGTTTTGAGGCTTTTAGATGGGCTCGGAAGCATCACTATATTTCCAATAAGAAACAATGTAAATACTTTTCTAGATTTGTGCGTTTTTGATTTAGGCACCCTTTTCAAGATCCAGTTAGACACATAACTCAAGGGATGACTGTATACTGGATAACACCACTCCCTGCTATGTGGGGAAACTGATCGATTCCCAAATCAGAAATACCATCACTCTTCAGCAAGAGTTCTTTGGCAAGACTCCTAATTCTACATCTACCTCCAAGTATCATAGTATCTAGAACAATGAGAGTCATATCGGCTTGGATGTCAACCATATTAACAAGTTACATGTGAAATGTTGGGAAACCATGATAATTTCATGGTATGTATGAATGGTATACTGAAACCAATCAGAGATGGACAAGGTTTGATAATGTGGGCTTGATGGAATACTACTAAACCAAATATGATGAAGGACTGCCTAGAGAAACTATGGATAAGGAAAAGAATGTCTTTCATGCTCACAGAAAAACTATTCAACCAACACTCAAATATGATAAAAATAAGCCTCTTATCAAAAATGAAAATTGATCATATTCAATGATAATGCCCTGGATCAAATCCCATGTAAATACAAGCATGCAACTACAAGCAGCCCATCACACCACACCAGTGTACAGTGGCAAAGAGACCTCTGAACAGAATGCCACAGTCTCCAAGAGCAACCATCACAAGTCCAACAACAGATAACAAATATGAAGTACTAAGGCCTGAAATGATCCATTCCTAGTGGTTATAGAAATTAACAGATCTGCATAAATGCCTAGGAGCACAAATCAACCAGCTGCTAATAACAGACTGTTGCTCTTAATGGCTAACCCAAGGAAGAACATTACTGGTCACGAAAGACCACCACAAGAGACAACCACCTCCCAATTGCGTGCTTATTCATCATGAAGACTCCTGTCAGGCATCATAGCCAAAAAGCTGCATACATGTCTGACTACATGAGCACTGCATAATAGGAAAATTGTAAACACCAACAGAGGCTGAAAGCACCAGTTACTGTTAATCTGAACCATCCAACAAGACTCCAAAATCAGGGAGACCAATTTGAGTAAGAACAAAATAAGACGGGTCCAAAGTGAATGGGAGGAAGAAGATCAAAGCTATTAACATGTGCCCTGCCAGTCTTCAGACACCCAACTGCTGCAGTAAGCTTTGACAAGAGAAGAACTGTAAGTTCCCAACATCAAAATCTGAAAACTCCTCGCAATGCCACATCTAGCATAGCATCTAAAATCCACTATCCAAATACCATACATAAGTCAGAACAAAGGATGGTACCAAGAAAATGTTTGCGCTATTGCCCTGAATGAGGCACAAAACATTAATGAGTACATCAAAACAACATTCCCCAAAGATGAGCTGATAGGAAAATGTCTGAAGGAAATAGGGGATGTGGATAGTGACTGCAGAAAGCAGATACCATGGCAGGATAAAACAATCATAAAGAAATTCTACCAATGACAAAAAGAAAGGAATGAAGGACAGTACAGAAGCACTTATCATAGGACAGCGCAGGATAGGATAAGACAATATTGATTCCTGAGGGAAAATTGGTGTACAGCAGCTGAACACACAGGATACGTAATACAAGACACTCATAACAATAAATAAACAAAAAATAAATAACTAATAAATAACAGGAGTAAATACAATCTAATCATTGACAGGTCCTTGTGTGACATGGAAGTAGATATAGCTCCCTCCTCATCTTCCCTCATGTTCTTCCACAGCCTCCACTGAATAAGGCCTCTGACCCATGAGGGAATCTGCTTTCTTGATTTGACTGAGTCTGTCTATCACCAGTAGTGATGTTCCTCAGTAAATCGTCGCATAAAAGATTGCACTGGTAACTAAGGTCTGGTAGAACATGTGGAGGAAGGTGCTACCCACATTAAAAGACTTTGTCCTTTCTAATACAGTGCATCCATGTTATGAGACCAGTTCAGTTTTTTGTTTATGCAGCGCTGGACCACCTCCACATCTGCATGCTCAATAGTAACTGGATGCAAGGGTTCTTTAATGTGGAGAAGATCAACCACCAACTTTTTTATTTTGTTGATACCTAGCTGGAGATGATTTAACTTGCAACATGGAACAAAGTATTCAGTCATACTAGTACAAGAGCATGCACTCTGGGAAATAGAGGTGTACCATATCAGGAAAGACCCCAGGTGCAGACTGTGCAAAGAAGCCCCTGAGACAATCCAGTACCTTGTAGCAGGCTGCAAGATGCGGGCAGGAACAGTATTCAGTGAGAAGCACAACCAGGTGGCAGAGAATGTACCCTGTGGGACTTCCAGATCCTGAAAGATAAACAGATACTGGTTAACCAGTCAGAGAAAGTGATAATGGGTAAGGAAGAAAAAACAGCAATGGTGATAGATGTGCTGATTCTAAATGCTCTTTGCTACCAGGATAGGCTCAGGTCTACTGCAACTCTGCTCCAAATAAGCAGTTTATTAAAATGGATGAATAATAATAATAATAATAATAATAATAGCAGCAACAAACAAGATGCCTCTGGCTGCCCTTGTTCATTTGTTCCAGTGTTCTTGTGAGTGTTTAGTTTTGTTGCCTTTCTTTATCAGTAAAAACATGCAGAATGTTGTGTCAATAAAACGGAAATAACATGACTTGGAGAAAGCATCTAAAAGCATGTGTGCCTTTACTTCCTTTCATTACATTCTGCATCACTACCATAGGGATTATGGGAAATGTATTCAGTGGAAGTACCTCAGAATTGTGACTCTCCCATCATGACTTGCTGTTGTAGATATTTGTGAACACTTATTGTACTGGTTTTAAATAAAGAATTAAGTACAGACAGAGGTGATGAATAGAGACGGTGTAGCTGTCGCATTGGACAGTTAAAACCAGATAAAAACAGACAAAGGAAAAATACGTATAATTAGTTTTTTAACCATTTTGAGGATTTACAGGAGAGATATTGACCATGATGGTGCTCAAATAAGCACTTCAGATGCAAGTCTGTTGCAGTGCTTAGCAGTAAGAATCCTTAGGCAAGATTCCCAATACAGAATATGACAGTGGAAAAATCAAAGAGACTCATGTTAACTCTGATGTCACCTGGATTAATAAGGTCTGCACGAAATTGGGGAATCCACCAAATTGAAGGCATGTGGGCTTCTAGAACCAGTGACAGATGGATAAGATTTGATGACACAGACTTGATGGGATGCTACTAGAATAGTAAACCCAATGACAGAGGCAACAGCAAAAATATAGGAGAGATGGATGAGAAAGGCCATCATCCATACTCATAGAAAAACTAATCACCTAGTGCTCAAACACTTCCAAAAGAAGCTTCCTATCTCAACTTGAAACTGACAATATGCAATGCAAACGCCAAGGATCAAATCTCACCTAACTATAAATGAAACACCTACAAGCAGAAGCCAGAGAAGAGCCGATGAAGGAATGTGTGCCAGAGTGGATGCCAAAAACCTTGCATGGTTCAACTGCTGACATAAGAATGAATATCATTGCTAAGTACTGTCAGCCATCACACTACGCTTGCTAAACTTGCTAGAAAGTACCATCAGACATCATGCTAGCAGTAGAATGCACAATCCAAACCACCAACATAATAGAAACTTAAAAACTGATTTATGTTGCAGCAGTAGTGCTTGGAGCACTAGACTATAAAACCCAAGATACTAACCATTCTGGATATCTTTCTTGGAAATTAAGACTAATTCAATCAAAGCTACAGATAAGATTCTATAGCTCAGTTCCTTTCAGTTTATGTTAATAAAGGACTAGTCCTCACTACTGACAAAGTATAATGACATATTCATAATTGATGCCATGGAATCTACTCAGCAAGGGTTAACTTCACTGGCAGCCAAACTGCAGAGGTTTGCCAAGAGCAAAAACAGAACCAGCTGTTAAAAAGAGGCTCTCATCCTGTCTGGCTAAGCCAAGAGAGGACAGGACTGGTCATCAAAAAAAATAAATAAAAAAAATAATATCAAGCAAGGGTGGTACCATCTGACTTCTTATCAATAACCTACCTATCCAGATAATGAAAGCTCCTGGCAGGCATTACAGCCAACAGCTGAGTGTACAAGTATGCAAGTAAATGAGCAAGACCCAGAAAGGGATTGGAAACAACACTATAGGCAAAAACCACCAATTACTGATAGATAGAGCTGTCCACCAAGATTCCAAGACCAGGTAGAACAACTTGAGCACTGCCTGGATTGCTAGAATCTCTAATTTTATATAAGTTTAATAAGATATTAATAACATTCAGAAAGATACTCTAATCTCACAGAATCTAGCATTTGCACGGGAACCATGAGGCAGAAACTAGGAAGAAAGCAACATCCAAGAACCTCCACAGAGTAAGAGGTCCTAAAGAGCCAGTTGAAGGGGAAAAGCAAGATTAAAGCTATCAACACATATGCCAAACAGTGGCGGAGACCAACAGAGCTATGACCCCATAGGACAGGATCAATCTCAGGTCAGAGGAGTGGAATCTGAACACCAGCAAAAATACTGTGCTGGACCCTCAGACTCCTAGGCTACTGATGGGCTTTAATTGCCAACAGCTGACTATCATTCCCTATTAAAATAAGGCTGAGGCAGGCAGTAGTAAATGTAGAGTAGTAAATCCAAGTTTGGCCTACCCCACAACAGTTATGTGTCTAATGTTATATTTATTTTTAGTATTATATTATGCTTGTAATGTTTTTTTTGATGCCCCAGGTGGCACACAGAACATATGCACATGTTTTCCATTTTTCAATGTCTTAAGCTACACTTGCTACCTCAGTCTAGGTGGTTCCCATTTTTTTGAGATTCCATTTGATTGTCTGGCACCATTTTTGCTTTTTCTGTCCTCTTTGTTGACTGCCTTTCAGATGCCAGGGTTTGTCATGCTACTCTGTTTTTCCCCCCAACCGAAGCATGTGTTCCAGCTGTCTTAATCTTCTCTGTTGGAGAAGCATAGTCATGTCTGGCTTCTTTGTTCTTTGATGATAATGCTGAGCGTCTTGTCTTGCCATTTTGTATGCAGTATTGTATTCAAGTTCAGTGAGTCAAACCCACTTTGTGAGTGTTTTAGTCATCGACTAAGTTTCGGTTGGATGCAGCAATGTTGGCAAAACAATGTTAAGTGTTAGTTGTTGATTGTTCAGACCTTTTCCTAGCCTGTTCCTTGTGTTTGCCACTTTGTCAATACTGATATTCATTTCTTTCTGTGATGTTTAGCCCTGTTATTGTGTTGCCCAGACAAGTGAACTCAGAGCCTTTTCCAGTTTCTTCGTTATTGCAATGCCATCTTGTTCCATTGTGATGATTGTCATGGTCTTTGTTTTTTTGCTTGCAATTTTTATTCCTATTTGTTCTTCTAAGCAAGCAAGTATGTCTGTTTTAAGCTGACGTTTGGCTGTGTGTCACATGAGTGCCATGTTGTCTACAGAATCTCAATCCACTAGCTGTTTGCTGTCCACCGCGGTGATTCTTGTGGCTTTTGCCCCAGTTGTCTTAAACAGTAACCAGTCTATTGGTAGTGTGAATAGCAGTGGTGATAGTACACATACCCGTTTTATTACTACTATTAATGTGGTTACAGTGTTCTAATCTGAGCATTTTTATCTAGTGTGATGCAGCATTCGCTATTCTTGTACAAGTCAATAATAGCCCTGCTAATGTTATCAATCATGGTATACAAATTCATAATGTTCCACAGTCCTTCACTGTCACTGCTATCAAATGCCTGTTCAAAGTCCACAAATGATTAATGGAATTGCTCAATTTTGTACTCCAGTGCCTTCTCCAGTATTCTGTGTAATGTGAAGATCTGGTCTGTGCATGACCTATTTCGTCAAAATCCGGTTTGTTCCTCCTTTCCTTCATTGGCAATAAGAGCAGTACAATGCCTCCAATCTTTCTGCACATTCTCCTTGACTTCTTTGGTAGTTGGCAGTACTGCTGTTTCAGCTGATGCTTGACATCTTTGTCTGTTAACTTTGGAAATGGTTTGCAGTTGCTATAGTGTACTTCTGGTAAACCATGCTCATAGATACACTAGGTCACTTTCTGGTAGTCTTTGACTTCTGGGTTTTTTAGCCTATTTTCCAGTTTTGCAATGACATTATAATGATCACTGTTTGTGTCTTTGTATGAGCAAAAGTCATGTAGTGATCTTATCCACCTGCCACTATCTGTAATGTGGTCAGTTTTGATTTTCATATGGCCCACCAGATGAGTGCCAGGTCACTTTGTACATTTCCTTCTGGGAGGATTTGGTACATCAATTACCAAATTGTTCAGCTGGTACAGTTGGACCAACTTTTTGCCATTGTCATTCTGTTTGCCAATTCCATTATAGTCTTCAGTGCTTTCTCAACCTTTGCTATCAACATTCTTATTTATGTTCCCCCATCATTATTGGTATGTCATGTTTCAGTATCTGACTGATTGTATCCTGCAGGATGTCATAAAACTTCTCTTTTTCCTTGTCCTTGCAGAATCTGTCAGCGCATAGTATTGTATTACATAGACCTTAGCGTGCTGGGATGTGAGGCATGCTGTGACTAGCCTTTTGCCAATCGGCTTCCATTCTATAAGGGTATTGGCTTCTGGCTGTGGCATCACGATCCAGTCTTTTTTGGCCAAAATGTATAAATGTTAAATCATGTCTTTGACATTCATATATATGGTTTCATTGACACCAAGGATATCAGTATTATCTTATCATTCCATTCGGCAGACAAATTTTGATGGTTCAGTGAGTCTGCATACTTTCCAACATCCTATTTTGGTGCCATGTCTTGCAGTGAGCATATTATTCCAGCTCAAGGAGTCTTTCCAGCTTTGTGCTTGACCCAACATATAACACACTGCATATCAGGCTTCCTTATGCAACATGCAGTGCCTGTGGCAATGCCCAAGAGAACTGCAGTCTGCATGATGGATTAGACAGTGGTACGATGTGGCCACCATTTCTGATGTCTATTTAGTTTTTACAGGGATGAGAAACTTGCCCATTCCCAACCCTCCTCCTTTTTCAGGCTTGAGACAAGCACCTGAGACCAGCTCAAGACTGACAACTCCTCAATGGTGTGCAAAGCTGGTATATACTTACCACAAAACACCTAAAGCTTTTACTGCAGCAAAAAGTGGCTCTAAAAAATATTAATGTGTAGAATTTGAATACTTATGCAAGCACCATATTTCAGTTTTTTTAATATCTGTAATAACTACCTTATTTTGGCTATGAAATTTAATGTTAGAGCATATGAGTTCGCAATAAAAATAGATTGGAAAAAATAGTAGTTTAATTTGTAATCCAGGCAATGATAACTTCCCCAGAGTTAGAATAACTTGCAAGGCACTATATATCCAGTTTCTTCATTACTTTTTAATTAAATGTTTAGGTTATTCAATTATCAATTATCATATGAACTTAACTGGAATATGCTACAGATAAGATATTGCTCAGGGGGTAAGGATGAATATGTTAAATGTGATAAACTGCTATTGCAATCAAAACATTATTTTTACAAACTTCCTTTTGTTTTAAATGAATATATTTGTTGTTTTCTTGAAAGTAGAATATATATATATATATATATATATATATATATATATATAAGTAAGTATGTTACCAATATGTCTTATTGTAATCTGACCTTATCTCATGGAAGCACATTATAAATAATTTAAAAAAATACAAGAATTTAAACTGGTGACATAGTTTGCAAGTAATACGTTATTTCCCCCTGAAATAATCAGTTCATTTATGTGTATGTGAGTCTGCTTATTTGTGCTGTCAAAGGTTAATTGAAAGTAAGAGTGTATTGGGAGTAAGAGTGCTGTAGAAGGCTTTTAATTTCAAATGCTATTCGACAATTTCCAAAGTCCCAAAACTATATAATGGGGATCCATTCCTGCAGCTTTTCTGGGGGGTTTTGTGGTATACAACTCTGTATACAGATTTTATGGTGAAGGGATGATGGAATTGCTGTTGATGCAACAGTTATTATCCATGGTTGCCATAGTAGAGCAGAAAACAAGCTTTGAGTGTATGACCTCCGTATCTCTTGCATTAGCTTTAGTTTCACAGCAGCCTCCCTAATCTCATAGACGGTATTTTGGATACTTATACCAAAGGGTTTTCTGAACTTCCCAGCTGGCTTAAATGAAACACTCATCTTATATTATGTATGTTAACAAGAAACCAACTTCTACCCACCAGTCCTTGGACAATTCTGCAAGAGACACATAAGCAGAGATAAGCGGACTGAATGCACTTGAACTCAACATCTTCTGTTCGACCCCCTCAATTGAACAGCTTCAAACTGAAAATAAGAAATACCCTCTTTAATATCAATAGACAGTAGAATCTCAATAGAAGCAACGAAAGACAAAATATGCATGATTAATTTTATCTTTTTTTTTAATTATAGCCTGCTGAAGCAGTCACTGTCTCATTTAGTGCTGAATTAATTCAAATTCAGATTTCAAGGTAGACCGTAATGACCAAAAGAGATGGGGAAAAAAGATCTAAATAAAAAAAAAAGTGACAATAAGAAACTCTCTCACTATCCTTTTTATAACTTGATATATTATATTGTCCATTATTTAGTTATTCATTCACTGAAAATATTAAGCATTAACAATAAGAGCTACGGCAGAACAGCTATCAGGAGAACCTTAAAAACATAGCTGCAATGTATGTCCAGTGGCAATAAAGAACAGAAACAATTAATGCTGTCTATTATAGTGTTCTCGAAGTATAAACACCACATAGGGAGGAATAAATTGTTGTAGCTGGCTGCTGTTGAAAAGATAAAACGTACTTCATTATGGAGGACAATTTTATTGTATGATATGATAAATGATCGAAATGCAAATGGCCATTATTGCTGCATATGTAGCTCCAGTAAAGCATGCCCAGAATAGAAATATCTTTAATGATAGCACAGCTCTGTACATTAGCAGTCACAGGGTTTGCTATTATGTGCAATTTATTGTAAAGGAAATTCGACATTCAAAAGGACATAATTGCAGGTACATTCGCACACTGCAGCTTGGGTACCAGAAAATAAAAATCTGTGGCATTAGAATCCTTTTTAATGACAAAACCACATTTGGCTGTGTTCTGGAACAAGTCTTTTTTATTAAGTTCAGGAAATGTACCAGAATGTGCTGAGATTGTTGCACAAACACATTAAGTTCCTGAGAGGAGTCTCCTGGCCATCATGCACAAACTTTCTTGTTATGTTTCTCAGAGCTAGGAAATCAGTGGGAAGGAGCAAATGCTTGACAGTGCGGCTGCACAAATTGAAAACATTCCCCCCGTCAGACTGCAAGTCATCGTTGCTGTAAATTAATATGCTGAATGTTCAGCTCTTCTCAGAAAAACTGGTAGGACGACACATTTTTAAAATGTATATGACTAGTGAAATGTATGGGCAGTGTGCAGCCCTTCTGACACCATGGATATGACTGGGTATAAAACAAAGGAATTTGTTCCTGATTTAACTTCCTTTGCAATGCTGTCATGTTTGCGAATTTTTTCAAAGGACATGTCTACAAATATGGTATATGAAGAAACTAAGCAAGTATCCTCAAAAACTGTCTCATTATGCAGCAGACATGTGAAATAGGGACTACTGCTGCTCTCTTGGCTCAGTCTTACCGGCTTTGCTTGCAAGTGCCCTGATGGCCTGCTGCCCCCACAGATGGCCCTCCCTGGCTCTCCCAGCACTTGTCACAATTTACAGCCCTCCTCCCCACTTTTGCTTTACAGCTGCTGGCCTGCTGGTCCTCCGGTGGCCCTCTCCCTCCTTTTCCCGCTGCACGTGCTGGCTGCCCCTCCTGCAGCCTCCTCGGTGGTGTTTTGACCTTCCAGGCACAGTCAGAAGAGCTGACTCATTAGTTTTCATTTCATTTCATTAGCGACTGGGGATACAGGGTCCACCAACTCAAAAGTCAATTTTTATAAGTCCCTTCCAGTGCTTAATATTTTGGCTATACCTTGTTAGAAAACGTGCGGTGTTATACACCCTCTTTTTGTGTTCTCTTGGGTACGTGCGAGTTTTTGGTTCCATTCTTTATTCTGTCAATCAACTTTTCAACCATACTAATGAATCCCATACGCATTTTTAGTTGTTTAAAAAACTCCACTGTTTTCATCCTGTCCTTGTAAGTCACCATAACTATTACTTAATCTGTGAGGAGGATTTTTTTTTTTTTTTTTTGCCAGAGGATGCTGTATGTAAACAGCACGTGTCCACTTGACCATTTCAATGAAGCTTGGTTCAATGATGGTATGATATTAAACATTAAATATATTTGTTTTTTAACCATCTCTTTCTCTTGAAAATCTGTTTTCTGTTCTGCAGTCTTTACATAATTATTACAGTGAACAATATTTATATAAAACACAGAAATATTGAATTTATGTGTTTGGTTGAACGATTCCCAAACAAAGAATAATTTTAAATAGTTTTAAAGAATAAGTAGATCGGACAGGTGAAGCTGACCCTGAAAATTGTTATAAATGGGGTATATTAAATATAAATATTTGTTGTCCTGATTCATAACAAGTAACATACAAGTATACTGTAAGGAAAACCTTGCCAGAGTAGTGGTAGCTGAGGCAAAAGAAAAGTTTAAACTCCACTTTTGTTCCCCTGTGCATATTGGCTCCCAGTTCCAGCCAGTATTCATTTGGAGACCTTGCTTCTGCCTTCATACCAAAGCATGGCTTGGGAGCTCAGAAATTGCAGAACACCATCAACACTTTAACTCCAGCCAGACCTTTTTCTTCAGCTAGTGGTTTCACCCACACCCTGAGGCTTTTTCACAGTTTGTTCTTTGGCTCTGCATGCCCTAACAGGATTCCATCATCAGTCACCTCTGCAACATCAAACTTCACAAAGTTAAGTTAGAACTGCTCTTATGTCCAACACTTTCCTTCACTTGTTTGGAAACACTTGCAGTGAGCAATGAAGGTAAAGCAGGGGGGCAAATCTACAGCCTGGTGTTCCACTTGACCAGGTCCACATGTAGAGATCAGTGTTCCACAACAATAAATGAATGTCAGCCAATCATTGTCTTTGTGGGAGGCCAACATCATGCTGGAGACACACTGTTCAGCTTACCTGATGTCATCTTGATGTTTAAAATCTGAAACAGCAAAGCAAATGATGGGCCTGACCCTGCTGGTTGTGAGGTATGTTAGTGTCCTAGGTGTTGAACCAGCACATATCATTACCAGGACAGTGCTGAACTGATGGAGGGCTGCAAAGCTTCGCCCTTGAGCCCCATCTGTCTAGCAGCTGTCATCCCCACAGTAGAAAGACTGAATTGTAATATGGCCTGAAGGCTTATAGAATTCCATATGAACAATGCTGTTCACCCAACTGAACTTTAGAACCCCATGCCAAACTTTATTTGGGGGGATGTTATTAGCAACTAAAATGAAAAATTTTTAAGCAATGATTCTGAGTTACTGTTTAATGTGATGTCAGCTGTGGTTAACAAGCGTTTCTAAATGTTTCCAAGTTTTGTTCTACGTGTTTCCAAGCATCAGCAAAGTTTGTAATGATCACTTGACTCCGGGCAATATAGAGCAATCCAATTTCAGTGTTGAAGATTTGCACAGACCGGGTTCTGCACCTGGTATCTCCACATCTGCTTCCTTTGCTTGTATATTCAAAAACCCAAAGTTTAAGTACAGCTAAGGTTGGTGTGGACTTCCACAAAGTAATAATTCCACTACTTAAAATGGTACTTTTAATGGTGTTGAATAAACAGATATTGTTAAGGTGTCACTTCTGAGGTCAGATTAATAATATTTTTTTATTAATTCATGTTTTAGGTGGAACCATATCACCAATTCATGTGATTTTGTTACTAGCTGTAACTGAACCATCCAGGGGGCCCAGCTGAAGTGGCATACTTAGGTGGGCCTTTTTCATGCTAATTTTAAAAAAATGTAGGTATTGTGTTTCTTAACCAAGAATGAGTTATATTGTTATTGTTAATTTAAAAATATTCTTTAAAACATCAAATAACTTTAGTCTGTAATATAGCATACATGTGATACCATCAATAAACACTGCTTCCCAGTGTGGCTGTTATGGTTGCAAGGAGGGTCACAGAAGGCGGTCAGTCTTACAAATTATTGACTGCACCCCGCAATCATGCCAGTTTATACCTGAAGAGTCCATTAGAGCCCTGCTGTAAGATTAAGAAAGATTGAGGAAGGTTGTCATCCTGATTTGCTTCACCGTAATAAATGACCGCATAAATGAAGTTCCTTTGCATTGAATATTTTGTTAAAAAAAAGATTTATTTGCAGTTTTAGCAGTTGTCTTTGTACTAATAAGTGGTTGAATTCTCATACATTCCTGCTAAGGATTATATGGCAAAAGGTAAAACGATAGCTTGTATAACACAATTCAACAAAATAACCTAAGGCCGATTATTTCATCACCTCATCACTGGGAATGTAACAGTACTTAATATCACTTACAAATGTACCATGTTTGAAGTATTCTGTCACAGTGTGAAAGTATGACTGCCCTGCAAGGCGGTATCCTGCCCCTGCTTCAAGGATATGCGCTAGACCACTACAACCCTGAAATGGACAAGTGAAACGCATAGTAAGTTGCTCCTATGACAAGAAGGAAAAATATGTGAGAACTTCATTTTTCAATTTGCTTGTAATTCACTTTTCTAATACAAACAATTTTGCTCAGTGATTTGTAAGTGACTGAGAAGTATGCATTGCTACTTTGAATGCCCAAATAGATTCAGCAATACAATCCATATCTGTAATTTGAAACTAATAACATACTAAGTCATTGTTGAATGACTCAGTGAATGGAAGAATAACTTTTTTAGAGTCGTGATCATTAACTTCAACAGGAAAAACAGCTACGTCAAAGTCCACGTCCTTTAATACTGTACTACCTAGTGCTCTTGATTGATTTTTTGTACCTAGAAGCACAACCCTATCGCTGCTGAGCCCCAAAAGATGCTTCATGTGAAGGAGAGCAGGAAGGGAACTACTCTCAAGTCTGCTATCGGCAAACATCAACTTGTCATATAAAATGGACCTTAATATATGGTTCTACAAATTGCAGTATTGACCAGTGAGGGTTTACAACAGTATTAACATAGCTTTGACTTTCTTCTCTCATCCACTGCAATGCTGCCCACTATGTTAAGCATCTTGTGGGAGAAGATATGGGTCCCTTGTATTACTAACTTCCCAGATAGAAATGATGGCAGCAGCATGAGTAAAATTGGTGTTGTGAAGCACCAAGCATTTTGTCTATCATCTTGAAATTATTGAAAATTCACAAGGTTGTCAGAAGTGTTTAACTTCCTTCTACTTGAAAAATTAACATTTGACCTAGAAAACAATTCAAAACTATTTTGAAATGTCTGGACACTTCTGAAAGTTATTAGAAACTTATTAAACAATTTTGTATGGCCCCGTGACATTCTGGAACCATTTGACCTTTACCCCTCATTGTATGTAGATGGACGTGCTATGTCTTGGTGTGCTGCCTCTGCCTGTATTTATTGTGGTGACAAATGAAAATCATAAAAAATAAAAAATAAAAATAAAAAAAAGTTCACAAAGTTGATTTATTTAGTAACACTTTTCCATATTATTGCAATATTTTTAGAATACCCTGGAGAAAAACTGAAACAATGGACAGGCCATAGAAGGTACTGACTTTATAAACCTGCTCTTAAGACAGGACAGCACTGAGAATTACGTCATATTGACCCCGAATATGAGAATTTTGTAACGTAAATTGTGCTTGTACATCTTATATTACTTATAGTCCTTGGACATTATATAGTTATTAGACCCACTTATTCTCACATGAAGACTGTACATATTAAAACAGGTGCGTTACTGTGTTCAGTAGTTCACAGCTATCAGTGTGAATTGAAGGAATCTGTTGGAGTTCTTCAAATATAATCCCATTTACAAGTCAGAAGAAGAGTAACTGTATTATCTTTTTTCTCAGCTCAGGGGTCCAGGTTCTTTGTTTCTCTGCTTCATCTTTGCATATAATATTTCCAAAAAGCACCTCTGCTGTTAATATCTGCTCCATGAACCTCACAAAATACACATTTTTGTTGGGTTTGGGTTAATTTTTTGGTAGTTTTCTGAGAGGGTTTGTTATTAAAAGGTACGGGGGTTGGTTATCCCAAAATTTTCAAATAGGTTTTCAGTAAAACTTGAATTTTAAAAAAAACGTAATTTTTTGGGTTTTTTTTTAAGCTGGAGACACCAGGTAAAACTGAAACTGGATAGAATGACTAAATCTCCCAAGTTTATAAAATGTTTTGTTGTTATTTCTAGATTTAGGCATGATCTTTTTTTAAAAAAGTCGGGATAGATATTAGTCAGTAAGCCATGCTCACTTAATCCATGACAGGCAAATTAAAAGTCAGGTACAATGAAGAAAAAACCATTAAAACTGTCATTGCTTTTATTAAAGCTTTAAATCTATGAAAAGAAGCACACTATAAGGTAAATAGTGTGTGTGTGTGTGTGTGTGTGTGTGTGTGTGTGTGTGTGTGTGTGTGTGTGTGTGCGCGTGTTTCACAAAACACTATGTTGGACAGCCCAAATTCATTTTTCATAAAAAATTGTGACATTTTTCTGCCACTAAAAAGATCATTCTGTACTGTCCTATAAATTAAAATTTGCCTTATTCAATCGAAGGGTTTGTGTCAACTGACCAACTAAACACTGAGACAACCAGGCCAATTTGACCTCCTAAACCCTCAGTTTGCCGATGAACTTTTGTAAACTTTTGTTTACTCTGAATTAAAATCATTCTGGAGAAAAAATGTTTGCCAAATGAACAAATGAATGCTAAAGTAATAATAGTTACATATTAAAACAGTAAAATATTTACAGAAAACACATTGTTTTGTCTATGTCTGCTGTAGCTGTTCACTTTAATGTGATTTCCCATGTGTAGCTGCCTTTATGGTTTAGTAACTATGGTGTTCCAGTCCTTGTTAAACTTATGATCCAGTATTTATTAACACCTTCCATGTTCTCTACATTTTTCATGAGGTCCTTCTATGCTTGTATAACCACAGCACAGATGGCATTTGTATCTTATATCTCTCCCTTAACAGTCTATCCTATTGCAGTTGCAAAATACCAACGATTAACTCATGATTATTATTTATATATTTATCTTTTACTTTTCCTTTAAAGTGACGTACAAGGTTTGCATATTAAGTTGCTTTACTTACATGCTGGTGCTCTGTTTACCCAATTATAGAGCTAGGCAATATATACTGGAATCATTCGAGGTAAGTACTTGGCTCAAGGACATTGGAGAAGGAGCTCAGATTTGCAAAAGGGCCCTTTGTCTGCAACATGATGCTTTAGTCATTATGCCACCTGTTGTGGTTTCCTGTGTTTTAGATTACAGAATTCCTGATGTGGCAGTTTTTTTTAATTACTTTTATTTTGAGAATAATCTAAAAAAGAATAACTATACACACATCTATTTTATTTATTTATTTATAGTGGCCTTGTTGCTCAATGTGCCATTTGCCAGTATCTGATAACAGCAAATAATAGCTACAAATCACAGCATGCTAGCCATGGATGTTGAATTTGTTCAAAGGTGAGAAAAACTGTCAGTAGCTTCTGACAGCTTTTGTCATGCTGTGACAGAAAATAAGAAATGCACTATTAAACTAAATTGAAGCAAGTGCCTAGTAAGGGATGTTTTGAAATCAATAGGCTGCATGACTTTAATCTTTAATGTTTGATACAGCATGTTTATATTTTTCTGCAGAAATTCATGAACAGTTTTTTTAGGTTATTAAAGTTTCACTTTAGAAAAATGTATATGTTGCTGAGTATTAAAAAAACTGTACAATATTTTCATGTAGAAAAATATGAATATGAATAATATTAAATAATAATTTAAAACCATTTTAAATAGTTTACAAGCATTTTTAATTATTTAATTTTATTTTACTTTGTTCTTCCATTCAAAATACTGTGCATAAAACTTGCACTATTTCTGAGCATCTACCACCAACAGAACAAAGTGTTCACATCAGCATTAAGGAGAATGACACAGGGTCGACGTATTTAAAAAACGTTTTTATGCTATGCTGAACACTTTAATCGAGGTAGTGTTGTCAGCGTTATCTTTACGTGTTGCATCTAATCTTAATCATCCAGTGAAGAGATAATAAAACCGTTCTATTGCTCCTTAATACTAAGCATCGACATAAGTCAAATGCTAATAACCTTCTTGTGTATAACATGATGCATATAATAGAGGAGTAATATAGTTGTTCAGATTCAGTTTAAGTTTAGTTTGACTTGAAAAATTCTTGCTTATGACAACTACGCATCACATTTTTACATTTTTACAACGTTCCCCAACAACATAGTTGATATATATTTTCTGTTTTGGAAAGTGAATAGTGAAACGTTTGTATTTTTTAATTTCTTTCAGCGATTGTCTTTCGCCACTAAAAAGAAAGCACGAAAACGCAGAGCCGTCATTTAAATGCACGCTAAAGGTTGATATTTTTAATATAAAGTTATTGGCTGAGATAAATGACAATTCTATTAATAAATTTCTGCATCGCCCTCGCATTTTACAAACAAGATACGTGCTTCGGCACATTTAAGAAAAGCAACAGTGCCGAAACAGGAACTGTGCATAATTCCCCCCCTTTGAAACAAAGAGGTTTTACCCTTTAGTTGATATTAGTTTAAGAGATTTCCCAGCTTATGGATGATGTCAAATGTCTCCCTTTCCTCAATGATACAAGTATCACTAGTTGTCCGTTACAGTGGAAACAAACAGCACGCAGCTTCAGAAAACTGAACAGCTGCACACTGACATGATGCTAAACAGTTGTGACTGATCAATGGCACAGCACCGCACGGTCTAATTCACTGTGATAGGCTCTGAAACATGTATTGTCAGGCTATCACAAATGATGCTTGAGGTATCCAGTCATAAGCGGCGGGCGCTAACAAACGTCACCAGCGATTACTCGGGACCGATCCCTGTGACTGCGGTTCAAGTAAATTTCATGGCGTCACTTTGTTACATTTTTCAGTACTGACAAAGGAAACCTGCCGAAAGGAAGGGGATAAAAAAACGTAGCCGTCGGGAATCAGTGCGGGTGGCGAAGCTGGGGAACTTGCTCACGGAAGAAAGCGCTTTGATTGCGTGTGCACGTGGGATTGACTGTATATAATCAAAGCGCTTTCTTCCGTGAGCAAGCCCCCCCCCCCCCCCCCCCCCCCCCCCCCCCCCCCCCCCCCCCCNGTTTAATAATACAAGTTTCCTTCACCCCCCCCCCCCCCCCCCCCCCCCCCCTTGCCACTACGTTTATCTAAAGCATGATGTCATGCATGTTGACAACATGAAATCATCAATTTTATAGAAATGAAATTTGAAAGTCAGTGTCGATTCATTTAATAGTCTAATGTCTCGATGTAAAGATTAATTATGTGGCAAAGTGTTTAGGACATATGGGGAACAGAAAGGGATGTTTTCTTTGGGTTTAGCATATTAAAAATATATTTGACAATACTGGATTGTGTTACTTTTTTGGTTTGGGGGGTTCTGCTCATTATGCAGGCTGTGCTTGATTTACTTCCATTAGGTGCTGCTTAGAGACAAATACCGTGTTGTTTCAGAGGCAAACACTACCTGCTGTTTCCAGGCAGACGCACTTGAGTCTGGTTGGCTAATAAACTCAGCTATCTAGAGGTAATTATGCTGAATTCAGTTGATCCCATGTTTACTTTGCCACAGCTGGACCTGAAATTCCCCAGTTTTTCTATGACGTGGATTTATACCGTTACCATCGGTATGGCGTCTTTTCTTTTTCGTTGCCTCTTAAAACCGCCCATGGCTCCACAGAACACACGCTGCAGTAAGCTGCAGGTTCAAGCATAATTTCAGGCAAATAAGGCTTAACAGCAGCACGCAATGACTCCTTAGTTATACACTCATGTGCTAACTGAGCCAATATTTTTGAAAAAAACTAAAGTCAATTTAGTTTTCAGGGAAAAGCAAAAAAACTATGTTAATCTGATTGCGCTTCTTTTTCTTCTCAAACATTTTAAGCAACTTTCAAATAGCTATTTAGTTTTAATCTAATTAGCACTAACATTAACAACAATATAAATGTGCTTACAAATAATAACAAAGGGACAGTGATTTTGTAGCTTAATTACTTGAGATGAGTTATAGATGAACCTTATTTTCTCTCTCAGACGTCTAATCGTTTTATCTGCTAGTTCATGTGACCGTTTTGCAAAGCTGCTATCAGCAGGAATTGGTGGAGAACCTGACTGCAAAATGTTGCATGGTAGCACGTGGAATATACAGAACTTCTGTTAAAAGAATAAGAAAAAGTCCTGGAGTTTTGAAGGCTTTAGTCTCAGAACTTGTTTCATTGTGGATAATTAAATTTATGACTAACAAAAGTATTAATATTATGTGAATAACTTCAGAGATAGTCATGGCTGTTTTCTGA
Source organism: Arapaima gigas (assembly GCA_900497675.1). Taxonomy (NCBI): domain Eukaryota; kingdom Metazoa; phylum Chordata; class Actinopteri; order Osteoglossiformes; family Osteoglossidae; genus Arapaima; species Arapaima gigas. The sequence goes on along the minus strand of UFQX01000402.1, from coordinate 116,089 downwards.
CTATTTAAAGTTTTCTACATTCCCTGCCCACTTAAAATAACAGTGCATCAGCCTGGTTATATCGTTCCACCATCTGTGTCTCTGTGTTCCAAGGCACACAGCTGAATGTTTGCTTACATTATACAGAAGATCACAGTATATAGCAATGTGGGGAATGGCAATGCGAGTGCAGTAAGTAGTATGTACCGCAGCAAAAGATGGGCTCGGCCTTGCCATTATGGAGATACTGGAGAATTTTATGGAGTTTAACATTACAGGACCTGACACTGTACGACAAGTAAGTATAGGTATTTGAATAGCCCTTGCATTTCAACTATAACAACTGTGATACAATTATACAGAAAAAATGTAAAATAAAACAGCACTGTCATTATAAGGTCAAATTTGATTTAAAACCTAAAGCAGAAACATTGACAAGATAATGCATCATGTGGCTTCTTTCGCAATATGCATGCAGTGTAAATAAAGGGCTATTATGGACTCGTAAACATTAAAAAGCACAATGAGCGCAGCAAAGCTAACCATGCATTTGTCAGCAGTCAAAGTCCTGCATTATAAAGGCTCTTTTCTGTCAAAATAATTAATCAGTCTATTCATTTGTCTATATGCTAACTATTAAAAACTATAGCAGCCTAAATGTGCTATTTTCTGTTCCAGCAGCAGCGGCTTTGTTGGCATATGAAAAACAGCCAGCATGATATGATAGATAATCCCCATAATTTAGAACAATATTTTTCATAATGTCATGAAGGCCATCTGTATGTAAGGAGTTTTGACATATTGGATTCCTTTTTACTGCACAGTCCATCTGTGTTTGACTTTCCAGACTGAACGTTTCTACAAGACCGTTGTACAAATCATCAGATGAGTCATTTAAGTTCTGCGGTGTTCTGTGCAGTGTTTATTAACTTTTTGATAACATATATTTAATTGCTTGGATCCACTGATCTCCAGGTCTTCTGAAGTGTAGTAAAAGGCATGCCTATAAGGAGAGCCTGACATGAATGACTTCGAGAAGATTAAGTAAGCTGCAGCGTTCTGTATGATAGTTAACAAGGTCAGTGTGACAGATCTTAAACAGAGAACAGAAATGGTTAGCGTGCTTGTGAGAATAATCATGGACTTAAAAATTACCATTTTTTAGAGTAATATTCGCACATGACTTCATGGCTCACGCAGAACAAACTGTGAGAAACATCGAACAACTGCTGCATATATCGGTCAGATATTCTGTGGAGCACACGTGCATGTTTGATTCCTAAGACAATTCAAATGGCATTTTTGTGTGCAGAATGTCCAGAAACCTGTGGGGTGGAAATAAACTAAATTCAAGACCTAACAACTGCATTAATATAAATGATTCACTTTCTATGTCATGAATGTCCCTCGTGTGCTTAAGTGTCAACTACACACTCAGGTGCAATGAACAGTCAGCAGAAATGGTACAAACATTGTTTTGACTTGTTCATTTCATACGCAACGGGTCCCAGCCGGTGCTGTGATAACCCTCTAATGTTCAATGTTCACTCTGCCTGAAGCTCCAGTAACAACAGCGAAACTGGCATTGAATGGCTTCCTTATCACTATAAACCAGAACGTGCACAGCTCAGGAACTGACCAAACAACAAAAACCGGTCCACTACTGTTCTTTTATAATGGACACCAACCCTGAAAGGATGTAAATATACCAGATGGATAGATACATTCACAACTAAGTGTACAACCGGTGTACAAAAGAGTTCTTCTTCTTTAAGCGTTCAGAATCCGGTGTCTATGCACTCGTGGTGATCCTCACAAGTTGTCCTTTTGGGGTGTAGCCCGGAGAATCCCTGGAAGTGCTGCACTCTTGCTTGTTTGCAATCCGGTGCATTGCCATACCTCGGGGAAAAGGAACAAGTGAAGGCAGTGGTATGCCTGATTATTGATTTTAAGGACACTTGCTGTGAAAGCTTTGTTGCACTCAGGGCAGTTGAAGACACAGCTCTCTCCTGGTTCACAGATCGAAATGCCATGGAGACAGCTGAGGGTGGGGTGCACTACCAGCAGTCAGATCTTACATTGATCCAAGCCTTCTAACGAATGCCCTTCTTTGCCAACTGAAGATTAAATATCTTCCTAAGAAAAAACTGAATGGCTATCCTAGAAAGACAACATTAAAAAAAAAAAAAAAGCTTGTGAAATTCACCTGCAAAATGCATTAAAAGTTCATTTTAGATTAAATAAAATTTTAGCCATCACCAAAGGCATTTGTATCCTTGTATAGTAAAGTCAGTCAAAAGGCAATAAAAAGTCAAATTCGACATTTGTGTAGTAGTGGTTATTTTTTGAAAAAAAAGTAGTTTTGCTAATTCTCCAAGAATACATGATTGTTCCATTATCTTGTATACAGAGGGCAAAAGCACGCCTTGTCACCTGAGACAATGAAATCAAGATACCGATTTGAGGGGAGTTAATTTGTGTGCTCAGGCTAAATCAGGTTTCCATTTGCTGGCGGAGAATGGGACTTCGCTGGAGGTCAGAGGAGATTCGACCCCTGTCTGCTCACTTGCTATCCAATCTGCGGGAGTAGCACTCAGGGCCAGGGAGCCCAAGGTTGCAGGCACCTCCTTCTATCGTGTGTCATCGGGTGTCGTCGCTGCCAGCATCTCGAGGTGCGCAAGGTCACCGACGACAATTTGTTAATGTCCCGCTGGGGTCTTACAGCGAGAGGGCGCCATCAGGTTATTGAATGCTTGGATATCTGTGGTCTCCCCAGTTGTGCAGAAAGTAAACCTCCTTCATTTGCAACACTTCTAAAGACAACAAATTAGGTTTAAAAATGTTAATTATATGATTAAAATAATAGATAATAGAGCCGGCTCGATTAACTGAGAAAATGAAAAGGAAAGGAAAAAGCTTTACCGCCAATCTCTTGCAAAAGTATCACTCATCTAAAAAGTATATTGTTGGATTTTAAAATGCTAAAGAATGGCTATCAGTACAACTTAAAAACATCTTCACCTCCCAACCCACGTCCGTGAGTTTTTATATTATTCCAATACGCCTATTGGTGGCACTGGTGCTTTGCTGCGCATCGTTTCATTTGTGCAATATATTTCAAGTGCTATTCGACAGGCATATCGGTACTTGTGCTCTTAAACAATGTACTTACGCAAAAGACTTAGAAGTAGCCAAGAGACAACTGAAGTTCATGATAACAATACAGGAAGGGTCAGAGTTGTCATTTGAAAAAGGTGCCCTTTTCTCACAATATGTTTCTTAACCAGATGTATTTTGGGTTGACACTGCCACTTCCTCATAAATAAAAAAAAGGCATGCTAATATATAATAACTAAACTGTAATAAGATGACTGCACAGTAGGTGGCAAACATGCTCTTCTACAGACTTCAGTGACTATAGCGATGCCGGAGGTGCACAATAGCTATTTTTCAGTGTATTCCCTTTTTTGCTGCATAATAGCATAAGAGATATCCTGCAGACACAGATCAGCCTTGAGTATTAAGTATTGACCATCTTTGTGAGAGTATTTCTCACGGCATCATCAGTCATTGGGATCACCAGGCAGTTCCTGTCACATGCTGGTTGATATGGATCAGATGTGACGTTGTAACGTGTACAACACAGCAGTTCTATCATCTTGTGTGCCCTGGGAATTGTGCTGCAACAATAATTAGCAAAACTTATCAAAATTTCATAACTGCCACCCCTACTTCATTTATCTCTGCTAATGCTCCTCAGAGACGTGGACATGAATAAATCTTGGAATAAGGGAATGGCAAAGTACATTTACACATAATTTAATTTAAGTCCCAGAAGACTTTTTTTTTTTTTTTTATAACACATTACATACTGAAGAGAACCAAATTCCAAACCTAAAGTAGTTTGCGGTTTGCCTACTGACTTGCATTTTGCGGCTTGAATTTCAACACTGTTAAAAATGCACCTTGGGTCTATTTTTAAGTCTATAAAATAGATCGTTGAGGGAACTCAAGACAATTGACGCTCTCAGATAGCCTTTTACTGCTACCACGCATGAAACAGCAGGCATGCCGACACCCCCAGAAGCGATGCTCGTGCATCAGCTAGCAGAAGCACCCTGACCAGCTTAAAACCCTCCCCCTTGTGGTGCAGCAAAGCCACTTATGTTCTTCTGCTGCAGAAGTCCAGATCACAGTCAACAAATAGCAGAGCTCGGCCTCTGACTATGCTCCATGGCTTTACACTTGGCTCAAGAAATGCACCTCTACTGGCCTAGGGCTTTGGGAGTCCCTAAAGCTGCTGTGACAAGGTAGGGGAGGTTTTCTCTTAAGTTTAGAAGTAACTTTTCCATAACAAGGAACTGACAGACCCAGAGTATCTCTTTTCTTCCCTCCTTTCCCAAAAGATCCTCAAAGTGTGCAGTCAGCTTCGGCAATGGATGACTGTGATTTGGCTAGCTGTCTCTGTGGCACAGCCAGCTACCAATGTCTCTCCAGCAGGAAAATTCCTATGTTCCCATACAGAGAAGTCCATCCGTGTAATATTCAACATGGTCCGTACTGGTACGCTTTGGAATGGTCACTGCAAAATGTCTCTTTAGGTAATAGAAAATTAAACAAAAGCAAACTTTTGATATCATTTTTAATGCAAAGGCATGCAGCAGAAAAATATATTTTCCATCATCATTAACCGTTTCATCCTGAGCAGGCTCGCCTCAATCCTGAGTCTGTCCTATAATCACTGGGCACCAGACAATGAAACAATCACCACATCGGACCCCAATAAATCACAGAGTGGCCGTACATATAGTATGGGTGAGTTAACCTGAAACACATGTCCTTGGACTATACGCACATATATATAAAAACACGGAGAACACGCAAATGCCACATAGATTCACTTGGATTCAAACACATGCCTGACCAGCCTAGGTACACCGAGGCATCAGAATTGCTTGCTGAGCCACTGTGCTGCCTGGAAAAGTATGTTTTTATTATTAGAATTATTGTATTTTGAACACTCAACAGTAGTAGAGGTACATTTAAAGCTTTTTACTTGTCAACAACTAATTGAGGAAGCTGTGGGGACTTTTGTCCTCCAACTCAATGATTGGCTATTCACATAGGTATTGATGATGAGAGCCTTAAAGCTCAGCTAATGTTGAGTTTGCAATCAGGTTAAGTGCAGGCTGTACTAAAGAAGGAAACTATGAACACGGTAGGAAGTTAAGGGACACAAATGCTGTGAAGTAGGTTGTGCAGAGCTTCACTGAACATGGGGGTTGATGCCCACCACACTCATTCTGCATGGTATCCATATTCTCCACTAAACCAGGACTGCCAAGACTTGAAAGAAGCCTGACAGGTCAAACTGACAATAGAGGTAGGTAAACAAGTTGAAGAGCTGAAAGATTTATTGCTACAGACTTACAGACTGCATGGGGCCTCAGTAATACTAATACAATTTCACTTTAAGATGAAGAAGATAGCTATGTGAAGGTACACCAGAGGCAAAGGGATTTTGACCTGTGGTGGGATTAAAATGGTCAGCTAATCTGCCTGCAGTGCAGCTTAACAGGCCCGAGTTCCCAGCTGCTAATGGGGGGTGGCCTGTTTCTCAGATTTCTGATTTTCTCAATTACTGACACGTGTGGCTTGTGATGGGATCCCAAGTCAATTCCTCACAAAAATCCATAAGTATGTAGCAGAGTTATGTTGTTGACATAATGGTGTAAAGTTCATTGGTGCACTGTAAAATTGATGCAGGTTACTGGATTTCAGTTTTTAGCTAGGGATGGTCTAACTGTGCAATTAGTGGAAGAAATATGGCTGACATTAAAAACAGGTTATATTATGTAGGTTACACTGCATTCGGCCTCCAGGTAAAGGTCGTGATTATACCAGTGATTGGAATAGTCGTTGAAGATGAAGAATGCTACTCCCCTACAGCAGCAGCATCTGGGACAAAAATGCATTTCAGCATTTGCTGGAAAAGGATTGTAGAGCAGAGTTGTCTATTGTGAAACTTGTTTAAAATTAGCATCTCAAGACTACCTGGTGATGCATGGGAAGGGGCATTTAGATGTGCTGCAGACTCCTGACTATGGTGCTTCAGGAAAATATTGGAAGAATGAAGCTAATGAAGATAACACCATAGTCTGAGATCCCGGTATGTTCTGCAAGTAGCAAACTATTCAAATTGATGTGAATTGTTGGATGATTATTAGGTGGGGGCAGAAGTAATGATGCGGGTCTAGTGCGCATCACAGATGAGAAGAGATTGTGCCTTTTTCATGTTTGTAATCCCCACCTGCGTCCAAAGGAGAAGCCTACCACCCCTCTGCCCCCTCACAATGTCCCCTGGCAAAAGTAACCTGACATGATCATTAGGATGTCCTTGATTCCAGGTAGCTGGAATTCTTGAGGACAGGAGACTGGATGGTTGAAGTGGTTGTCTGGTTAGTGACTGATGCTTTGGAGTCATCTGCTTTATCTGAGGGAAAAGGAAATGGCACTGATGGAAAATTGAATTTTTTTTTTTACTTTTCTGAATCATTCATATAAAATAGCAAAAGGAGCAATGCCAATATTAGCCATTCCCCCTTAGTGTCTGAATGGGTGAGGACCCTGCAAAGGGAGGTACTGAAAGGTGACTTTATAATGGAGAGTTCACCTCTGTGGATCGCACTGTAATGTTTGTCTGGAAGGATAGAAGTCACTGCTATTTATTAAATGTAAGCCTGTTACTATAGTGCTCAACCCTGGACTTAAAAAGTCAGTACTGACATATTAAAAGTGACCCAAAAGATTTGGACAGCACTATGAAATAAGATTATGAGTATGGGGAACAGTTTGAACAGATTCTCTTCTAATTTGAACATTCCTGTGCACCACTGCTGGATTCACATCAGTTGAGTCCCAGGATACAATAAAGGGTGTGTTCTAGCTATTAAATGATGGCATTTCTCAATCTCCCTAAGAAATCATATGCTAGGAAAGGAGACTGCAGCTCGTAGACATGCTACCAATTTAAGAGCAACAATGTAGATTCAACCCTAGTTTTGAAATAGAATCAAACTCTTTGTTCTTGTAAGAGTAGCAGAAAGGTTATGGAAATTTTGTTTACAAGAGTTTTGCGCACCTGGATAAGGCCTACGACTCTTTCGTGGTGTTGTTTTCTAAGCATTATAGGACTATAGGATGCTGGGGTATGTTCATCCTTTTATATGCAGAGAAAAACTTATCTCTACATTCTCATTGTTGAGTCAAGTCTGTTCAGTGCCAGTATTAAACTTTGGTCAGAGTCTGTTTTATCTCCTCAGCTGCCTGTTACATTGGTGAATAGAATATTAAGACAGAACTTGACAATTATCACTTCTATGTGCTACAAACCTAACACTGTGAGTTACTTTGGATAAAAGCGTTTCCCACATAAACAATCTGCACTATGAATATTAGGTTACCCTTGTTCTATGCAGATGGTGTGATCTTGTTTCCCTCACAGAACAATGTCTTTCAATGTGTCCTAGAGCAATTCACAGCTGTTTATATCTGAGTTTCGTATGGAAGACAGCACCTCCCAATTTGAGGCCATTACTCTTTTCCAGGAAAAAGTGGATTCGTCTCTCCAGCTTGGGGGTTTGGAGTGGACAGATATAAACTGCTATACAAAACTGACCATAGGAAACCGACTGCTGTCATTTAAAAACCTTTTTATGTCTTCTTCTTTAACTATGGTCATAACCTTTAGACAGTGACTGAAAAAACAGAACTGACGGTAAAATAGGATTCCTTTGTATGATTGTGTGAGTTCATTCTGGAGAACAGCATGCGGAAGTAGGTGGTTAAAGAAGCCCTCGGAGTAAACCCACAGTTACTCCACACAGAGATGCAGCGGTAAAGTTTGATATTTCCTTCCCTGGGTGGTACCATCTTCATAACCATCATTAAACGGAAAGTTGCTTTAACTTAAGATGAAACAATAAAGCCGTTCTTAAACAATCACAATAAACCCATGAAATGGTAAACATCAAGCAACTATGTCATACATTTATATAGTTGTGTATGTGTTTGTTTATTTATCTTAAATAACCTTTTATTAGTCATCTTATCATGGAAAAATAATTGACATGTCCCTATCTCCTCACCAACAGAGCTACATTTCAGTGCTGAGTTGGATTAAAGTTAAAAAGAAAATTACCGATGGGTTAAAGATTACACTAAAGAAGACGACATGCCAAAACATCATGATAAATTATGTGTTTACTCTTGATCATGATCTCGTTCTGATGAAACAGAAAGCAGTAGCAGCCATACCTTCCTTTAAAAAATGTGCCAGTACAGTACTATCTTGCTAGCAGACATCTAAGACTTTTTCAGTGTTGGTATGAAAACCAGTCTTTAATAAATACTGTAACATAAATAACATACATTTTACACGATTTCTCTTGTTTCAACTGTACGAAGTGATGCAAATGATATTTAAATCCTGCTTCTAGAATTCCTGCCATGTCTTCTATTACATTTTATACTGGTTTAAAAGGACTGCAGCATCAAAATGTGTTTGAGCCATATCAGTGTCACAGTGCAAAAAAAGGCAGAAGACGCAAATTTGAAATTCATTAAGTCAGTTTTCCATTCCTGAGAACACTTCTAATGCAGAAGATCATTTCCTTGCAACCATGGAGCTGATGGAAATCTTGTGTAATTTAAAGTTATAATTGCAATGCCAAAAGAACCCTCTCTGCTTGAAATTGCATGAAAAAGGCCAGCCGTAGTGCAGTTTCTAATGCTCAAATCCCAAGAATTTTAATTGATTAATGTGTTACTTTTGGAGAAGTGATACCGTCCTCTTTTCATTACGGATTTTTCTGAAAACCTAGCAAATATGTGAAATAAATGCTCTGCTTCTCCTATATATATATTTGTAGTACAGCAGAAACCATTTAAACAACACATTTTATGCAGGGATTCCTTTAAAATGTAGGGGTTATGAAGGATTATGTCTCCAAATGCTTTGAAATTAAGATTTATTAAGGTATGACATGTTAAGCATCAAGGGCAGTACGGTGGCTCACCAAGCCACATTACCATCTCCTACACCCTGGCCTGTTCAGGTGTGAGTTCAAATCCATATCAGTCTACGTGGTGTTTGTGTCTTTTGCTTGTGTCTCTGTTACTTTCCTCTGGGGTTCTCTGGTTTATTCCCACTGTCCAAAGACATGCATTTCAGGTTAATTGTTGTTGTAATTGCATGTGTGCTTGACTGGTTATATGTGTGGCCACCCTGCAATTCATTAGAGTCTATGCTCAGTGATTTGTTTGTGTGTGTGTGTGTGTGTGTGTGTGTACCCTGTAGTGCATAAGTTCTGTTCAACCGCATTTTTTATGCTATAACAAAGATTTATTTAAAACTGGGTCTGTACTGTATGCCTGACTGCTAATCCCATGACAGTCCCATTATTACAGCATTGATGGCTGTAATTTGCTTAGCATGGTGGTGCTACACATGGTTTACAACAGTAGAGAACATTTTTGAAGTGAGCAAAAAAATTGGGCAAAAATTCAAGAATCATTTTGCCCACCAGCAGCTCAAGATGTTGGGAGTATATGTTGACTTCAAGCTCTACTTATTCAACTCCACTTGCCATAATCTAACATTAAAGACACTTTGTCAGAAATGTTCATTCTGAATCCACCTGTCACTGCTTCTGCCTCACATCACACTGCACAAAACTTCTGGTTCAGGGGATGCCGAGTTTGCCAGGACAATTGGAATCCCCTTCTCCCTGAGCTTCTGTCAGAAATCAGGTGTTTTCAACTGATTTTGAATATCACTGCCCAAGAGTGTGGTTCTGCGCCTCATCTCTTTCTATTAGTTTTTGCAGCTGCCTGTATCACAGTCATGGCACTGTTTAATCTACAAATTGCTCAGCATCCTGATTCATACACCTCGTGATCAATCCCTAAGTCCCAGAACGTGCATTGTGCTCCTCTGCATCTGTTATTTAGTTGTTTCACTGTCGAGGTATCCAAAATTGATAGGCTTATTCTTTCGGAATTTGGACCCAGTATGGTGGAACAAACTCTTCTCCCTCACAACTGCTGTTGTGCCCACTGCCGAGCTCATTTTGTTCAGGTTTAGCTTCACCCCTATAGTTTTGAATGGACAAGAGACCCATTCGTCATCAGTGACCCCAGGAAGCTGCTTGTTATTGAGGTAGGACTCCTCTTAAAAAGGCAATGTTACAGTAAAACTGGGGAGGAGGATCTTGCCTTGATTTGCCTTACTTTTCTGCTCTTTGTTTTCAGGAATTGCTGATGTATTGTTTGCTTTGTTTGTAGTTAGTATAGAGCAAGGAAGTTAGGTAGGCTTAGACTTTATTTAAGATTTTGTACCCTTTTTGCTTTTTTGCATTTGACATGAGTAGTCAGCAAGATTAAATGGTTAGGTTTCTGTTTTTATCGTTTCTGGGTTTCATATTGGTATTGCACTGTCACTGTTAAATATATGCACTTGTTTTGTTGCACACTGCAGTCTATCCTTGTCTTGAACTGGCTTAGTGACTGACGACCAGGTAGTTCAAGTAGGTTGGATCGTACTTTTGACAGCGATTAACTGTGTCATCCACCATAGAGTAACTTTTCAGACATTTTTTAATGTCTTTCACCCATCTAGAGTTATTTTGGGCCACAGTATAGTATATTATCCATACCCTCATTAAACAATTCAAAGTTTCTTTTTAAAAAGTACAGTATGTTCATAACATTTAAGTACTGTGTGCTTAGTGTTGTGTCCTATATGACACAATGAGATGCAGTCAGTACAAGCCACGTGATCTCTTGCAACTCCTCTGTTGGGAACCCCACTGAGCTTGTTGATGGCCGGTCACTGGTCAGTGGTGCTACTGGTGTAGGTTAGGCGGAGGTGGGATGCTGTGGGGGACATGGTGGTAGTCGTGGGAAGATGTTTACTGGTTATGAGTGTCACTGTCATGTCTGCACACAGCACTAGTTGTTCCTTTGTGACACTGTTGTGTTGAATTAAAATGTCCTCTGTTGCGGCAGGGGAAATGAGAGGGGCACTTGTGTGGGGTTTTTGGTGTAAGTTCAGTTCTATGAAATGCACAATAAAGCGAAGACATGCTAAATTAACCCACCAAATTGACCTGCATCTTTGTGTGATATAAAATTTGTGAGAACTAACACTGTGCGAGATGCCAGAAAATGGGACCCAGTGGTATATGGGTGCTGCCGTCATGTTGTAGCACATAGTTTCGTACTGCTTGACCTTACACAATTGTTAGCCTCCAAAGTCACATGTGCATACTGCACAGGTGCACATGTACAATACAGTACTGTGCAAAAGTCTTAGGCATGCAACTTCAGTGTCTGTTGAGAAGTACAGGTAGATTCTTATCTACCATCAGGGACGTTTCTGATTGGTCCCAAATTCATTCTGCAGCCTGAGAATGACCTCAAACACCCAATCTCAGTCATACACAACTATCTTGAGCAAAAAGAAGGAATCCTGCAACAGATGGTATGGTCCCCACAGAGCCCTGATCTCAACATGATCAAGTCAGTCTGGGAGTACATGCAGAGACAGTCAAAGTCTGCAGAAGAACTGTGGCCAGTTCCTCAAAATGTTTTGAAGAAGCTACCAACCTCTACCTTAAACTGCTTGCAAGTTTGCATAAGAGAATTGATGCTGTTTTAAAGGCAAAGGGTCGTCCCACCAAATATTGATCTGATTCAGGTTGATCCAGGTTTGTCCTTGTCTACTGCAGTTTTTAGAAGGTTTATTGATTAATAAGTATTCATGGCATTATTTTTGGAACCATCCTCGCTGTATAGCATTTTTCTCACAGGTGCCTAAGACTTTTGCACAGTACTGTATTTTCAAAACATTTTCATACTTTTCATCTACAGTATAAACTGTAAGCACTCAATCATGTCTGTATATTTTCATACAGCTGTTCAATCACTTTCATTGTGCTATAACATCATACACGTGTTGTACAGATACTGTATATTGTGCAGTACAAGATATTCAAGTATACGTGTTTTGATTAACTACAAATGTTTGTAATTCATGCCTGAAAATGTGTCAGATGTTGAGATGTCAGATAAAAAGTGCCTTTCTCGTTGTTTTAAAACTCCTGTATAACTATAAACCTATGATTTCAGCATGATAAAACACTTTTAACACCAGTTAATAGAAAAATAGAAACTACTTAATGTTGTCATTAATTTGCATGTTTATAACACATCGTACAGTATGTACAGTACAGTACATTTTGTATGTTAGTGCCACTGCCAGTATTATGTTTGGATGCATTGCCTGTATTACAGGACAGGAGATGAGAGGGCACATGGGCTGGGTTTGGAACAGGAATTCATTGTTATGAGATGTTGAATAAAGGGAAGATATGTGTCAAAGTAATCCTGCACTTCCTTGTTTGACACAAGTGTCATGTTCCATGTTTATTGAAATCATTGCGTTTTGCAGTCTTTTTAGTTTTCTTGTCCAGTACAGGAAGGGTTTTCAGTTACGCGAAAATCCTTCCTCCTCCTCTTACTGTGAGGATTGATGGACATCAACCGGATTATCCAGCTTAAATCAGAGTAAATGCGGTGCAGCACAAACATAGTTAGATAAAGCCAGCAAGAGACTCGTGAAGAAGTGCGGAAACAGCTGATAAGATGGCAGGATGGGCGTGTGTTTTGAATGGGATAAATTTGTAACAGCGTATGATACAATTTATTGCAATACGTACAATTTTGTTTATTACAGTACACTCTATAGTACTGTACAGTATTTGTTTGTTTTCATTTATTTAATTTTTTTGTATTTTGATTTATATCATTGATATGATTCAGATAAAAATTTGTCATAGCAATTTTTTTTGTGTGTGTGGATAACAGTATTTAGGAATTAATTTTCAAGAGCTGTCATAAAAAATTCGGATATAGATGTTTGGATGGCAGGGGATTTCTGTATTTTACTTTTACTTATGTGCTCATTTATTTAATCAGTTCCATTTATCATGTGTTTAATGTTTTGTTACACAAAATGTTTTAATAAGGGATGGGACTTGCTGAAAAGCACTCACAAAAGGTAGGTTAGGTGTATGGCAGTACCATGGAAACAGGCCAGGTGACTGTCCATCTTTTCAGGTGAAGTTGTCAGGGAAGTTTCCTGAAAAATATTTTATTTGGCCTTTTGGGGTATAGGTTTTAACTGTTTTTAATCATCTATTAAAATCATCTATTATTCAAATTGATGGATGGATGGAAAATACACTGTTCTGTTATATTCCGGTACATTTGAAGAGATAGGGAGATTTTGCTTGTTATCTGCTGTCAAAAAGGACATTAAAAATGCTATAATTATTACAAGCACAGATGTTAACAGTGATCATTCCAAGGCATAATGGGACATTTGGACTGGCTATGTACAATATTACACAAATGGAATGAAATGATTAAATAAAGACTTGTGACCAAGGACACACCAACAGAAGATGATCTTTAGGTCATCTTAGGCAGTATGAATACTGCAGTGTGCAATGGTGTAATTCAGAGGTTAATATTACAAAATACATCATAAGTATCAGAAATTCTGTGCTGTAAAATGAAAGTGGTCACAAAAAACAAGAACTTGGTAAGCCATTTATTTTGACTCAGGTCAAGCCATGAGTTTGAATCCAGCTCAGTCTGTGTGGAGTTTGCAAGTTCTGCTGCAATTCAGGCTGACAGGTCACTCTAAATTGCCCAAAGTGTGTGCATGTGAACAGATTTGTGTGGTCAACCTGCAATGGACTGGTATTCCATCCAGGGGCTTAATGTCTAGCACCCCCATGATTCTGGGACAAGCTCCAGACTGCCATGACCCGCCTCAGAATAAGTAGTTAATGGATGGATATATTACTCAGTGTTTTTTACATAGCATTTCTCGTCCTCCATGCTATACAGCTGCAGCAAATGAGTACACACAGGGGGGAAATGCTGACAGTCTAATTTAAATTTTATTCTGTCATTCTTTCATTATATAATGGAAAATATATAATGGATACAATAGCAGGGACGTTATATGCTAAATATTTGTTTGTTTATATTGCATTACTAAACATAAATGATGATCTTCTGAAATTATTTTGCTGCTTAGGCTTTTTTATTCAAAGCCATCCAGCATGAAAACACAGTCAAATGCTGAATTATAGTTAACTTAAATCTGATTTTTTTTTTTCATTTCGCTTGCTTCAAACAAAGCTGCATTACCTATGAGTTTTTCAATGCACTCAAGACATGACATATATAATAAGCAGTGTATAATCATCACAAAACTTTAGCCCAAAATATCTAATAAAGATGAGGTAGTGGCACAATGGGGCAGCAGGCAACCTATTTGGAATGTGTGGTCAAGCATTGGTTTGATCCCAGTTCAGTCTGTGTGGTGTTTACATGTCTTGCTTGTGTCCATGTGGGTTACCCTGGAGTGCACTGTTTCCTCCCACAGTCTGAAAACACGCAGATCAAAGAAACAGACCTTTAATTGTTTCGGACAGTTCAAGTCACAGTACAGCAGATTCAGTCTTTTCGACCACTGGCGCTGTGCGCATAAGAACTGATTTTCTCTAGAAATGACCATGGTTGCTGTAATGCGTATAAGAATTTATCTGTTGTTCATTGTTTATGAAATTAAATGCAGTATGCAAAGTGTTTTTGTGTTTGAAATTGTAACAAATGAAAACATGTATGGCTAAGAAAATTAAAAAAAAAATAAACAGGCACCTCTGCCATCCTTTTTCTGATGTATGTTTTATTTTCAACTGATCTCACAATGCTAGATGCGTCCAAATCGGTATCAGAAATGATAACAAAACACACAACACAGAGTTGCAGTATAAACGGACCCAGATATGAGCTGTGTTTTCCAAAGCAGCATATTCTCCACTTGTATTCATGTTTATTCTGTTTGTAAATAACCATTCAATAGTTGGAGTCTGCACATCTGTGAATAGGCAAAATTTATTTGAATCTGTGGTTAATCTAAATTTTATGTGAAGTGCCTAAGTACATACTGCGCGCACAGAAAAATGATTACATATTACCTCATGAACTTGTATAAAAACAAGAATCAATATCACTTTCTCATGGGCTGTAACAGCTATATATTTTTCTGTAGCGTACCCCTTCATGATGGACTTAACTATCCTAAAAATGAAGATATTAAATAGAGATGTCCAGCAGACAACTCAGTTTAACATGTCTGTAATGAAGATGTAACAAGTCTTTTATTACCAATAGAAATGCCATTAGTAATGTATTACATTTTAAACATTTTCTTTGCTATACCCCTGCTGATAATGGATTGCCGAGTGTCTTGAAGCGAGGAAAAAGACAGGGATGTACTCTACCCCTGAATGCTGGCTTTTCTTTAAAATATCTGAGAAAAAGTCTGCAGTTCAAAATAAAGGCCAGAGGATATGAACTGAGAGGAATGACACAGTTGATAAGCATTGCCTGAAGCTTTTTTGAAGCCGAAGAGAAGCAGTCCTGAACAGAGTGGGGAACATGGATGATGGTGGGTGGGGGTGCAGAGGTGCTGGGACATTGTGGAGAGCAGAGAATTGCAGTCTGTTTGCACAAGAGTCTGTCGAATCACTGAGCCTGGGAGTACACTAGAGCCGACCACCAGACAGCATGACAAACTGTTGTGTGTGCTGGAGGATGACAAGAGATTGGAAATGAACAAAGATGAACTTGGACTGTAGTGGTCTACACAAGATACAAAAAAGCATGCAATGTCCGTATACTATACAAGAATCCTATGGCTGTCATTCCTCAGGCCTTTCTGTTTTTCTACAATAACCTATCTAAAAAAATCCAGAGGGTGAGGTTTTAACCACTGAACCAAGACAAAGTTAAATCAATATAACTGAATAATAAAATTATAAAAGCAGTGACATATTATTCAATTCATTTTATTTATGCAATGTCTCTTCTCACACAGTGACACAAAATTAAACAGACATAGCAGATACAATAGAGGCAATAGAGAAAGCCAGCTGGTAGCTGAGGAGAGGAAAACAAAAAAATTCCAAAAAAGAAAGGAAGAAAAATACATTTTTTACTGAGCCAAGTTTCAGTGGTGAGCCAAGTTTCAATGGCTACCCATTATTAAAGTATAAGAAAAAACTGCTTTCTGGATTCCCCTCTAACCCAGTTTTTCCCCTCTGTGGGTTGTAACCTTCCTCAGACTCTGGCCTCCTACCTGAGGCTTGGGAGTTTGAGGGTACAGCAGAGTATTTTTGCTGTTCCTAGGATTGTGCTCTTCTGAACTGAGACCGAAGTTGTCATAACTGGGATCTGATGGAGCCACTCTTCCTGCTTAGTACTGCTGGAAGTGCTGCTATCACCAATGGCACTACCTTGATTTTCACCTTCCACATTCTCTCAAGTTTTTCTTTCAAGCCCCGTTATTTCTCCAGCTTCTCATATTCCTTCTTCCTGATTTTTCTATCATTTGGAATCATCACATCTATGACTGATGCTGTTTTTTCCTCCTTTTCTACTAACACTGGTTGGTTGGTCAGTACCTGTTTATCTGTCTGGATGTGGAAATCCCACAGGATCTTAGCTCTGTTTTATTCCATCACTCTCAGTATTCTCACTGCAGATCTTTCTCTGGTGGATCAGGGAGTCAATGTTACTTTCAGACTTAGCATAGAGCTTAATGTCATCCATGTACAGGAGGTGGCTGATGGTAGCTCTGCTACTACCTGTATCCATGACTAATCTTAGTGATAATATGACTGAAGGGATTCAGGCTTGTGCACAATAGCAGTGGGGATGGCACATCCCCTTTATATGTACACCACACTTTATGGTCGCCTGGGCAACTGTCTTTGAGTTGGTTTCTAATGTTGTCCTCCAGTGGTCCATTCAGTTCTTTCTTGTTGAAGGTTATTAATGTCTTTTTTGATGTTGTACTGCGCTAGAGATTCCAGTATTCATTTGTGTGGCATTGAGTCATGTTTTCTTGTAAATAATTCAGGCAACACTCAAGTTGGTCTGCCAGGTCTTGGAATCTTGATGGACAGCAACTTCTACCATTGACTGGTGCTGTTTGCCTTTGGTGTTGTTTCTGGGCAGGGCTCGTGTACTTACTTGCACGTGCATTCAGCTTGCTGACTATAATGCCTGACAGGAGCTTCCATGTTGTGGATAGACAGGTCATTGGACTGTGTGTATAAATATGTATACTATATATATAGTATTTATTACATATATATTTATTTAAGTTACTTGTCATACTGTAGAGTTCACAGTTGACGTGTTTCTTTTTTCTGGCACTCTAGAGCGGTGCATGCAAATCAGTCAGAAAACATTAATGAGTAGCACAAGAATGACCAAGTTGTAGCTCAAAAGGGAATAATAAAAGTCTGACAATAACAACCATTCATTTAGGAATTCAAAGTGAACACATGCATTTTTTGTTTGTATTCCAGCTTAATGTAACTGTGTGCAAATAAAGCATGTTTTATTGATAAACAGAAGGTATAAGCCTTTAGGGGTACTATCATGTTGTGGCTCTCAGCATTTAAAATAAATGCAAATTGTCATAAAAAAGCCTCTGAAAAATACACAGATTCTGAGGGAACGAAACTCCTTTGGGTCTGTAAGACTACAAGGCTTTTTGATTTTTTTTCTTGAGGAGGTGGTACAAGGTTTTGCCTGTCAGATGATAAAAACAAATCCAAAAGCCATATTTTACTATATGAGTACATTTCCATTTCAAAAGAAAAGAGTTCATAAATGTATGTTTCTTGTCCTGTATACAGAGGGTCCTGAATGTAGTATCTGCTTTGAATGTTTAATGCTTCAAAAAATGTAGCTATTCATAGATTTTGCTTTATTTATTCATGTTCACTGGAGTTAATGTTTTCTCTATATTACTTTTTAATTTGTTGAAATAATCATTTTTACTGGAAAATTAGACTGCCGTGCTCTTCGTAGCCAATTGAGTGAAATTAAATAAATCAGCATAAAAACCCAATATAACAGTAATAAGAAATAAGTTTCATCCTTCTGTAGAAGTTAAATCAAACCTTTGGAACATTCAAGCAACAAGGAGTCATTTGCCTGCAATGAAAATATTATTTTAGACTTTTTCAGTTTAAAGAAAGGAGAGGCATGTTCAACAATTTAACCTACTGGCAGTGGGCAATATGAGTCCTGAAGGATCCAAAATGGACATTCAGTTAGATGAATAATCATCAGACACAGTATAGCATATAGTGAAACTGAGTAAGGTCACACCCTTTGACCAGAAGTGAATTCATGAAATAAAAGGTCCAGCCAATTATTACTTAGTTTATTGTATTTTTAAATTTATATCTAGTTTGTTGAAATTTGTTTTAAATAACTCTACAAAGTTAAATTTATTTTTTCTAATTAACAACAGAACTGGGGCACAATGAAACACAATATCAAAATGTGAGACAGAAAACACAAATGCCATGTCTTGCCAGAGAACAAGCTTGAGTACGACATCACACAAAAGAAAATCATACGACAATGTGAGCAAAGATAAGTTAAAAATAGATACAAACAGCTCAACAGCACAAAGTTCAAAAGTGGCCAAAACCTTCCAGAATACATTTGAATTATCGTGCACTTTAGTTTTTAGTTCTATTCACTTTAGTCAACCAGGCAACCATAGTCATCTGTGGAGTGATCTTCTGCTGCAAACCAGAGCAATAAGATCTACATTTTCTTGCAAATATGCAGTGCAATCAGCATATATTTCATGAGATTATTAAAAATAAAATGTGGGCTGTGTTTTAACAATCATAGGAAAGAGGATACATCAAAGTTGCTGTCAAAATAGATTCATTTGATCAGAATTACAGATTAATCGTTCTAAATTTTATGCCAAAGTGTACCAACCAACCTACAACTGACTGTTGCCCCATCCAGGGTGAATGAGTACTAAATCACATACCAGAAGTGAACAGGAAAATGCCCAAAAGAGAAAATTTTAAATAATTAGATGCAATACAATATATGAGTAAATGATGCTCTTCTAGAGCAAACTCATGACTTACCTTCTCAGGGTTTGTTTTAAGGTTCATTTTAAATGAAGCCAGCCAGACTGGCTGCTTTTGGGAAAACGTTTTTTGTTTATCATCACAACTGGATTTATGTGCTCTTTAGTCTTTATAAAATCAAACCTTTGGGTAGTATTTCTGTTCAAAAGTTCTTCTTGAGAAATGACAAGATTCTATCAGAAGAGTCACTGGTTTTGGAAAGAGAGTATTACAATGTCAAACTACCCCCCCATACCCTGTAAAGAGGAACTGCTTACTTTATATGGCTACATCTCCATCCATCTGTTATTAAACACTTATCCTGAGGAGGGTCTCAGAGGTCTGGAGCTTATCCTGGAATCAGAGGGCACTGGGCTAGGAAACTGCCAATGTCAGTCTATCACAGGGTGACCACACACACACTAAGGGCAATTTGGAGTTACCAGTCAACCTGAAACATACAGTTCTGTGCAAAAGCCTTGTGCACCTGTGGGAAGAATGCTATATAGCGAGGACGGTTCCAAAAATAATGTCATGAATACTTATTAATCAATAAACCTTCTAAAAACTGCAGTAGACAAGGACAAACCTGGATCAACCTGAATCAGATCAATATTTGGTGTGACCACCCTTTGCCTTTAAAACAGCATCAATTCTCTTATGCAAACTTGCATGCAGTTTAAGGTAGAGGTTGGTAGCTTCTTCAAAACATTTTGAGGAACTGGCCACAGTTCTTCTGCAGACTTTGACTGTCTCTGCATGTCCTCCCAGACTGACTTGATCATGTTGAGATCAGGGCTCTGTGGGGACCATACCATCTGTTGCAGGATTCCTTCTTTTTGCTCAAGATAGTTCTGTATGACTGAGATTGGGTGTTTGAGGTCATTCTCAGGCTGCAGAATGAATTTGGGACCAATCAGAAACGTCCCTGATGGTAGATAAGAATCTACCTGTACTTCTCAACAGACACTGAAGTTGCATGCCTAAGACTTTTGCACAGTACTGTATGTCTTTGGTCAGTGGAAGGAAACCTATGCAGACATGGACAGAACATGTCTGGCATGGCAAACTCCACACAGACTGAGCTACTTTCAATCTCACACTCGACCAGCCCAGGGGCTGTGAAACAGCAGTGCTATTCGCTGAGCCACCGTGCTGCTCATGGCTGGATCTGCAATCTAAAATCATTTTCACTAAAGCGAACCGAAATAACAGTGAAATGGCAAAAAAAGTAGTTATTTACCTTTTAAAAAATGTCAGCATTAATGCTAAACAACTGTAATTTATTCAAGTATTCAACATAATCCTGTTTCTGGGCTGACATCCAACATTTCTTTAATATGCATAGCTGTTATGACTTTCTATGAATATTACTGTAATTAGAATTTAAAGCCTCTTCATAAAATTATTTTATAGAAAAATAACATTTAGAAATCAGTCACAGTTAACAGAACACAAGCCTTAATTGTGCGTGTCTTATAGGTAACCCATTATGCCTGAGTATAATTCCATCATAATTTCAAGTGTTATGAAACAAATACATTTATATTGCAGTCTTGTTACCCTGATATCAAATGCAATACAGGAAACAGAATGATTCTGACACTGGAATTTTAATTATGTGTAATATTTTTACTTAATTTAACCCTTTATTTTCCTCTACTCAATGAAATAAATAGGAAAAGTGCTTTCTAGAATTTGCTGATCATTAGGAAGTGGTACTGCTTGTCTATACTGTTAGAAAAGGAAATATTCATATTATAATATGATCATAATCATATAATTCATAACAATTTGGTCTTTGTTAATAGAATACGCCAAGAAGAAAATGCACTGATTTTTTTCACATTGCTGTAGACAATTTTGATAATTTTTTGGCTAGGTTTAAGGTGTTATTAGAACAGGCTTTCATGCGGAATCTACAAAGATTACATGTCACCAATATCCAGGTAGCATACTGGCTAGTGTTGTGCTTGAAGCTTGAATCCCACTTGCCGCTGCAGTAATGGATTAATGGCTCACACTTTCAGCATCATATTGAAAAATAATGAAATGAATGTGGAGGGAAATTAACACCAACACCAACAGCAATACTTAGATTGAAAAGGTTAGGAATGCTTTCATTCTAATTCATCAGTGGTTTAACTTAGTAAAATTGTAATCGCTGGTGATACATTTATCTTGCATTTATCTTGATCCTTTTATCTTTTCTATTATTTGTTTTTCTGAAATGGCAGAGGGAAAGAGCAGAAACTGATGTATAATATGTAGAACACAATTTTGGCAACTATATGGCGCAATAGGAATTTAAAATAAATTAAGTATAGGGGACCCTTCACAGTTTATCAATTGCCAACAGTGACATCGATACACTTTTGATCTGCAGATCTTGATAATTTTCACCAAATTGTTCTGCACTGTATATAATATCTATGGAGTAATTGCCTAAAGCCATAGTAAAACAAAAATGTATGAGTTATTATTGTAAATAAATAGTGATGGTCACTGGAATACACTACAAAAAAAGGCAGATTAAATGGAACATGACCTGTTAACTATCAAGACAAGAGAAGACCAACTGAGAAGAAGTAGATATAATACATTGCAAAGAGTCTTAATTTGAAATTATTTACAGCTGTGTTTGCTAATGAACAACGGATTTGTCATCCAACAAATTTTCTCCGGTGTATTAGGAACACGCTGAGCTTCCCTTTTATTCATACAGTATAGAAAGCTAGTGGAGCTCTGGAAGTGAAAAACACATTGCTGATCAGTTGTATACATTTACTTATTTTTCTAAAGCGCCAGTTCATTAAAAGGGTTGTGTCTGATGTTGCCGTAAACGGTTTACATCTTTTTGGGACTTTAAGACTTTTGCAAGGAGCAAACCACGTTTAGTTTTGACAGACCACTAGGGCAACAAACTCTCTCAAACAGTCATATTATTTCTTTAAAATTAAGTAGGTTCTAGAGCAGGAGCAGCATTGTGTATATCTTGGCTATTGCTGGTGATTCTTCTGGACTTCTTTTTTCATACTTTGGATATAACATTTTTTTTTCACATTTCCACATTTAATTTCAGACAGACTTAAAAATATTAAATACGAATTTATTTCTGCATGTCAACTTTGACATTTGAATTAGCTGTAACTATAGTAGAAGAAACTGATATCTGTTAAATAATGAAGAACAAGACACTGAGATGTTGCTTTTTCCAAGTTTGCTTTTAGGTTCTTCCGACTATTTTTTCCACTTCACTACACTTTAATTTCACTGCCACATGAAGCATTATATCATCAAAGCAACAAAGAGAATTTACAAAGAGAATTTGTAATTAGCAAGCGGCTTCAATTAGTTGTTTGGGAACCTACAGTTTCTCGCTCTCAGTGACTCCATCTATATGTACACTCCATGTAAAATCTGAACATTAAAATTGAATATGAAAATTTACTGGATATAGCACGCAAAGTAAAACTTTCTGTAACTAGGTACTTCTAAGTAAATTTTAATTGGTAAGTTCATGGTCCCTTATAATTTTGCCTTGTCTTTTCCAGATGGAGCTTCTTCTTGCTTAGTACTGTTCGCTATCCATCAAGTCTAAGCTTAATGTCTGCAATTAAAATTGAAAGTAGTAGTATTTTACAATCACGAGATAAGAAATTTGATATCTGGTTCCCAAAACCATCACAGCATAACAATGATCAAAAGTTCTTAGATTAAGATCATAATACTGGAGCACTGCGTTTGGTAGATATATGTTTGTTCGAATTTGAGAAGTAGCTAATAGCAAATGTTGTTGCAGATTACTGTAACATAATACAACTGCCTGGATTTAATTTTCTATAATAAACCATAACTAAACACCAACTAAAGGACAACTGTCTATCAGTGCAAATAGAAATATGTGCAGTTATCCTTGGGAATACACCCATTCACATTATTAGAATTTGACTTTACAAGGAGTTTCATTTAATACCACTACTTTGATTTATTAATCCTTTGCTTTCAACTTTACAAGGACTGAATTTGGATTTCTCCTGCTTCCTGGCAGATGAGTAGCATGACATATTATTTGCATTTATTCTTTAAGCAGGGACTTTTCTCCAAAGCGACTTAGAAAGATTATTTGCTAGTATTTAGGTGAGTTTATATATTTATAATTACATTTTGTAATGGTATATTTTTAAACAAGTTTTGCATCATATGTTTTGTTCATTTTCGTGTAAGTACAAGATTATTGTAACATATTCACACACAAGATAAGATTTATCATCGGCACCATTTTTGGCTATATGTGTGTTGTTGGTAGCAGGATGATTTAAACATGCACACATGCATCCCCATTCAAACAAAATTTAGATTTTGCAAATACATGTAAAACTTGTGTCTTTGGACTGTGGGAGAAAACCCAGCCTTTAAGTGTGTGGCATATAATTGCCTTACACTATGGTTGAATAGCCAGTGTGTTGTGATAATAATGTTCTCCAGAGTGTTCTTCCTTCATAAGTTGAGGAAAGGCTGTGTTTTTGTGTGCCATGTGTTTATAGATATATAGATACACTGTATATACATGTGTGTATGTATGTGCATCTTTTTTGAACCACAGTTTACCCATCTCCTAACGGCTACTTCCAGCATGATAATGGACCATGTCACAAAGTACAAGTCATCTCGAACTGGTTCCATAAACATCACAATGAGTTCAGTGAACTTCAGTGGCCTCCTGTCACCAGATCTGAATACAACAGAACACATTTCGGATGTAGTTAAACAGTAGATTGGTTGCATGAATGTGCATATGATAAATCTGCATCAATTACATGATGCACTCATGTCAACATAGACTAGAATCTCTAAGGAATGTTTCCAGCACCTTGTTGAATCCGTGCAACGGAGATTTCAGGCTGTTCTGATAGCAAAGGGTCCCTGTATTAAATTGGTGTTCCTAATAAAGCGGTCTGTGTGTGTGTGTGTATGTGTGTAGTTGCCCAGACATTCCCACTGAGTAAAAAATTATGTTATAAAGGAAATATTTAAAACCAATTTAATTTTTAATTTTGACATTTCTAAAATTTCGTCTGTCTCCAAGAATAACTGTGTATATTAAAGATGACCAGAAATGCTTACCAAGGCATTTCCACTGAGTAGGAAAATAAAAGAAACGTCATTAAGGAACTGTGATAAGAAGAGATGCTGTATGTTTTACTGCTAAAGGCGAACAGTGTTATCTGGCTGCACTTGGCATTGTTCTTTGACTGGCGTTTTTGGAGGAGCAGGGGGCAGTAGCACAGATGGATAGACAAGGTGCGACATGAGAGGGTTTTGCTGAAGGCAGAGCTCGAGGGCCAGTGGGGCCTTTTAAAGCACCCAGGCAGCAAGTCAGAGCATGAGAAGTGATGCGCACCCCCAAAGCCTTGGTGTTCTCTGGTCCCACAACCCATCCCCCATGACAAGTGATGAGCAAGCAGACCAGAGCGGTCACACAGTGCCCACACCAACCACAATGTCACTTGCTGCTTACTGTAATAAAGTTCACTGTGGACTGGCCTCCTGAAGGGGAACAAAAATGTACACTTCCATAGCCAGCTGCTCTCACAACATTTTTGTGATAATATCCCAAATGTACCTGTATGTCTGCAGTTGTGCTTTTTCTTTTTTCATTGACAATATTTTCTTTAAACCTAATGAGATTTTTACATTTCGCATCTTATAGTTTAGATCAACAGAGTTGTGCATTTAAAACTCAACAGCAGATTTTTCAGCAGTTTTCTAAATCCTTTTTGTAATGTGAAATGAATAAGCAAAGACCTAATACCTAATCATATATTGTAAACAGCAGGCATTTTTTCATTAGCAGACTATTGTAGCAATCCTGGTTTGAAGATGGTAATTATAAGTATTAGTAAAGAGGCCAGATATTTTGCATTCATTAAACTGGAATAACAGTGGGTTTGCAATAGCTCTAGGCTGTCTGTAAAATCAGGAAAGAAAAACTTTTAGTAAAATTGCTAAAATTCTCTATAATGCTATAGCCTACAAATGCCAGATTCTTCTCAGGCAAAGATTAAAGTTAAAATTAGAAATCTATGTAATTTATCTATACATTTGTTCCTTGCCTGTTCATATTTAAAGGACTGTAACACCTTCGGCTTAATTTGGTTGTGACGAATCAACATTTTTGTACTGAATGCATGGGGAAATGCACAGCCCTCACGAGAAAGCCCAAACACAGCCTGTTTCTCCAGCTGCATGCATGTACACCCAATTTTCCTTCCCTGCTCTCTAAACTAAAACTCCACTCCAGCACTTTGCTTTTTAACAGCCTGCATCTTTACAAACACATGCCTCACTATACTGTCTGTCTGGTGAGCTTTTTAAGGCCGTCATGCGACAAAGGTAAAGATGAATTCACACCAGAATGATGTGTTGTTGATATTGTGACAAATCAAAAATGTGTTGCAGTAAAGCAAATAATTTGCTAGTATCTGTTGTCGCAGTTGATCTTGTCTGACAGCTGTACTCCACATAAATGGGGTCCCGATGATAGATTCACATGTATAAGGAAATACTGAAAGCTCCACCCTTCGGACTTTGCTTCTAAAATCGTTTTTAAATCCTGTAGAATATGATGAATGAGCTTGACCAGCTACAGCTCACAGTACAATGAATTAGCAAAACATATGCACGATTTGAAAAGACGGGCATATCAGATGAGCTTTCCTTGATGTCAAGCTTGCCCTGTTGCCTCAAATTAATGTTTAAAATATAGCTTTATTAATATATTTCAACTATTGCTGTCTCACAGCTCCTGGCCCCTGGGTCCTTATGTAGGTTCGATTCTTGCTCACTCTGTGTGGAGTTTACATGTTCCATCCATATGTGTGTGGGTTTACTCCGAGTGATCCGGCTTCCTCCCACAGTCCAAAGACATGTGTTTCAGTTAACTTGCGATTCTGAATTGCCCCCACTGTTTGTATTTGTGAGTAAATCTGTTTGTATGCTCTGCTATGGACTTAAATCCCACCCATGGTGTGCTGTACCTCACCCCGATATGCCTCCAGGAGAGGCTCCGTATCACCATGACCCTACATTGGATAAGCAGTTATTCAAAACGGATGGAATGGAATAAGATTAATCTAATCCACAAATAGCAATGCCATTATGAATGTGACAGAATATATCTTTGGTTGAGGCCCAGAAGATATTTCTCTCCTTTTGTATCCATGGCAACAACACTATGTATTTATTTCTTTATTTCATAAATAGGACATAAGGGGCTCTAGTTTTAATGGTAAAGCATGGCCCTTATAGTTTAACAATTTGCTTATGTCTTTCTCAAATGCATACATTTTTACAAAATGCCATTGCTATCAGTTGCTGTGGCCCAAACTGATTTGTTTGTAACTATTTGTATTAGGTAAGACTAGTAAAGTGTAGGGCAGTAACACATGTATTTATTGAAATAATTATTGCATTTTTATAACATACTTCAGTGAGGACTAAGTAAAGCATGTATCTTTCACTCAGTTAATGGCGTTGTGAAACTAATGTCATACTTGATTTGTAAATCATGGATTCCTGAACAGTTGTGTGCAAAGTTAAGCAGCTTTCTTTTCATTTTTAATGAAATAGCTTTTATGGACCTCCAAGGAAATTTAGTGACAAATGTTATTGTTTTCCAAAATGCCCTAAAAATAAGTCTTGGAAGAAAGTCGGATAAAACATTGCCAGTAAATAAATTAATGCATTTTAGATAAAATGGTAACAGAAATGCTTGTTTTTTTCCTTTTTTCTTTAATTTCCATAATATAAAACTGAATTTCAGTGCAAGCTGTGTGCATTAAAATACTGTCAAAATAACAGTCCAAAAAAACTGTGAACACACCTTTACATTAACCCTAGGTTTCAGTGGAAAATCATAGATTGTGACAGTTTTTCATTAAATTTGCACTTTGTCAGCAGAATATCAATGAGATGCCTATTTCAGAAACAGTGCGTGCAGAGATGGTGTTGTCTTTAAGGTATAGTGAAGTGGCTCAAATGAATCATTTAGCATAACTATAAGTTCTTTTTATCCTTTTTCTCCCTTTAGAGTTCATTAGCAGTAATTCATTTCATATGTGACATTCCAAATGTTTAATTTTCCTGATACTGGATTTATGCTCCATTACAGCAATTTATTTTGTGTGGCCACATTTACACTGACTGCCTTTTCAATCCAAGCCATTCATAACCAGCATTTCCAAAATGTATACATTTTATTTATATTACATTCTTCCTAATTCAGTGCTTATTTGACTATTTTATCCAAAATCATATGACAAATATTTGAACTATCCATACTGCTGTGTATTTTTAGTTCAGGGAAGTTCAGGGTAAGTACCTTTCTAAAGGCGGTGAGGAACAGCAGGTCACACTCAGCAATTCTGATGACCAGAAGGTTACTGTCTCTTCTAATTGGAGTTATTGGTTAAAAAGTAGTGCAGCTAGAATGCTTCACTTACAATAAAGTAAAGAATAATTTGTGAGAAAGAATTTGTGAGAAAGAATAATTGTGTAAAAAAAAAAAACGTTCTTATCTATTTCTTTGGAGTGTTTTGTTTTCTTCCAGTATGGAACTAAAGTTAAGTATTAAATACATTTATAAATCCCTGACTGCTGCTCTGGAATGGCATGTGAATATATTATTTTGAAACAAAATAATTGGCAACTATTACGGATTCTCTGTTGCCAAGGTTACCGTAGCAGCAGACTTTATAAGTCCTAAAACTGTAAGACATACAGTAGATGAAAGAATAAAAGAAAAAATAATAAAGATGTTTGCCTATTATACACATCTGTTTGGGTGTTCACCAAATTGTGCTGGTTAGAATACTGAACTTGGTTTGAAAACTCGCCAAAAAAAAATGCAGTTAAGCCTACAATAAATACACATTTAAGGGAAAATAATATACCTTTCAATCCTTTAATTAAATCACTTCACACTTTCAGTTTCTTCAAGTGTAGCATATCTTCACTCGCCCTGATTTTGTGGTTGAATGCAGTCATCATTAGTCATCCAGTAGACTTTTATATGCAGATTTGAGCAGGATGTTAATTCAGTCTACTAGGAAAGAAAGACTAGGAAATCATCCAAAGGTAAAACAAGCAGGATATAGAAGAATTTAGGTTAAAGCAATTGTTCTAACTAGACTGAGTGATAGCTGTTCCTTGAGTTAACCAAGAGAACAGTCACATTAATTCCTCTTCAGTCTTCAGACTTTTTCCAAAAATATCGCCATGTAAGAAACCTGGGTTCTTTTGATTGCAAGGCTACGGCTTTAACTCTTATACTACCTGCTGCCCATGGATTAACGTGGTTTACATTAACAAACCAGTTGTGTAACGTCTTGCGAGATGCTGACGTGACCAATAACAAATTAGTCATTTTTCTCCCTGGAATTATACAAAATATTTTTTGCACACTGCAGGACTACTTGAACGTAGGGAGGACACCAAACCCATTTTGTACAGCACCCAGTGTGCTCTGAAAAAAGTTTTAAATATCATGCCCTTATCTGTAGAATGCATGGCTCTTGCATAAACATCTGTCCTTATAAAGTATGATTTTCATGTTCCATTGTATTATTTATTGGTCAGTTGTGTACAAATATATATAGCATTACACTTGACACCACAGTAGATCGGTGTAACACATTCAGATATATCCTGACACCGTGAAGTTAATTAGATTTCATAAAAAACAATATCAATCTATACTGCTGTCAGCCAGCTTGACAGTAACAAACAGTCTGGTGCTCTGGTGCTTATTTCCTGAAGGGAGTCCCATTACTGTGTGCACTATGTGAAATGCTTCTGACAGCCTGGCCTGCAGACACACCCTTTCTAAGCACATTCTCTGCCATCAGTGACCTCAGTTATGGCCAACTACAGAGACCAGTATCATGCTTAGGGCCCTGTTTGAGCATTAGGATAAGGTCAGGCGTGTGATTCTTCCCTCTAGTTTGTCGTAGTAGAATTTCTTTCGGAGCCGTTATCAGAAAGATTATTCCTTATCACAAAGTTTGCCTCAACAAACCAGTAAGATATTTCAAGAGTCACAAACTACGTATATATGTGGCATTAAAGTCTTATGAAAAACATTATGTATGTTTGACGTGACATTTCAAAATTGGTAAATCTTCTTTGCACCAAAGATACTACAGTTGTTACATTGCCTCAAAATAAATTGTCTTATTGAATATTTCAAAATGCTTAATTACACAAGGAAACAGGAGCATTTTCCTGACAATATAAATGTGAAATTGTGTAGGTATGTAAAATGAAAAGAGTAGTAGTGTCCGCTGAGACCAAGGGGAATGTTCTGACTATTATTAGCACAAGTGCACTCAGAAGATGACAGAAAGAGAGGGTGCGAGTGAAGAAGCTACCAGGGAAACTTCCCTATAATGCCCACCTGCACCCTTCAGTGCAGTTAGGACCAACCCAGATGGTAGGTCTTCCCCACAAAATCATAGTTACAAATAATGAAATAGGCAGTGGTGTCATGCAATTCTACTGCCTGCCACATGGTTTCTGACTCTGCTGATATTGTCGGGATTGTTTGTTGTATCTTTTATGTTTGTCTAGAATAAGAGAGAAATAAATAAGATGGAGCTGGTGACACATCATTACCATGAGTAACAGACAGAGAAGGAAGATGTTAGCATTACCCATGAGTGATGCCAATGCAGTGGAGGCAGTTCGATTGTCATGACTGACAAACATGTTGAATTAGTGTGCACTGGCTTGCTACAAGTCATTCCGCTGAGCTGGAAGATGGGCAGCAACAAGCAATGTCATCTTTTCATATTATATTTTATAAATGTGTATATAAAAATGTTTGCTTTCCTTCTGAACTTTTTATATAGCATGTGGTTTTAGTGAGCTGGCTGTGGGAATATTTATTTATGGGATACCTTTGCTGTTACTTAAATATACCACCAGAAGGAAAACTTTAACAGAGCAGACTGTCACTGGCTTGTAGTGGTTTGAGCTAAAGTATAATGAAGAGATATCTAGCAATAAACTCTATACAAACTAGAGCTGTGTATGGAAAAGTAAACTGCAAAAATGATTTTAGAAAAACAAAGAGAGAATGTTCACACACAATGTGTAGAAGATGCTGAGGAATTTTAAATTTTGTTAACTTGAATGGTTCCTGGTCCTCATACACTGAAAAATACGGGGAACTGAGTACACTATATCGAAACATACATTTACTGTAATGTGCTATATGAAAAGAAAGGAAGTAAAGAAATAAAGAAGTAATATTCTACAAAGTATTATTCTGTTATATACTAAAATATAGCAATCTCTCAGTATCTGAACTCGCTATATCTAATTTTTTTGCTGTAGCAGCTCTTGAAAATTAATACCTATGTGTCGGTGGCCAAATTTTATTAATTACCATAATAAAAAATCAAAATATAAAAAAAATCAAAATAAATTTTAAAATGTGCAAATAAATATCATAGAGTACCATACAGTGTACTGTAATCAAATAATACTGAATGTATTATAATGTGGTCTATTGTATACTGTTATGAATTTGTACAAAGCCAAATATGCAGGGTCGCAGGTGTTATCAGCTGTTTCTGCCTGCTTCACTTTGTCTAAACACATTTACCCCACGTCACCACATTCACTGCACATTTCATTTTTTGTGTAACACAGTGACATTGGGGGGATGCTAACGTGAAATGTCCTGTACTGTACATACTGTACCACATGGAATGAACATGCAAATTAATGACAACATTAAATGTTTTCTAGCTAGGAATCTGGTGTTTACAGTGTTTTATCATGCTGGAGTCATGGGTTGACAGTTACATGTTTTCCGATGGGCTGGAAGCACATTATTTAAATTAAATTAATTAAAATAATGGGAAATAGGCACTTGGTGTCAGAAAAATTTGATATCCAAGACATTTTCGGGAACAAAATGGGTTTGAATACCAAGGGATTACTGTATATTGAAAAAATAATAGACAAATGACATCGTATATGTTAATGCTGACCATAAGCTTGTAGTCATAATAGCATTGCGTTTCATTATTTATTCTGTTTAAATACATAATGATTTTATTCTAGAATTATTTTTTGGTCATAAAGATTATATTTTTTAATATTATGAAATCCGTATACAGTTTTACAAAATAACACAGTCCCTTTTATTAACCAGTTAGAGTTTGCTGGAATAAATGAGCACAGGGCTGAGAGGGATACACCATAAACAGGATTCCAGTTTATCTTGGGTAACCACACACATTCACTCAAACAGTAACACTTACACACACTATGGTCACATTTAGAGTCACAAGTTAACCTGACCCGTATGTCTTAGAAAGCAGAGAACTCAGAAATCATCTAGTCTACACACAGACTGAGCTGGAGTTAAACCTACTCCATACTTCCAACATCCCAGTAGCAGTAGGATAGCAGCACATGCCCACTGCACCATCGCACCACCAACATTAGAAAATATTTCTACTAAATGGCTTGACTGACTGACAACCAAGTGTTAATCATTTCTGCAGAACAAAACTCATCTATGACCAGTATGGTGTTAAAGCCTTGAAAACAAAGATTATAACTTTAACAATGACCTTGAGTCAAGATGGCTACGTAGCATACACATACGGAAAAAGACAACACTGGGTGCAATTTGAAAAAACGGTAGCGAGACAAACTGATTCATGGTGGGAGAAACAATGGAAGACTACTCTAAATAATATGAATGGCTTGAACTTTTAGTGTAAATAAAAAATTGACTCAAATGTTCCATTTGAAAACTGAAGGCAAGGTTCTTCAGTTGTGAAGTCCAAATGGCCTAAAGGTCAGAAAAGAATGCAAAATACAATACCAAAAAAAGTAGCAAGACAGCTGGTTACCCCTTAACACTACAGAAAGAAATCAAAGGTCGAAATATCCTAAGACAAATATCTTGGAGGTGGGGGGAGAGAAACTGAAGAAAGAGGAACAAACTGATGCTGTTGAAACAACACCTTAGTATAATGGACAGTGTACACAAACTTGTACCAGGTAGTGCTGTGCATAAATAAAAATCCAAAAACTGTAGTAAAGCACTGAACGGAAACATTTTGCTTCCCTTTGACTTAATTAGAGGAGACTTCACATCCAAGGAAGCCATGAATGTCACTGGGAACAGGGGTAGGACTATGACAGCGACCCATACAAAGATTATAAAGCCTGAGAGTTAAAAAAGAGGTAACAGAAGAAAACAAACTGTGCCGTGATTATTCTGCCAAACCTTAAACTTGTATTATTGTGACCTCAGATGACTCAGACTTTTAATTGTGTTCTTCAAATACAGGGAACAGGTCTGTGCTACTTAAAGAGGAAGGAGCAGATATAATGCTGAGCTGGAGAATGTGGGGTTGTGTGCTGTTCTTCATAAAACGTTTAAAAATGTTGCTTCTACAAATAGGGAACGATCTTCTACAGTTTTAGATAAAAAGAGAGGAGATCAATTCCAGGGTAAATTTTCAACTATTTTCTTATCCTAAGCACAAAAAAGTCAAATGAATGTTGTTTTCAGATTTTGTTAGTCAAAACAATTGTGTCAAAACAAATGTATAAACCAAACATTGATTCCGAAAAATAAAATAAAACAACCAATTCTGGGTATTTTAAGGAACCCCAAAATAGAGCTGCTCCTCTGTATCTTGATTTGTCAGCAGGTCCAGAGACAACCTGCCAGTCTGGAACTGATCATGCCCATTATAATGCACTATAAACATATAGATGTAACACACAGCGTTTCTGTAAATCACGATTTCTGCAACATTTTCAGTGAAATCCTTTCTTTACGGGGGTTAAATCTAAGGCCTCTAACTGTTCTTTAAATAGAAGATTCTTTTTAAACACTCACTGGTTTATTCCTAATGCTCCAGCTGCTGGAAATGATGACTGCTTCCTTAACATTAATCTCTCTGGATTAATGGTGAGGGAACCTTGATATATGAATTGAGCACCATTCATGTGTTACCTTGTGGAAAGTAGGAGGATTTAATTCAGTTCATGCTCCTCCTTAACTAGGACTTAGACATTTCCAATAGATTGATCTGTGCCATAATTGTGTAATTTTCTTCTCACTGAGTTTTAGACATGCTGACAATTGCAAAAGACCCCTCAGAGGGTCTTGGGAGGCATTTTAGAATAACTGTCATTTTCACAGCACACTCAGACAAGACAGACAGACAGAAATTCACATCCGCAGGTCACAGAACAAAAGGGAACGTGACTACAGCACAAAACTACAAAATCAGAACCGTAGGGGTTTACCAATGTAAGCATTTTAGTGGCATCTTGAAGGAAGATAATGGAAGGTGTGAGAGCAAATTACCTTTCACATTTCAC
The DNA here is from genome assembly GCA_900497675.1 of Arapaima gigas. Lineage (NCBI taxonomy): Eukaryota > Metazoa > Chordata > Actinopteri > Osteoglossiformes > Osteoglossidae > Arapaima > Arapaima gigas. The sequence goes on along the minus strand of UFQX01000402.1, from coordinate 82,592 downwards.
ACTGGTAAAATTCTGAAAAGAAATAAAGATTAAATATCCACGGGATGATGAAAAAATCACTTCAGAATCATCAGACGGAACGCTTGAGACAACAAAGAGAAATCAATAAGGCACATCTGATGTGAAACAATTTACAGACAAAACATCAGTCATAACACTGTATTGGAAAACATATTACTAACCTTTTGCACAGTTATTTGCTTCCCTTACAGTGGAAATGCAGAGTAATGTTTTATAGATTCAACAGAAAGCTGAACTTTAAAATGCAGTCAGAACAAATCAATACCTAATTTCTAAAATATATTTTATTGACTGAGATATTAAGGAAATTTTACATTTCTATTGGTATTGTACTAATGATATGTCAAATGCTTCTATCCATGTTAAGTTTTTCATCATTCTCTCTGGTTGGCTTCCTTTCACTGGTCACCTTATATCCCACTTTGCCCAGTCCCAGTTGTTAATCTAGCGGACACAAAAATGATTCACAGAATTCCATTTCATTGGTATTAAAATCTGAGTGACATCTGTTAAATGATTCCACTTTGGTCCTGCAATGTAAAAATAAAGTTAATATTTAAGAAAAAAATTATTCAGACATTAAAGTACTTAGAAAACCTTTGAATTCATCAAGAAGATGGGCTTCTGTCCATTAGCTTTCATTTATACTATTTCTCTTTCATATTTCTGTGACTACCACAGGAATGAAACATAAAGCAAAGTAAGTGTAAAAGAGAAATTTCTTGCTATTTTGTTAAAACAATGTGAAAACTGAATGCATGACATTGTATAAATGTTTTAATTTTCAAGTAAGCTTCACAAATGAATTAATTTTAATCCACCCATTATCATTAGATGATTTATCCTCTCAGGGTCACCAATGCGTGGAGCCAGTTTCACAATCATTTGGCAGTCGGCTATGAAACAACTAACCCTACCTGTCCATCACTGGGTGGCCACACGTTCACACACTACTGGCAATTTACAGTGACCAGTTAACCTGAAACACGTGGCTTTGACATGTGAGAGAAACTCAGAGCACCTGGAGGAAACCCACTCAGACACAGGGAGAACACAAACTGCATACATACTGAGCTGGATTCAAACCTAAGGCCGAAAAGCCCAGGGGCTGTGAGGTGGCACGCCACTCATTGTGCCATCCTTGCTTTAGTTCAAATACCTAACAGGCATATCTCTCTTGATGAAAGCAAGGAACAAGAAACTAAAGTGATGCTGTAAATGTTTGGTTTTCCAGTCATACAAAGGATACTTCATTCCATAATGACCTCAAAGGGGGAGACAAAACGGGAAAGCAGTGGCAAGAGATTAACAAGGTAGTCAGGAGGGTTGTGGGTTCGGTTGGAAGGACTTACATGCTGAGTTTCTGCATGTTCAAAAATGTATGCAATTGTATAGACGTAGAAATGTACACACCTGCCACAAACACCCAGAGACGGAGAACAGATGAAGAACAACAAGTATGGCTGAGCTGCAGCCTTTGGTCTCTAAGGATGGGTTCAAATCCCACCTCTCGCTATAGTACCTTGAATAAGGTACTCAAACCGCTCCATTAAAAATGTGCTAAATGTCTAGACGGGCGTAATAGTAATTTGCTTTGGGAAACAGGTCTCCTAAATCAATAAGTGTAAAGCACCCAGCAGTGGCTGAGTACCCAAAACAGAATGTTTAGTCCAACCCTGAATATCACAGCAGTAATGAATTCTTTAGTCCTTCACATCGGAACTGTACAACATAATGTTTTTGCGCTCGGCTGAAGGTCTCCAAGAAACTTAAAAGAAGGACGGGCCACAGGAAATACGCCTCATTTATGTATTCATTTATTTAACCTTTTATAGCTCTTTGACAGCACCCTGCAAAGGCACTACTTTAAATCTACTACTTTACATTCAGAAAATATGCTAACCTAGATGAAAACACAGGAATGGGCATTGATCCAAGCATGTGCGTATGTATGCAGTGCAAGCAACCCATATCATTACCAAAAATACAGAGACCTCTGTTCCAGGTGTCAAAGTATAACACATTATGGGATGTAATTATTTTATGGTAATATAAAGAAAAAAGAGAGCCGTTATGACGTATTGCCCTTCATATTCACTTCGTATTACAAGTGAGTGAAAGAACGGGAATGAATGAAAATTCATGATAATCTTTATAATGAATTATTTGTTGCTGTTTTACGGGTTCCAAAGAATGGTGGAAAGGGGAGTCCAAGATGTTTTTTCAACAAGCACGTTAACAAATATGCCTGGATCTGAAAGAGATTTCATTTGGAATGTGATCTGGTCCTGACAAGCATTGGGGAAAGAGAAGAAAACACAGCAGAACAAAAAAGTCTGGAGCACTGCTATTGTGGCAGAAAACAATAATAAACCCCTCAAGCCATTTTACACTTGGCAAATGAAAAAGAAGGCTTTAGGTACAGCCAATTCCAGAAGGACTTTCCAGGAAACAAGCAACGGGGACCACTGACTGGAGTGCACCCATTGCGCTGTCGTGTTGTGTTTAACTAAAGAACTACATTGCAACGCAAAATTGGAAATGTGACCTTTCTTTTTTTTGTCTGTGTAGATTAAACATTTCCACATATTTCACTGCTTGCCCTCCAAACCTATTTATTTGTTGTCCGGTTAAAGCCAAATATTAACTTGCTTAGTGTTAAACCTGTTTGCTTCCTGCTTACTGAGTTAAACTGCTTATTCTGTCAAGTAGGTCTGCTTTTCACTAAAATCAGTAGTGCTATCTTAATATAAATTTAACAGACAGAAACTTGTGCAAGATATTTTTTATATATCTATATATAAAAATGTAAGTTGATAGGCAGTCTCATGATAACTGTACTTCAGATGTACAAATGTACCTCAACTGGACTTCAAATGGTTAATTTACATTTTATATGTTGCAAAAGTGAATGTGGCTGCAAAACAAAAGCGTTACAATTGAAGTGTCAAAGCCCTCATAAAAATCATGACAGTAGCTGTATTGTGGAAAAAAATGTAATAAAAGTGATGAATGTGACGTTAGAGTCACCACACCCATAATACCAAATGCTGCTTAAGTAATATAAACAGACAACTAATGTTTATATTATAGAAAAAAAAATCATACGGTATAAAAAAACAGATATGTGTCACGCTCACTGTTCCGCCTACCACCTCCCTCGGTTCCCTGATCGCCCGCACCTGGCTCTCCTCCGTATATAAACCAGCGCATCCCAGCAGACCAGTGCGAAGTATTGCCCATGTTTCCACAGAGCATACCAAGCAACCTTCCTGACTGCCTAACCCATTATCGACCCTCGCCTGACAACGATCACCGACTTAGCCTTGCCCCCACTTGTACACCTTTGTCTTCTGGACCTGACCCTTGACTGTTTTTCAACATCGACTTTGGAACGTCCCTTTCAAATAAACCGTGCTTGCCTACTTACGCCTGCATTTGTTTGCTCCTTATCACTGGCGTCACAATATGACACACAGTGGCTATACCCTACATGGCTATAACTAACTGCATAGCTAAAAAACTACTGCAACTCACTTTGTATGTGTGGATATGGATGTACGTTTGGAAAAGACATCAGCTGTTAGGGCATATATGTTGCGTTTTTATGTTTTCCATGTGCTTGCATGGATTTGCTTCCACAGTCCAAAAATATGTGTTTCATGTTAGTTGGCAACTGGAAAACTGGCTGCAGTGTGTACATGTGAGAATGATGGTGAAACACCCTGCCCGTCCTCAGTGGTTCCCGGATTGGCTCCCAAGTGCCTTAACTGTGACCAGGATGAGCTCTTAAGCATAATGGATGGATGCATGTTTAACTTTCTGTTCTTTGAATTTTTTTTTGCTTTGTACAGAGCACAACTGGTCACACTGGGCAATATTTGAATAGGGTGAGTGAACATGAACAAACTGTACTCACAATTCTGACTGGTAGTGTGCCTATATATAATAGAAAACATATATTACACAAACAAAACATTCTAAAATAGTTTTATCAGATCGATTTGATCACCCATGAGACTGGATTCATGCATAATTTGGTTGTTATATTTACATTAATTCTTCCAACATATTATTGTTTATGATGTCTAACTTGTATTATGGAGTGTGATGTTAAAAAGCTCTGTTCTTTGGGAAGTAGTTTCATAGAAATAAATAATCTGAGAATAAGATACTTTAAAAATGGCCTTTTTATACATTGCAGAGTTAAAATTCTCTATTTGGTGTCACTACTTAGCCATGTGTTATAGGATAATCTGCAGCACTGAGCTCCACCTGGCTACAGCAAATAGAAGAAGCTGGTTTGAAAAAAATAACCTGAAGTAACCCTAGAAGCATCAAAATTTGCTGCTCTTCTGAATGGCAGGACACATCTTCAAAAAGGGCACTGACAGCAGAGAGAACTCATGCCTTCCACATTCAGCAGGTTGAGAACTCCTCTCTGCACTGGCACTGAAGGTTCTGAAACTAAAAAAAGAACTTTAAAACAGAGGTCAAGCTGGACGTGCCAAGGTATATTTTTATGGTATATTTGAATTTTATCATTGGAATCCTTATTCTGATTCACAAGAGGACGCAAATGGAGATTATTAAAATTCTTATTTTTCCCAAAAGCACAGTAAAGTAGCTACCTACTTGCTTAAAGTGCAGTACCATAGATACATATAAATGCAGGGGAGTTAGAGGAACACTCAAGGGTTATGACATGAGCTTAGTTTAGTTAGATTTTAAAACCCATCACAGCAGAGTCTAAAGGTTAGTGATTATAGCAAGCTGTTGCTCTGGATAGTGAAAACTTGGGGGTGGCTGGCGGTTCCAGACAAATTTGAGCCTATTCCCCTAAGACTGGGACTGTGCTGCTGAACCATTTGTTGTTCGGTAGCCAGCCCGCAGCCAAGGATTCGATGTTTGGCATCACAACAATGAGCCTGCGAAAGGAGATGAAGACAGGAGCCACACTGTATTTCCCTAGTTCAGGCAAGAAGCTCCATTGTTGATAGACTGGATGGCTCTAGTTCCAGAAGCAGGAAGGGAACACAGGAGCCACCGGGGACACCTGTATGGATGATGATGGCAATCATCGAAACAAATTTCCAGAGTAATAGAATTTAAAGTTCACCTTTTGCTGTGCTTTTTCTTCCCAGCAGAAAAGTGACAGAAAGTGATTGTCATTAAGAAACACCATAAATTGTAACTCTTTTTTCATTTCAAAGGCTGCTGCACCTTTTGATCAATGCAGTTAATGAATTCTTTGTTGCATCCATCAGCACCTGGTTGGTTGCACCGAAGTTCTGTTTTTAAAAAGTGATTTTAAAAAAGCTCAGGAGTTTATCTTGCAAGTAAATGGCATCTTCGTGTAGAACTGCATGAACAGTTGTTACTAGAAAAAGGTTTGCCCGTGTTTTTAAAATATTCTTTATCATTTGACATATCAAATTCAGTTAGGCTGATTTAAGTATTTCATTTTCATCTCTTTATATCTTAAGCAATGATAAAACCTCATGGCCCCAATATGTATTTATTTTCTAAAAATTTTTTATAGTACATTTTAAAGCCATCCCCATGATTTTTCTTTTGAAATATTACTTCAGATCTAAAACTGATATGCTTGGAATAAAAAATTTGATAGCACACTCAGCTAGTGCTGTATTTTTTACAAAATGACAGCAGCAGAATACTTAACGTTTAAAATTATTTACCCTTTTTAAAAAATTTTCGTGAGATAAGGAGTGGTGGCATGGCAGATTTGCATACGCACTTCAGAGCTTCTTGGTTCATGAGCACCACCTGAGAACGTGAAGATGACTACAGAGATAAGTGCTATATTTTCACAGATGTGTCAGGGCACATGTGAGCTATTAAGGAAGCACAGCGTTTCTTGCCAGGCCTTGGAATATGTCTCTTGTGACCTAATATTGTGTAGGTTAATCCGTGCTTCTCTTTCAATTTCCTTTTTTTCGTTTTTACTTCATTCTAAGCACCATATAGTCTGTGTATTAAGAGTCAAGACTTTGCATTTTATTTGCAGGTGCAGGTTTTATTTGGAGTGAACATATTTAACAAGTTTCGTAGTAATTATTCCTAGTTCACGTGAAAATAATATAAAATGTGATAAACAATTCTTCAGATACAAATTTTGCTGCCACAATTGATTTTCCCACTCAGTCCAAATTAAAATATTTGTTTGCGACCATCACCTTACCTTTACCCAATCTCTACCTTCACACAGGCTTCCTTTCCTTGTCTGTCTACATTGCTGCTATTTACTTTGTCATACGTGTACTTACCGTATTTTTAATAGTATCCGTTTGATAGAAATTCACTAGTAGCCTTACATGTACCTGTGTACTGTGTGTATGAGTATTTGACGATTATGTTTTTCAGATACCATTTGATCATATGACGCAAAGTCATACGCATTCAGTATAACTTGATAGTTCATTTGTGTCAGTTGCAGAGACTTGTATTTATTTATCAGGGTGAAATGAAGCCTAAAGAAGCACAGTTTTGCACAGTGCACTACTGCTGTTAGGATCACATTTCTTTAAAAATGTTACATTTTTAAAGCATATATGTGCAAGTGAGGAGCCCAGTGAAAAACAACTACAACTGTACAAGTATAATAATGAAGGCAGAGCTTATTTACATCACAGTTAAAAATGACCCATGTTCCTTCCAAATGTGGCAAGAAATGATGTAGCACACAGTTCTTTCTAATAAATGACAAGTATGAGAACTTTTTGATCACTCCTCAAATATCAGTGCTGTATCAATATTAACATGTTTGGCAGGTCAGTTTTGCCTGTAGCACAGTGTTGTAAAAAAAGTATTTGCCCCCTGCATGATTTCCCCTTTTATTGCACATTTGTCACACTAAATGGTTTCAGATCTTTAGACAAAGTGCAATATTAGACAAAGGAAACCTGAATAAACAAATAACACCGCAATGAATTAATTTTTTAAAGGAATTAAGTTATCCAACACCCGTATCACCCATGTGAAAAAGTAACTGCCCCTTAGTTACTCACACAATCAGTTAACCAAGTTTAATAGACTATTCGATTCAGCAGCCGGGCCTGAATGCAGCAGCCCTGTTGAACCTAAACCTCACTATATACTGAACCTTATCATGAGGGTGAAGCAGTCATCTCAAAGTTTCTGCGAGAACGATATGCATGGAGGAAGGGGGGGATACTTTTTCACACCACCATATTTTTATGCCGCTGCTGGGAAAAAAATACTGATCGTGACACATTGTTACAACTTGCTGCTGAATATCGGACTTATTGTTTGAAAAATTACTATGTTGGACTCAGAATTAAGGAAGCCTTGTTAATGTGTGAGTTAAAATCAGTTTGACTGCACACACAGCTAGCCATGTAATAGCTGTGATGGGCTGGGGAACGGGAAGGAGGGAACAACTGCACGGTGGGAATCTACATAAAGCTAACTGGCATTTGGATTATACAAAAGGAATTTAAATTGCATCTGGCACTGGTGTTGATTCACTGTAAAGCCTGATTAAACATTTAACCCTCCTGTCAGTCACATTTGGGAACTGGGACTGGGCTCACATCAATTGTTCAGTTGTGTCTGCTAAACTAACTGCGTCTTTCTCAGGGGTATAAGGGTTCACATACATCCACATTATTAGGAACGGTAAAGGTTAAAACTAAGCAAGCATTTGTATGGCAAAAACCAAAAAGCACATCTATGCAGGTACAGGGTTTTTAAATATATATGTATAGAAGGAGAAAAAAAAGGCTTTTTCTTCGTATAAAATTCGCCTCGAGATTATTTTTGGTATTGTTTGGTGGTTCTCCCTAGTGGGCATCATAAGTGGGCTTCTCCTTAATGATAAAGAAACCAAAAGAAGAATTTTTCCCATTTGGCCTCACACCTACATTTATGCATAAGATCCCTGCATAAAATCAAAAGTGATTTTTAATATGTGCTTGTCAAGAAAATGAGGATCAGCCGTTATTTCAACATGCCACAATTACTCATTAGGATTCCTTTTTTGAAACTTTACACAACTTTGATGTGAACTTCAAAGCAGCAGGATTTCAGTGTGTTGACAATATGAAAACTCCATCCCAGAAACATTGCCCTGTTGTTCTTTCAGGGTAATCCTCAAAGCAGAGGTTTATCATTCAAGCATCAAGAGTGTTCTCTTGTCATATACTGATGTATAGGAATATATTTAATACATAAAACACATGGGCACACAGAAATTTCTATACTTGTTTTTTTTTTTTCAGCTCTTCATAAAAATGTTTAATTTTTTTCATCAAATAGGAGTCTGATAATTCCTGAAAATTTTAATTTAAGCTACTGCCCATCAGCTGAAAGATACAGAACGTCTAGCTCCATCTTACCTCATCAGTCTCCTCACCAACTATATACCAAATCATGTTTTTTGTTCACAAGATGTTAGTCTGCTTGTAGTTCCATCTGCCTTAGATCTAACTGTAGGTCCATCCAAAAACAATTGGTTGGAGAGCATTCTTGCCACTGCAATCTGGAATCTGCCTGAAGCCGGGAATGAATGACCACTCAATTCCCGCAGTGGAACCGACTCCTGTTCCTGGAGCATTACTTTGGTCTCCATAGACTCTGCCTCTGTGTTACTTGTTTTACTGGTCTTTTAGCTATAAAAATATCCACACAGGTTGTCTGTACACTCATTAGAATGCCCAAGAGGGGTTGGCAGCTATTTCCACCTACACCACAGGAGGTGGCAGTTGAGGAGAGGAAAACAAAAAAAAAAAGAAATATCTCCTGGATTAAACAAAGGTTTTCTCCCCTTTGTTGTGGCCAGGAGTTTTTTTCTTCTTCTTTCTACTTTACCTCATCTGCCACCTTTCTCACTTGCACAACCATTTCCCATATAATTTCTTCTATAACTATCTTGGTTATATCTACTGTGAAGGGCTCTGCATCACCCTGCTGAGAAGAGAGCTCCCTAACAATAACTGAAAATAAGTTTTTAAGTTTTTCAAATGTATGAAATTGTGAGAGGAGCTAATACAGGTTTTTTGAGTTTGGCAAAATATGATGCTGATATTATGGTGTATAATAATATAATATGCCATGCACGTATGCATAAGAACTTTTATTTTCCCTGGTGACCACAGGAGGCAATACCTGTGCAGTTGCAGCAGAGGCAGATAACTTACTTGTGAAGGAAACATTGTCAGTTTGATGCTTCTCATGCATGATGTATAGAAAGAAAAAACCTTGGGGATATCCTGTAGCATGAACACAATGGATTGATCATAAAATAAATAAAACAGTAACATCAAGCAGTCAGATAGAGCTTTATTAAAGCTTATGTTCATCCTTTTTTCTTTTACTCTATGTTATGTTTATGAAAATTTTATCTGATAAAGGCCTCATTTCTCTACATAGAAATTTACCTTTTCAGTCATAAAATTATACCATGCTTATTTTTTTCAGTCAGGTATGAAAATCATTGAAGCAGCCTTAAGAAGGATATACATTTTAAAAATGTAATTGATAAGTTAATAAGTAAGCCGTAAGTGGATAAGTTTTCAAAAATAATTTATAAAGTTGCAGTAATATATGCAGTTTTTTTCCATGAACTACTTATTTGTCACAGTGCTGAAGAAGGACTATGCAGTACCATGGTTGTGCCACTGATGTTCTGCGGCAGATATTTCTGATTTTGTACACAATTAAACCTTTTGTTGTAGTTGCCCAATCTTTTCAAAGACATAGTTGTTGTTTATGGTTTTTGCTTAGTTGCAGCAACTGTTTGTCCAATTAGAATTTTGTGCTACAGTGAATTACTGCGACTGTTTGAATGTTGTAACATTTCGCCAAGTCTTTGTTAAGACTAAGTGGAAAACACTTACTGCCCTGGTAAAGAGTGAGTTTCTGTGTTCCTTTCTTCATACTCTGTCTTTATTATAACTACAGGGGACTGATAAACTATTTTCTGTTATGCAGTTTGAGCCATTACACCACAAGTGAGGTTCAAAATAAGTGTTCTTAAAACACAAACCATTAAATAAAAAGTACATAACTGATTTGAGATTTAGAGGGAGATGTCATGATGACTTAGGAAAACAATGAGACTACTGGAGATTCTGTATTACGTTTCGTACAAATGTATACCTACAGTTAATTGCATGTGTGTATTTGTGGAATAACAAATATTTATTTTAAAACCTGGATAAAAAAATAGTTTTTCAAAGCAGTTAATATCGTACATTAATTTGAAAACAAAAAACTCATTACTTTTACACTTTCGGTGTGTGGCTCGCTGCACAGATCCTGTAAATCATTTCAGAGCTGCATGCTGCCTTCCCTACATCAAAAACCTCAGAACTGGCTCTCTCTAAATCTTCGCAGCATGAAGACAGTCAGAGTCTGAAATGCATGTCAATCAAAACTGTTCTCTCTGCTCAAGAAAATCGATGTCTGGTAATCTGTCGAAGCAGCGAAACTGACAGTTTGAAATAATCTCAGCAGGAGCTGGGCGAAGGGGGGTATGTTAAAACCCTGCTGCTATCGCATTCTTTATCTCCTGTCTCACTCCATCTCTCCTCTTTCACTTTGTCCCTTTTATTGTCATTGTAACAAGATACTTTTCTATTTCTTTTACCACATAGCCTATCTTGGTTGACTTGGTGAGAAGGGCAACAGAGACAACAAACTTGGATAAATTTCAGTGGGATGAATGCTGCTCGACTGAACAACGCATTTATACCGTACGGTTTTACTCACCAATTAACCTCACCTCAAAGTCTTCTAATAGCACGAATGGTGCTCACATCTGGAATGCTGAGATTTGTCTTTAGACAAAGACTAATACTACTGGTTTGGATTTTACATCATAATTTTACCTGCCAGTGGCAGCATGGACTTTGTAAATTGCTGACTGTGCGTCTCTTCAACAGTAATTGAGAGGCATCACACCACATAAGGAAGTGTTTCTCCTATAATCATTTCAAATATCTATGTTAACAGAGTGACATTTCAAAGAAAAAAGGAAGTGCTTGCACTTAGGGACAGTCCTTGCACAGTAATTGGTGCCCCTTGTTTGTTTCAATTATGATTCATTTTTTTATTTCACTGAGTATATTAAAATAATACTGTGTTTTAGATATTTATTAGCTAATCGTATAAGTTATCCTTATGCATTAATGTTTTTTATATTCTGTGCAGTTCACTAATATTTGGTTTTAATGCATAACACTACTCAGATTAAAAGAAAAATTAATAGGATTATAAATGTTTCAATCATATAATACAGCTTAAATTTCTGGATAAAGAATATTAAGTTCTCTTCACACAAGCAAAAATGGTCACCACTAATAGCAACTGCTAGTGGTTCTAGACGCTTTGTTACAGAGCTGGGTTTTGCTCAGCATGCTGTTGAGATAGCTGAATTTCCGCATGAAAGAGTAGAGGTTGATTCTCCCCACAGGTGAGCTTTCCTGAACAAAATATTGGAGTCAGAAGTATGCAAGTCAGACCTCCTTTCAGGTATCGAGTGATAAGTTGGCAGAGTGAGTGTGTGTTGTGTTTACCAGGGTGAGCATTGTGTAGCAATGATAGAAACCCCAGTAAGAGGTCTTAGCTTAATGATTGAGCAGTTAGAGATACTGCCTTTTGTGTGAAAGATCAGAGGTTAGTTTCTACCATGCTCTCTCCTCTAGGAACTATAGAAGCTTTGGGTGCTTGTGGAGCTACGGTTGTATGTGAAACTCTCCAGTATTCTCAATCTGTCTTCTCCTTTGGTATAGTCATCAGAGGAATGGGGCAAAAGCTCTCAAAATTGTTTATATGGATATTCACCAGGGTATTTTTGGTGGGCTTAAAATGAAAACAATGTTTTTTTTTTTGTTTTTTTTTTTCTGCAGTGCCATAATCTGTCACGATGTAGCAAAGGTCTGCTACAGTTCTTATGAAAACAACAATTTCTGTTACAGAAGATGCCTAGGTATAGCTGAGGCATGAAAGTCACAGCAGACACTATGACCACCTGCAAAGTAATTCCTTCATACATTCTGCTAAAATTCCATCGTAATCCAAGGTTTTCAATGCTATAGGACACAGTCAAGTTTCAGATAACATACTTAGAAAAGTAACTTATTTGAACTAAGAGATTATCTGAATGAATGATATTTCCACAGGGACAGCATTACATGCTGTGCAGATTCATTCAATCCCTTTCTTCAGGCAAGGAATACTTTGACAATATCCTTCACTCAGAAAATCCATAGTACTTAGAGTCTATAATAGTTCTCTTCTGGCAATGTGATTTTGCTGCATACCATACAAACTTTGGCCAAATATGTATGTCTTTCCCTCACATAACAGGGTTAGTTCATTCCATGAAATCACCCCTCTAGGTAAATTCCCATTGTGAGGAAAGTGACTTAACATTATCTGTTATAAAAATAAAAATTGGTACTAAATCATTGGTTCCTAAAAGTAAAAAAGTCTTAAATTCATTAAAATGAGCAAATAATAAGGTAATTTTATGATAAAGCAATAATATTTTACAATAAAGGTAATAACAAATATTTCTAGTTAGTTTTTTTACTGTTACATTTATTATATGAATTCATTCATTCATTATTAAGAATTCATTGTTCATGGCACTATTGCAGAGGGCTGGAGGCTGTCCTAGAAGCAAAGGGTGTGAGATAAAGTACAAATGAAAACTTTTGGTATAAAAAAATCTTTATCCAAAGTTTATCTATAATAAAAAATCAAAATGCAAATAAAAATATAAATAAATTTAAAAATGTATAAATAAATAACTTACAGTACCATACAGTGTACTATAATAAAATAATATTGTTGTACTGTAATTTGCTCTATTGTGTGTTACGAGTTTATACGAAGGCAGACATGCACGTACACAGGTGTTATCAGCTGTTTCCAGCTGTTTCACTTTGTCTGAACACTGTTGCACTGCATTACCACATTTACTGCACATTTCATTTAAAAAATAAATTGATTTATTTAAATGCCAGTGGTTGTGTCGAACAAAAATGCAGATGTGGCAGGTTACTTCACACATCTTTCCTTTATTCAAAATGTCATAAGACTGAACTCCCATTGTGAACTGCATGCATGCACCCTCCCATCTCCTGTGTGTAATGCACTGGACAAGACTAAAATGTGAAATGTCCTGCACTGTATATAATGTACCATAAGCTATAAACATGCAAATTAATGACAGAATTAAGTGTTTGCTAATTAGGTAACTGGTTTACGTTGTTTTATCATGCTGAAGTTACAGGGTTGATGGTTGTAGAGGTGTTTTCCAATGGGCTGTGAGTGCATAATTTAATTTTTTTCCTCATTTAAAATTATAGACATTCAGTATCCAACTGAATGCATTTTTGTGAATGAATTGGGTTCTGATACCAAAGAATTATTGTACAGAATACAGAAAATTATTTATTATTATGTTTATGTGTCTTATAAATGGTATTACATATGGCATTATGATATTACTTCTTATATATTGTGTTATATTCTTAAGATGTATTTACTGTGCATGGACCAGAAGAAAAACAACAGCATGCCTTGAGTTCACATGTCCTACCCATGTGTTGGTTTCTTATTACAGTCTTGTGTTTCAAGTGAATTAGTGACTCTATGGGTATCCTTAGTGTGTGTATGTGAATGAGTGTGTGTGACTACCCAGCAATGGACTGTTTTTTTTTTTTCAAGGTTTTACCCTCCCTCACGCCCTATGCTTATAGTATAGCGTCCAGACCAAGGAAATCCTGCTTCACAAACAAGTACTGATAATGAATAAATGGAAGATTAAATGAAGGACTATTTATACAAGCAAGCTGAAAAAAGTCAAATAGCAGAGCAGTGAAAATGAAATAAATCTTTGACTGTTTAAAAGACAACATTGGTTATTAAACCTAGAAACAGTGACTCCAGATAGTTTAGTTAGAATCACACATATGAAAGCATAGGCAGGTAGACTGCAGAACATTGGTTGAGTCTGGATCAGACTGGTTGGATATTCCATCAAGCCCAGCATCTGGGTTTCAGAGGTGATCTATGAGCTTGGGAGCAGGCGACCCCAAGCAGGGGGTAGCAAAGACCAGGAAGAATGGTTGCTCTGTTGTTTATCATTAGTCTGCGTAAAACAGAAGCAGACACAAAGATACAGAGTGTAAGACAGAATATCCCTTATACACAACATAATAAAAACTTGAGCAGTACTGAATATAGAGTAAAAAAGAAACTACCAGACAGGCAACAGCAAATCATGACATAGCAAAACCAATACTGCTGTATAGATGCAATGTTACACTGACAGCGCTTGATCCAAAGCCAGAATGTAGCATGTTTAGCCAAATAAAATAAATATGAATGTTTTGGTCTAAAACATAAAACGTATGTGTAATCCAAAAAGGCAGGTGTTCATCATTACAAAAATTGACTGAGAAAGCTTACCTTCTTTCTATGCGCTGGGCAATCCTTGGTACATCAAAGTAGCGCATAACCCATAAGCAAAGTAGTGAGGGAGGGAGTTTACAGAAATACTCAAGGTCAAGCACATTTTTTATGCAATTCTTAATTTAAGAAACTAACAGTTTGTTGAAAAAAAGAGTGACATTAACATGTATTTTAATTCCAGAGCCATCACATTCTTTGCTTGTTGTAGACCCTTAAGGGCATAGTCTAACAGCCAGGTTAAAAATAAATCTGGATATATTTGAAACATAAGTATCAAATGTTACTTTTAAGTCAATTGTGATGCAATTTTTATTGCAGAGTCAGCAGCAACATAGAAGTCATTTAGCTTCCAACTGCAATCTGATAGATGATATGTGGACTCAGCCTACATCTCTGTCTCTTTCTTGTAACCCATATTAACTAACGCTAAAACACTAGCTAAACTAACAATAATAAAGTACACATATAGTGGACAGAACTCTGAAATGACTACTGTTGTTTTAGTGATTTTAAATAATGCCTCTGTCAGTATCTATACCAGTGTCTCCCAGGGTGTGTGATATCAGGTTCCCAATCCCCATACTCTCGGAAGCCATATTGTTGAGAGTAAGTAAATTTCCGCAGTTTTACTGTGCTTTTAGAAATGAAATAGCAATATTTTTGTACAATTTTTAGTATGGCAAAGAGAGGTACAAACATACAGTACAATCTCAGTTGCAGAGAAACTGTGATTAAATACCTGATGAATATTGCATAAATTATATCAGACTGTCAGAAGTAACAATATGGCATTTAAAAAAATAAAGCTACAAAAGTTATACAAAAATTACTAATATTTTCCTAAAGTTACTAACAACTGAAGTGATTTTAGAGAGTGATAAAAACACTACAATGTAATTTTACAAGCTAGGCTGAGGAGTCGTAATTTTTAAATACCCAGGAGTAATTATGGGCAAAGCTGAAATGGTTCTGAATGAAACAATTAGTAAAATAAGAAATAACATTTAAAATAACACAGAATGTGATCATAGAACGGTTCAGTCAAGTTTAAAATGATAAAAGTTGGCCATAAGTTTAAGAGGAGCAAGTAGTAAGATAGTAGTAAGTAGCAAGATGAGTTTCATGAAAGCTGAATCTGTTCACCAATTCGACTGTCCTAAATCTTAAACCTCATAATAATGAGGAACACAACATTTCTTTATTTAATTTTAAAACCCAGTGCTATTAAAATAATTAGCTATAATAATTTCCATAACCAAAATAATTTCAAGCCAAATTCAAATTTCCCAAGGTAGATGGCATTTTAGTGTAATTAAAAAAATGTGTGGCATAATGACATCCTTTGGGGGGATGCGTGTTTCCGATCCAATTGTGAATTCAGCACACCAATTGACATACGGCAACATAATAAAAAATAGAAGATGAGCAAGCCATCTGTAAACAAAGATAGGCTTTTATTTCTCTTCAATCCACACTATCATGCTTTGAGTGGATTTACTCAGAACTTTCTACTTTTAGAAAGCAGGATTTAGATTCTAGAACCACAGAGGGTAAAACAAATTTCCTCATTTTCAAAATAAGGTTTAATATTTGTGAAGTTTTAAAAGGTTTCAGTTGCTAGGAATGCGATGTATGCTACAGAAGTAGTACCATATGTTGCAGCTTTATACTGGACACAAATTCAGTCTCCAATTATTCATGCACAGAACTCCATGTAAATAGACAACAGATTCAGCTGGCGAGAAACATACTACTTGCTCATGTCTTCCCACTATTTATTACCAACGATTAAGGAATTCATGGCGTTAAAAGAGGTTTTTTGGACATGTAAGAACAGAATTTCACTATGTCTAAATGCACAGTAACTTCTGCAGTATATGAAAACCAAACAGCTCGACACAAAGATCATTAATCATTTGAATCAGCAGTAGTGTTCTCCATAAGGAGGAACCGGGCTAAAGTGGGAAAAATTATGCAGCTTTACTATAAATGTGTACAAAAGTGTTCAATAGACACATGAAAACTCAAGTTAGTGTAAATACTAAGTCAGTTTCCAGAAATAGCAAATTTGCTAACATTAACATTTTCATTGTTGAACAAACTGTCATAACTTTATCCTGGGAACAGCCTTTCCTGTAAAGGAGAGTCTATAGTCATGTTGCAAGATGTGCAAAATGTGCTCATTTGAGTTGCGAGAATTTAGCTTTACTGGCAGTTTGACTTAAAAAGCGGGGAATTTAAGCCATTTTAATGGAAATTGGTGATATTTTGCATAAATATGTGTTAGTTTTGGGGTTCAAAACATAAAAACTTTTGCCAATGAAACAAATTTTAATTACTTTCTTTGAGTTATGGGAGTTCAGATTATGAAAGTTTTTTTTTTTTTTCAGGAAAGCATCACCTTTGTACAGAAGGGGAAAACTAATTCACCAGAATGAAAGAAAATTATCTTCATGAGTTATTCTCACTTTTACGAGACATGCAATTAGCATAAAAAACTATTCAAACAATACAAAATAGCAGTAAACACTGGTTGTAGATGTCGAAGGCCAGTGAAATTCACAGAGGAAAGCTGGCAGTAAAGCGCTATAACTCTTTGATTCACAGTGTAAGACATTATTTTTTTAAGAAGAGAAAGTTAAAACTTCAGCAGTAAAATTCAGACGAAACAAAGAGTGTGATAAAAATGTAGCAGACTAATAGTGCCTTTTTTTTACAACTCTACTGGGGCAAAAAAAGTGCTACTATGTGTAACGTTTTACTACCCACCTCTGTTAACATATTAATTTGTAAGAAAATGGTAGAGTTAATCGACAAAGTAGAGCAAATAAGTAAAGAAAAAAGTGGCATACATGTAGCAAAGATGGAATCAAAATTTAAAGGTAAACAAGTTTGTACACATTCCATAATAACCAGTAAGTGGTGGGTTGCACAAGGGACCTCTGAGACCCTCTTACAACTGCCTCATATTTGCTCCTCAGTTCTCCGGCTTCCCAAATGAGGCTTTTCAGCAATAGGTCATCCAGGGGAATCCTGTTCATTTGATTTATGAATGAAACACGACTGTAGAGGTAAAGCCACAATAAAAAGCCATTCCATAAGCTACTGTCTGGCTCAATAAAGTCCGGTTTGATAACCATGTACTTACTATTTCACCTTTAATAACTATCACTGCAGTGTGCCAAAATGAGATGAAATAAAACAATAAAGAAAAAACATGCATTCTTTCTCAAACACTAAGCAATTATGTCTGGTCAACTGCTACTATTATATAGTTTCTCATTTAAAAGGCAAATTGAATATCATTTAAAACGAGATAAATCATTTAAAGTGGTCGGTTATTAAGCAAAATTCTTCTGCTTTACCAATTCTGAGAAATTACAAAAAAATTAAACTGTAACTACTGAACTTCTTATGGATACTTAACGATCTATTTTTAATTACCACATATGTTAATGTTAAGAAGAATATTATCGATGAAAACTGATGTGTTTATAATAGTGGCATCGTGTCATTAACCAGAGCAGCATAATAATCTATGGAAGATTCAGGACTCTGTAGCATCAGTGCGTTTAACACAATGGTTTTACAGTATATGTAATGCCATCTGAGTGCGGACTGCATGCAGTTATGAGTTCTCGAGCAAGAGGTCAGTTACAAAAGGACTTTGGGCAGATGATCTGGTTCTGCATAATGTAGAATTGTAGTAAAACCTTAGGTCCTCGAAGCATCCATCTGCAACAGTAAACAATACTCCAAAACAACAGAGAAAATCTGCACACACAATACTCGTGCCTATTTGTTTAAAAAATTACGATCACTAGTCAAGACATTGTAAACTCTCTCTAGCTAAACTGCAACTAAAGTTGAGGTGGGAAAAAACCAGTTCCCTATTCAAAACACTCACTCGTCTTCATTATTCCTTTCTTCTTGTCAGACACCTGGTGGCTAAGAGGGGTACAAATCCACTCAAACAGACAAACACTACAAGCAATTTAGAGTGTAGAACGAAACCAGAGTACTCGGAGGAAACCCTGAAACATGGGGAGAACATGTAAACTTTGCATACAATGAGCTGTGTTGAAATGTACAACCAAACAGCCCAGGCACTATGAGGCAACAGTGCTACCTGCTGTGACACTGTACCACCCCTGCTCATTGCAGAAATCAGTATTTCAGAAAAAAAGCATCAAGTGTTATACCATTATACCCCCATATTGTGTCTGTCTAAAATGAGCCATATCATTCTGAGCTGCTGAATTTGTATTACTCTACTAATTTCTCTTTGTACCTGCCTTTTCATGGCAATCTGGTGGCCACTTGGGGCAGGAAACCAGCAACAATGAGCAATATTATTGAAATGCGCATTTGGTTGCAGGTTGGTGCTAAATGCAGAAGTCTAGTGTCCTTTCTCTACATAACTTCACATCATCAAGGCTTTTTGCTACTTAGAGCACATCGTGGGCAACTTATGACTTAAATTCATATCCTCCTTGTCTTATACACTTTCTTTAAACTTCAGGACTTTGCTTTCTCCTCTAATTACATTGCCAAACTAGCATTTGTCTGTGGGATCCATTTGCAGCCAATCTTCTGCCAAGTGCTAACCTAAAACAACCTTACATTCATTTCCACTATTCTCAAATCTATGCTCTCTATTTCCTTTTGCTTCCCCATGTGAAGCTTCTGAAATGCGCCCTTTTTATTGTACTCGTCACTTTGAAAACCCACTTTTTCCATCAAATGCATTTTGAGCTATTACTATTGTCCCCCCCCGCCACCAAAAAGGATTCATAACTGTTTTTTGCCTTCAGGAAATCACAAGGAGACTGTCTTTAGTGCTCTAGTTCTTCATTTTAAGTCTCTTAGACCACTGTTAAGTAAATAACCATGAGATGATTTATTCTTCTATTACACAGGTCGCTTTTAGATGCCTATTTGCTCTGTCTAGATCAGCTCACACATCTTCGAGAAGACAGTTCCAGTCAAACATGTTTTTTTTTATTCTTCTCCCAGAAGAGGTTCAGCCAGAGTGGACTGAGCTATCCACTACTGTCAACACAGCAGGGCCATACACTGCTGCAAGCTTTTATTTTTATAGATGAAGCCATCACTCCAGTTTGTGCACATTACTGATTATTTGTGGGGAAAAAAAGGCCCCCGACTTTTATTGGCACATTCTGGTAAAACTGGCAGTATTGGAAAACCTTCTGTTGTCTCTACACAATTGTAATACTTACTTCCTATATACTTTTAAGAGTTCCAAGAACTCTGCTGAACATTAATTTGCGATGCTTGTATTGGTAAACCTTTTATTATGTTCTTAGAAAAACAGATGAGACAGAGTACTGTAGTTAAGGCTGGAGTAGGACTCCCTGTCAGCCCAGAAGTTACATGCTGCTGACAGGCCTTTAGTAGTACTGGCTATTGAATAATGAAACACTGTAACTAGCTTTCATCCTGTCAAGAACCAAATAAGCAATCTATGTGACCAAATAAATTATGTATAGAATGAAAACGTTTTAAAAATAATTAAAAATCTGGTCATAATAAATCCTTTTAATTTCTAAAGGAAATAACCTGCAATTACAAGCAGAGTCTCATCTCGCTCCTTAGCTTACAGTTTAGTTTTCTCAAATCTTGACATCACATTTAACATAAGTAGTCCCCACTGAAGGCTACTGGTCTCTCCAGCCTTGTTTGTTACTGCATCATTATTCAAGGACATAAGAATATATTTCTTAAATGATGGGAATTTGAAGACTTCTGAATGGATGTGTGGTTCTTATTATGTTTTTTGTAGACCTGTGTAAAAGTAAAAAGACTGCTGCACAAACAAAATGTACTGCTTCTGGGATAGGTTCTGGACTGTAGCAACCATCCTCACAATGAATGGTTAACAAAAATAAATAGATGGATTGATGTAAATGGATGGATGGTTAAAACTGTGCACAGAAAGTTGCCTGGCAATTTTCTACAGTCATTCTATAACATCATGCTACATTTTCAATGTGTTTCGTCCCAATGTGTTTTCTGCCTTCGTTCAATATTCACAGATGTCATTGGTCCTTCGTGCCATTCGTGTGTTCCCTGTTCCAGTCGTTCATCGGTGTTATTGTTTGTATGAACTTGCGGACTATTCTGACTTTGAGGAAAGCGGACAGATAAGAACATCACATGGCATACACTTGCGCACATAGGGCTGTTTTTTGTGGAAACACCATTGGCAAAGACTGAGTTACCATACGCTAGTTAGGGTTCTGGCAGACCCTGAAGACCTGTTGGTTTTGGTTTGTGTTTATTTAACTTGGTTAGTTTAGCTAGTTTGTTTGGTTTTGGCTTCTTCTTTCCTTTGACCCCATTTGCATTCCTTTCCCCTTGTGTCTTTGTGTAAGAATTCCTGTGTATATAATTATATATTTTCACTATCACACACTTGTATGTAGTAAATCACCAAATCCTGTCTTTTTCTCTTTATTTCTGTCACCATTCTAAACACTAGCATTCCACACAGTTACACCCCTGTACCCCCAGATACTTTGAGGTCGTAACAACAGTGTACTAAGAAACTGCATCATATGCCTTTATTCGTATTAATTTTTAACTCCATGGCAAAACTAAATTTTAAGGGACATTTAGGGGTTGTGGTCAGTGCTTTGGAAGCAAATTTCATTCACAGTGACCACTTATTTAATTTGAAATGAATTCATTAAGCACTTTTTCGTAAAATTGATAAACAAACTTAAGGGTATAAACAAAAGTGCATTTCACCAATGCACAGATAGACATGTGATTATCACTTGCGTGGTTTTCTGGCTAACGGAGGACATAGAAGGGATTGACCACTGCCTTCTTTGTCTTTGGTACATGTAACCATGGAGAACATTCAAATTCTGCCCACCCTGCGCTAAATTCAAACAAAACCAAATCAAACAGCTCAGCAGAAGTGAATTATCAGCACTACCCACTATGTCACTATTTAAAGGAAAAACTTTTTTTCTAAAAAAATTGGCATATTGCATAGATTTTTTAAAAATTGTTTTCTGTACACTCTTTTACTCTTTTTACTTTTTCTCTTTCATTTTGTCTTTTTCTCCTGTCTGGCACAGTGAGTGCAACAAGCCTTGATATTTTGTAGTGCACAGCCACTGTGTCTCACTCCTCAGACTTGGAACATATCAGTCATCCTGGAGCACTTTAACACACCTTCATTCAGTTTTTTTTAATCAATCTTGTCTTTTTCAGCACCAGCTAAATTTAGCTTTCCTCTTCTTACTGATGTCACTCGCTATCTTTAATTTTGCCACAGAATTGGAAATGCTCTGTTAAAATGTCAAATCCAGTGTTGTACTGTGACCATTAATTGATGTATCATGGGAAGGTCATATGGCTGTTCTCCAGTATGGCCCCATAAATTCTACTTGTGTTCCAGAGGCCCACAAATTTAATGTTTTTGCTCTCTTCATATGATCTTAAGTTGCTACAAGTTATAGAATTTGAAATGTGTCATTTTAAGGACAAGGATAGTCTGATTTTTGCCCCAGCATGCTCTCAAAAAGGTAGACATCAAAGAATCCACAGAGAAAATCCAAGAGAACGTATACAAGCAAAGAAAGTTACTATGGACACAATGGACATTTCTGAAGTCGAAAAAGAAATTGAGACTCCGGCCCCCTGTTCTGCTAAAGGCAGTACCAACTCAGCTTCAGAGGCAGATTTTTTAACATGTATGAGATTTATCACCTGGCCAAAAAAGACAACATTAAAAATTGTTCACTCGAATGTTATGGAAGCTAAGCTAAACACAATGCAAACCCAGCTTGCAAAGCTAAACAAGCCGGACACTTAAGACCAGACTAAATAAACTTTTCTCCTCTGTTGTGACCATGGAAACAGCACTGTCCAATTTAATACCGGGAGAAACTCGAGAATTGTTTCAGCGGTGGAATCACTCACATCACAAGCTAATTCTATAGCCAATTTGGTAAGCAGAGCTACACCATACAAAACTGTTTTGTGGACGTAATAGGAGTTAGTGTGTATACAGGTGCACAAGAGGGTGAGTGTCAAAGGCAAAGGTGGATAGAAGTGCATTGTGATAAAAAGCATGAACATTGTATAGCGGATGTACACATAAAAATATATATGAAAATTTTGACGCAAAAAAAATACATCAGTTCAATTTACTCTAGAGCACTTTTGGCAGGGTAACACAGAGCACAGATCAATGGGTATGAACTGGAGAGCTAACAGAAATGGATAACTTAATGCTGAGTTGGATACATAAGCATTTCTGTCAGCTGAGGAGGGGGAAAAAAATGAACTTCTGGTCACAATGAAGAGAACAAATTAAACCTCTGGAAATCCAAGAGCCAGCTGCAACCCAAACCCTCCTGGGCATTTTGCTTATGTTTCCAGCAAAAACAGATCAAATTATGCCGCAGGTTACAAACAAAGGTGGTCCTGGTTTCTCCTTTGTTGATGACTAGGGGATTGAATAGACCTGAAATGCACTTTGGAAGGACTATGACAACTGAGAATGGTAGCAGAACTACTAGACATGAAGACAGGTAGCATCACTATATGTGATAGCAATGTGGAACATGAGGCAACGCAAAGCATTGCCAAATGACAGTTTTCAAGGCTATAGTGGTATTAGTTAGAGAAAGGTAATGAACCAGCAAATTTCAACAAAAGGGAATGTGAGGCAAATGATGGCAAGTAATGAGGGAACCAGAGCAGCATTGGTTGGCAGTGCAAGGTAGATGGTAGACACAATGCAAACCAGGATAGCTATATCATGCAGCAAGAACTACAAGTGCAAAATACAAGGCAAGCAAGGCAAAAATGTATACAGAGGCAGTGTTGTATGAGATATTGGGAAGAACAGCTACTTGGATACAGTTAAGAAACAACAGCACAAAATGAATAGCAGGATCAAAATACACGAACAAGGTCAAAAATATGGGGTTCCGGGGACAAATGCAGATCAAAGACACAAGTTGAAGGTGAGATTAACTATGACTCTCTTGAAGGACGGAGTCCTGCTGGTACTGGTGCTCCAGAACCAGTCCAGGTGTTCCCTCATTTGAGTAAGGAGGGAGAGCACTCCCTCCTCATGGTTCCAGCCAATAACTCACCCACTTAACATAGAAGAGAGTTAGGTTAAAGGGGTACTGCAGTTAATTCTTCCACCCCTCCTGGCGGCCAGCCTAGCCATGGAAATTTGCTATATTAATGGCGATTCACCAAGGTATAAAGGGACTGAGACCACAGGAGAGGTGGGAGATTGGAACTGCCCTGATTGTGGCCGAAACTTTCAAAGTTGAGCAACGCGTGGCTCAAGAAATGCAGCATCCAGCAGTGCTTAACATGGAGCTGATAGTGAGATCTTCCCAGCCAACCACTGTCAAGGGAAGATGCTGTCAGTGTGGTCCCAACAAGAGGAAGAGTTGCTCAGGTAGCAGATTTCTGTGGGGAGAACTGGGCAGAAAGAATAATAAATAGGTGGCTGATAAATGGCAGCTGCTGAGGGCAAGTGTGCAGAAAGACCAAGAAATCCTTCCTGTTAGATCTGCTGATTTAATGGTGCTTTTGGAATCAATGAGTGCTTGCCCTCCTCCTGTGATGAGGGTTATTAAGGTTTTGCCCAAAAAGGTAACAGAATATCTAGCTAACCTAGGAAGTAGTAGAATATGTCAGCTGCTTTTGGAAGGGTTCAAGAAGATGGCCATTAACAGCAAAGATTCGGATATGCCTGCTCATGCCGCAGGAAAGGAGCATGACCTGCTTATCATGGGAAGCTGTTCACCGGGAAGGTTTCTCCGGTGAACAGCTTGATATTTGAGAGAATGGTCCAGGCCCTTCTGAACGTGGATGAGAAGGCAGGCAACTCCAAGAGGTTGATACCTGAGAATCAGTTTATGTTTCAGTTGAGGAGGTCAAGACTGGCAACCTTAATCCTTAATATCAAACAGGATGTGAACTTTCAACTTCTGCTTCCCAAGTTATACAGTTAAAAGGAAGTAGGAGTCAACCATCCCATTCATATGTCTGGGCTGATAATACCTTATTTAGGAATTCAATTAATATTGATGAGGTTATGGGAAAAGCAGGCAGCTATATGTTCATCTTCAACAGCTGGACCAGATAGGATATCAAAAACTGACCTACAGGAGAAGGATGTCAACCAGATAACAGATCTGCTAAATGCATGGTGTATTCAGGGATCTATTCCAGACATGACAAAGCAGTGTCAGTTCTTTCCAAATTGATTGACCCTGAGGACCTCATGGACATCAGCTCCTGGAAACAAATAACTGTTGGTTTGATGATTTAATAGCTTTAATTTTTTTTGCAAGTTTTACAGAGAAGGGGGTTGGATAACTGTGTAATAGGTATAGCAGAGGACTCTATAAGACATGCATTACTTCTTTTGAGGTGGATAGTCAACACCTCACATAAGGTTGGGTGTCACACAAGAAGACTCTATGTCACCTTTGTTATTTAACTATAGATCCACTGATATCAACATTGGAATCTAAAGGGCAGGGATTCCTTATGACTGAAGGAATGGCAGCTAACCCTCACATTTGTCGATGATGTCATGCTGGGTAAGTGACAGCATGGCAGGGTTAGCTCATAACATTATGATCCTAGAAAAGTTTTGCAACTTGAACAGCCTGCCGGCACAGACAAAAAACTATCATGGATTCCTACTGACTCCAACACATGACTCATACATGGCGAAAATACACAGTCCATAAAAGATTGGGGGTCTGAATGTCCATCTAATTAGCCCCAATGAGTCAGAAGGATATTTGGGGGTTTAGGGTTACACCATTGACAGCATTGCTAAACCAGACATGGAGAACCAAATATTGCAGTGGATAGAAAGGATCAGTAGTGCACCATTAAAACCATTACAGAAGGTGACCATTTTGAATGATTTCCCTAGACTCATTTACTTAGGAGATCAGGCAAGTGTGAGTATTGCCAATATGACTAAAATGGACAATTTATTCAAGGGGCCAGTTAAAGGATGATTGCATGTTCCTGAGAATACATGTAAAGAGTTTTAATATGTGAGGCAGTTAGATGAAGATTTGCGAATTATTATTCTTATTAAGCAGGTTCCCATGGCACAACTGTGGTTAATACGGTGGAAAGCCAACTCCAATGGCACACTAACACAAAATTTACTGTGTTCAAAGAAGATCTTAAGGGAGTTCAACAAGCTTTGGGTAGCTGCAGGTGGTACACATGAGAGTGTATCTCACCTGGAAGAATGTGCATTAAAAGGGGGGGTTAGAAATCAGGCCCAGGTGGCCCCTTACAAAGGAACTGGTGGAAAGATCAAAAGAGTTCAAAAGGTGGTCACAGTTGGCAGTGCATGGGGTGGGGGTGCAATGTTTTGAAGATGTCAAAATTAGCAACATGTAGTTGTATAACCACAAGGGTTTTAAGGACCATCATTATATTGCTGCATTATAACTGCAGGTCTCCACCTACCTGTGAATCTTTAAACAGAGATGGGAAAGAAACTGTATGCAGGAGATGTAGGAAGTTCTTGGTATGACTTGAATCTTGAACTGATATACTGAGGCAGCACCCAGTCATACAGGGAGTAGGATTGCCAGGCAGAATAAGGTGTGTGTCATCCTCCCTGATGAAGCCAAAAAGTGCTCTACCATTTGTGTCATTTCATCAGATATGAGACTGATACTGAAACTCTTCTTAGGCCTGCATCACAAAAAACTAATTACTACTTTCTTAACATAGCAGGTGAAGCAGCTTACGGGCACTTCCCAAGTTCTATTGTGGTAGAAAAATCAATCTCACGGACATCGGGCTAGGAGAAAACCTTCAGAGCTTAGTTTATTTCTTACCACAATCGTAGAGAGAACCATGCGCACTCAAGCAGTGCTGCACAGTTGTCAATGAGCATACAGGTCTCGTTTGCTTTTACAGTTGATATAGTCATAGTAACAGTAAGCAAGATAGTTCGATGAATGCAAACTATGAACTTGTAGTAACATAGCTTCAAATGTATCTGAATGAATAAATGAGTAAAATAAATGAACAATGGAAATAAATGAGTGAAATAAATGGCATGGATGATGTTTTACTCTCACACTATTCTCTGGCTTCTCAATAGGTGTAAAAGGTAAATGGCATCACGCTAACAACGAGGTTTTGGCAAGGTTAGGATTTAGCAAAGATCAGATTTAATCCCTTACCAGGATACTGCCAAAGAGAACATTGCTATACTAATTCGATATATTAACAATGTATAATTGTAGTTGAAGGAATGATTTCTCTCATAATCATTAGGTGAAGGCTTCTCTCAACTGCCGACCTCACTACACCACAAATGGGGATCCCAGTGCAGTGGTTACATGACCCCAGAGGGAGGGGCTAATACATCCATGATGATAACATCTGGTCATGGATGATGCTAGGAATGGGCTCCTAAACCCAGAAAGGGTGTGGGTGTAATGCACAACCAGGAAGTCTGAGGACAACCACTGAACGGAGGTACATGCACTGAACAATCAATGGACACAAGTTGGTGGTACTGATGTATGAAACAATAAGGAGTTGTCAAGATGGACACAAGTCAGTAGCACAGACATTAAAAAACCAAGAGTCTTGGTGACAGGCACAAGTTAGTGAAACAGGTGCATTAAACAACTGGGAGACAGTGATTGACTGAGATAGTTGAAAAGACTTTAGGCAAAAACTAGGATGTTTATGGGTGTCAAGAGAAGCTGATCCGAATTTGAATGAGAGGGGAATCGCTCTGCTGCTGTGATGCAGGTTGGTGCTGACAAGCAGTGGTGCACCAGAGTCTGAATGGAGGAGAGAAAATGGGGGAACAGGGCATAGTCTAATATGTGGGGGGCACGGAGGATGACTAAAGCCAGCCAAAAAAAAGAAAAGTGAGCAAATTACACTCAAACAAAGAACATGGGAAACAGACTGGCAAGTACAACTGGTAACCAGCCATGATCAAGGAAATTTAAGGAACGGTACAGAAGCACAGTGCCAGGAATGGAGTTGGAGCCCAGCTATGAATGAAGGCTATGGGAGGGACAGCAAGGGGAAGGTGTGAGACTCGCAGCAGCAGTTCAGCTTAGCAAAGGTTGCAAGCTGGACGGAGTCCACAGGGCAAGCAGGGGCTTCCGGAGGCCGAGTGAAATGGAAGGTAGACAAGACACCTCAAAACAAGAACAGGAGGGAGGAAATGGGAGCAACAGCATAAGCAGCAGGGGTGAGTTTACAGAAAACAGCGGCTACGGGGGCAGATGTTAGTGAGTGCTTATAAGTATGTATGCATACTTGATGGCTGGGCATGTCCAGGGGTTTAGTCTAATGCTTCTCTCTCAGAATTAAATTTTTGTACACTGCAATTTCTGCAGGATATACTATGTCCTTGGAATGGTCTGTTAGCCAGTTCTGCTCATATTCAGATTGATTTTGCCCACAGAGGCCCTGACCACACTCTTGACCCAAACACCCGTCTGAGGACCTTTTAGTAGTCCTTTTTTAACTTACACACTACTATCCCTCCTTTGGTTCTGTGCTCTCCCATACATTTCCCTCTCACACACAACCTGGAGCCTGTTCTGGTCAGTTTTTTCATCAAATTTACATAAGCATCACATGTGCTGTATCTGTATGTGAGTGTGTGTGTGTGTGAGTGTGTGAGTGTGAATGGGTTGAAAACTTTCTGTATCCAAAATTTCCAGTCCCAACGTACTAGAAAAAGTCTGACTGCTACTCTGGATGACACTGCAGTAGACTGAGGGGAAGTGCCCCGTAGTGTGCATTTATTGTTTTAATCGTGGTTATGAAGTGTCGTGATATTGTGCCAGTGCTTTGGTGTCATTTTTATATTACTAAGGTAGTGTTGTGTATGATGTATTTGTAAATTTTGATGGCCCACTGTAAGTGTTTTCAACCTCTGCCAAACTTTATGCCTGAAAGAATTTATCAGTGCCCAGTTGTCCCCCTGCTGTAGGGTTTGTGCTTGCAAGTCTTCAGCAGAAGACTTCTTTTTGGGTTTCAGTCCAGTTCTGCCTCTCACAGTTCCAAAGACATGAGTTTTAGGTGAACTGATGTTCCTATAATACGCTTTGTTTGTATGTGAAAGAGAAAAGTGTGTGATTGACCTGCAGTGGACTAGCATTTCATCCCAGGTGTACCCTGCCTCACAGCCTATACTTCCTGGACATGCTCTGAACCACTGCAATCCTGCACCGACAATTTGGACTCCTGCAACCCTAAGA
The DNA here is from genome assembly GCA_900497675.1 of Arapaima gigas. NCBI lineage: Eukaryota > Metazoa > Chordata > Actinopteri > Osteoglossiformes > Osteoglossidae > Arapaima > Arapaima gigas. The sequence goes on along the minus strand of UFQX01000402.1, from coordinate 53,814 downwards.
AGGACAAGCGGTTAAGGAAAGTGAGTGAGGTTCTCGGATCACTTTATTTTAAATGCAGCCAGCAAACTGCAGTTGTTCAAGTTTTATTAACTGGCTAAGACAAAATATATTTACTTTAGACACTGAAAAAGCAGTTCAGCTGGTAGTTATCATACTGGTAATGTCTTCTACAGATGTTACAAATTTGTCAAGGGATTTACTGATAAATAATAGAATGGGTGCATGGCAATCTGTATATTATGTGATACATTATTTATCCTTATAATGCAGTTCTTCTCCTTAGTGCAAATCTCATTCTGGCAGCCCAACTTGACTTCTGAAAGTCACAGCACAAATATGTGCTCACCTTTGTTATGTGAAAAATAAAATAACATTAAAAAAATAAATATTTCTAAACTGTTGTATATCCATAAAAATCTACCAGAGATTTGGTTTTCACATTTATTCAGTGTCTCATCTACAAAAACTTGTGGCAACATGACTTGAATTTGCATATTCTGTATAAAATATTTATCTTAGTAGCTTGTTCATTTTTAACAGAATACCTTGTTTACCATATATCTTTAATGCTCTTATGGAGTTGTTGGCTTTTAAAGTTTTTATCCTATTACAACTGACAGACTCTTTCATAATACCGGAAAAAGCAATTCGGGTCCAAGACTAATTACAAAGTACTTTTGGCATCACATCCTGAAATTATTGTTTTATAGAAACACATAAATTGAGACATGATAAAAATTAATAGAAAAAGCATTTTACAGTGGTTATAGTTAATGGCCACTAGATAATAAGAACCTCACCTTGTGCATAAATTACGAACAAAAAATGTCTACAATCAATATTTTCATTAGAATGTGTTTTACAAGATGACATTCCTGGAATTAAGACAAAAATGCAGAACAACAATAAAATGCACTCTTTTGCTTTTAGTTTTATATCTAAAACCTGCATCTTGTGATAACTGAACCCAAAATACAAAGAATGCTTAATATATTAAAATGTCATCATAATTTTGAGTTATTATAATAATAGCCTAATAATTATTTTTACATTACATTAAACAAATGTTTATTCCTGACGCAGTCAATGTGTGTTAAAAACAAACATTAAATTACTGTAATGTAATAAAAAATTGATACAGTTATCAGCCTTCACTCACACTGTTTGTACACAGTATGAAATATGGCCACAATTTTTATTCAGATTTTGATATGTTAAAATGATTGTTTATGTTCACTCAAATCTATTTTATTCAACGATACATATTTGCTCCCCAGAAAAACATGGCAAAATATAGACTCTTTTGGACAGCTGTACTGCACAATGGGAACAAGAGTGCAGCAAAAATATTTTCACCTCCAAATTTTAATATATTTCTTGAGAAACTACAAATTGCTTTCAGGTTGATCTGTTTGGGCACCCAGTCTTAAAGCCTGTACTTACTCATTTTCACACCACATGTCAAGGCAAATAACGGAGCCCCCATCTCCGCCAGCGTGTTCTGCCTCTGGCTCTATCTTGCCACAGCTGTTAAAGCAGGATTTTAGCAAGCACGTACAGCATTAGCAGTATTGTTTTTTTTCTTATTATTTCTTCATGTAAGGAAAATATCTCAGTCTTTTGACACTATTCCAGTTGCAATTTAAAGCAACAAGCTGCTATGTTTTTTGCTAATGCTTTTCTTTCATGCAATTTAGAATGTTAAGTTTCCGTATTATGCTACTTTCAGTTATTTTATGTTTCAATTTTTAACAGAGAAATTCATTTTAAGTACATTGCTCAGTGGTACAGTAGAAGGTGGGATCTGAACCTATGACTGGCACTATGTCACTAACATGTAACCCAAGACATGTACCCCATAAGAATTCCAGACCTTCTCAAGTCCTCTAAGGGGGCTTCTCCACACATCCAGCTTATTATAGTGGCAGTACTTATAGAATCTCATTCCCTTTAATGCTAGGTTTAGGATTTTTCCAGCACTATTATTTTGCCTTTTTCAGTTTTCAATTTGATACATTCACCCTTCACCACTGTACATAAACTCTGAACTTTTCTCAGACATTTGGTTTTTAAAAATGTCTCTCTTACAAAGCTGAGTCAAAAATGCAATGTGCACCCAGAAATATTTCAGAATGTAACTTCTTTAATAAAAATTGCAGGTAACACAATGAATAATTAAAACACATAAAACAATAAATACTAAAGTGACGTAGAAAAAGTCAAAGGCAGTTATGTATAATAACTCCACTTATGCAATGTTTTAATCATCACTATTTTGTTTGACTTATAAATGTAAAAACTCACATGTGGCTTTAAGAAGACAAAAAGTTGCAATAACCAGTGAATTATAGTAACTACATAGCATTAACATTGTAAAAGTTCAATATATTTGAAACGACTTTTTCTTATTTTGGCTTTGAAAAGCCCTGGGCCTAGATTACTTCCAGCTTTACAGTTTCCTCACAGTTTCTTTTTTTTGGATGACATGGTAGTTCCCTCTGGCACAAATGTACCTTTGCTGATTTGAGCTCTAAACCTTTCAGTTTTCATCACTGAATGCAGGGCATTGCTGTTTGGGAATTTCACCTTAATACTTGTACCTGTTCCAGTTTGAACTGGACACTTTCCAGGCTTTGGTTTCTCCTTCAGCTTTTTGTGGTAGGTAACTTTTTTGGAAGTATCTCTAGTGGTTTTAGCAATGTCACACTGTTGATTACAAAGACTATCTGAAGTCTTACTCTTTGAAGACTGAACAGTTTTTAAATGTTATCGTTATAGCACAAACAGCTCTTGATACTCATAAAAATAAAATTCCAGCCTTACATTTAAATAATAAATATAAATTAATTTACTTGCATATGCCAAAATTCATAGATAAATAAATAAAATAAAATAGATTCAAGACTTGTATCTCGACGGAAACCCGTCCTTCATTTTTCTACAATAGTTGAATTGTAAGAGTAACTTAATGACGACATACTTTATGTGATCAAGAATAATTGCTCAAGATAGTCTTTCTCTTTTCTCATCAGTACAACCTATGTTTTTATTATACAAAAGCTTATTAAAAAATATGCTTATATCATAGGCTGTGCTTAATAGCACAGCTAGAACATATTATACCAAACGCAGGTCATGTTCTATCTCCAGATGTCTGTCTGGATAGAAGGGTGTTGAATAGAAGTACATATTAAGTAAAATATAATAAAATATTTTCAAAATTTAAACTTTTCCAAAACACCAAAAAAACTTCTGTTCAAGAGAAATAGACAAGGCAGACTCAGAAACATTATCAACTCAAACTTAACTTTAATTCTTACCTGTAGGGTTTTGGATTCTGTCTGAAAAAAGATAACTATGACCTAAATTCATACATTCATATTAAGAAAACATGAATGAACAAAACATTATTCTTTAAGTCAGACATGCACATTTGGTTTGGTTTTGCAAGTTTCTGTAGTGTCTGAATATGCAGCAAAGGTAAATAAGATTTTTATATTGGCAGCATATGTTTGAATTCTTCCTGAATCCAACCGCAATGTCACAATCTATGGAAGCCTTATTAATACAGCTTTATCTCTAGATTGTTTCATGGGTTAGGCTCACTTAATAATAATAAAGCTATGATTAACTAAAAATTCACAACAAAACTTTTCAAATCTTCAGTTACCATCAAACATATACTCAGCATAGTTAATGTTCCTCTATGATCTTTAACATATGATCTTTTGCAATGCTAAAACTATTAGAATCCAACAGTGGACTGATCTGTTCTCAGCAACATTAAACTAATTTTTAATTTCCATTTTATTTTCTAAATCCTACAAAAAGTTCTCCCAGAGCAATATGTCATATTTAACTGGAAATAATCTGTAGAATTTCAGCCTGATTTTCATTCATGCTGCAGTATTGAAACTATCTTAGTCAGAATTAACAGCTGTTGCAACTGCAGGTAGAAAAACACCAGGCAGCATCCCTTTCCCTAACCTAGAAGCCCTGGCACACCTGTCCTCAATCAGGCAATTGGAACTTTGTTTAAATAGGAGCTGTTTCACAGTTAAGATTGTGGAATCTTGAATGAATGCATTGCACGGAGAGTATTGGCTCTATATGAGATCAGTATTTTAAGTTTTCTGTGTCCCAAGTTCCTGTTTAATTTCTACATATGGGTCCAAATAATTCTGTTCCTGTGTTATCATAATCATTGTTCCAGCATAGCGTCACTTTGAGCACTGCACACCACTTTAAATAAACTCTGCACCTGAGTCTTTCACCAACCAAGTCTCCAAGCCCTTCATTGACATCATCTTGGCATTTTATTCAAGTTTCCCAAAAAACGTTATCAATCTCCCACCAAAGCATCATCAAGCACATCACTGAGGTAAGGGAACAAATCTTCAGGATGTCTCCTGTAATAACAGAAAATATGAGAAACACCCAGCAAATCAACCAGACTGCCTACAATATAACAGCAAAACCCTGGGAATCTGATGTAGAAGACTGAGTCCTGATAGTGATCCTAATAGTTGGAAATAAATTCCTAGCCCGGTAGGTGGGACCATATACAATGAAAGAATAGGTAGGACAAGTAATGTGTAACATGAGTCAGCCAGGTTAAAGAAAATCCCAAGAGCTCTATCACATCAACTTGTTAAAAATGGAAGGAAAAAGAAGCAAACTATATTGTATTCCAGGTTGGTGGGGAGGGTTTGGGGGGCAAAGTGGACCCTAGGACTAGATCACGGTGAACTCGAGCATTGGAACATCCTAAGGGTACTAAAGGAGTTAAAGGACATCTGCTCCAATACCCCCAGGGTGGGCACATTTCATAAATCATTTCATACCAACAGCAACAGGTCATCAAGTTAAAAGCATACCAAGTGTGGATCCCTACCAACCAAAGGGAAACAGTGCAAGAGGAGGTACAGCATATATGGCAGCTGGATATGATGGAGGAATCCCACTTTCTTTGATCCAGTCCAATCATCCTACTGCTGAAACCAGACTCATCATGAGGCGATTCTGTAATGATTTTAGGAAATTAAATGGAATCTCTTAATTCAATGTGTATCAGATGCTCTAAATTGAGGAATTAACCGAACACCTCAGGCATGTCTATTTCGATGATGCTGTCACCCACAGCAAAATCTAGACGGATCACCTGGTGCACATCCAGCGAGTCCTGCAAGCCCTTCTCATTCCAGATTCTCCATCAGCTGGACTACTTCCATGGTAATGGAGACACTCTCTCCCGCTCCAGGGTATCAGGGAAGGTTGGCGACCAATTGCCTGCTGCTGATGGAGGTTTGTTGTGACCTGGAGTGAGAGGAAATGGAGACAGCACCAAGAAAAGTGCTATGTCAGAAGTCCTCCCAGTACTGGGAACAGCACAACAGATAGGCATTTACTAATTACTGGCCAGAATAAGAACCCCAAAAGGTGGCAAGGACGATCATTGCAAGGTTAAGACCTCTGCTTTATTTGGTTCTCATAGGAAAGTAGCCACACTGGCGGTAAGACTAATGGAGCAACACTAGACTGCTCAACGCTGTCTAAGCTCACGCCAGCCGGGTTGGCAAATTACTGAGTCATTCTTGGGAGTGCTGGAGCCGTACAATAATACGGAACAGTGGTCCAGCCCTAAACCCCATGCAGCAATAACATTGATTCTAATTCATGATTGATTCATGATTCTGGAGATAGAATCAGTTTTTTTTGTTTTTGTTTTTTTTCTTCCCGTACCATGAGTGTTGTTTAGAGTGTGCAAAGAGAAGGACTTAGACAGAAGGAGACAGGAGTGCATTTAGCAATTTTCACATTTAGATTTTTTTTTTCTTAAAGTTTTACCTTGGTCTTTTTCTCTTGCCGCCTCACACTTAAAACTTCGGTATCTGACACCAACTTACCTTGCTGATTTCATCACAAAGTACAAGTTCAGTATATTGTATGCTCAGAAGACATCAAATTGCTCATGGTCCCAGACAGCTGTATTAAAAGGGTGGGTGGCAGTGTGGTTACCTGCTGAGCCCCTAAATTATGGAATGTTCTGCCTACTATGGTGAGGCAGGCTTGTTCTGTTTTTGCCTTTAGAACTAGACCCAGAACCCATTTAGTCAACCTTGTATGTCAGCAGCTGATCCTGACTGATGTGTTTACATTAGTTTTGTATGTATTTCTCTCTTTTTTTCTGAGGAATCTTGGCATTTGGAACAAAAGCCCCTGTACTGCTGCCTGATGGATAGCTTACTTTATACAATTAACAGATTAGCAGCCATAGTCAATAATGACTTTAAAGACTTCAGACTACAGCATTGCCTTGACAAACATACTGGTGTCTTATATTAGATTAATCCATACAGGCCCCATGTCTCCACAGTAGAATGCCAAGGGGGGTTGGCACTTGGACCTTCAGGATTTATTTTCTTCAGGTTTGCATTTTGGGAGTTTTTTTTTTTTTCCTCTCCTCAGTTGTCAGCTTCATTAATCCTAATAGTTAACAATATCTGTCATATTAGGAAAAAAGATTTTTATTGTACTATTTATGAACCTTTTTTCAATACTCTATGTCACACCCTAAAAGTAAATTGAATCTGAATATGTAGTATTAGTATAGACAGAACTTCATCCGTTCATTATCCACAACCACTTTATCCTGGTCAGGACAACCAGAGCTGCTCTTTAACAGAAATTTCATAAAAACAAAGGAAAAATGGAAACAAAAATCACATTATCTAAATTTGTTGACTACATCAAAAACTCAAAATGTATGAATTTATTCACATATAAAATACTTCTGTATCCTTTACTCTTTTAATAAAACTTAACATTTAACTTATATACTAGCATCCAGTGTTACAAATGCCATCATTAAAAATTTCTGAATATGTACAGATTTTACAAATTTAAAAATCTACAAACTCACATTTGGGTGCAAAGAAACTTTCTTCATTGACATGAATCAGTCTGCACAGTCCACCATACGGTAACTTCTTTTCAGCAAATGCTGATGTTTTTCACCTATTCTGCTTGATTTCTTGCCAAAGTGTAATATATTATCCATACCATTATTAAATAATTTGATTATATTCTTTACCAAAGTAAAGAAAGATGTTCAAATCGAGGTCAGTCCCTTTCTTCTTCTTCTTGGAGCCTTCAATGGATGCAGAATTGATCTTTCTCTTGTTACTTTCCAATTGTATTGTTGCACATCTGTACGACGTAAGGTGTTCACCTTATGCAATCAATACTATGACGTCACACATGCATACTGTATAGGTACACATGTGCAATGTTTCAATGCATTTTCATAACATTTTGATAACACGTTCCATCTGCATTGTAAGATATAAGCAGTTCGTTATGTCATAGTATATGGTTTTGTATGGCTTTTTGCGTATTGTAGTTACACTACAATCTCATACATGTTCTATACAAGTACTGTACATCTACATTACAAAATTATCATGTGTACATTTCAGTTAGCTATAATTAGCTATAAGATGCTCGTTCACTTACGAGAATTCCTGGCAATCATTAAAAATTCAAGTTGTCATATGTTAAATACATCGTAAGTCAAAAATAGTCTGTAGAACGACATGGTTACAGAATACGCCCTTCAGTTATTCACCTTGGCTGCATGCTGACAGCGATCACTACGCCGATTTTCAGTGTTCACAAGAGGCTCCATCTATGGATGCAGACAGAACTAGATAACAGAGGAATAGTGCTTGGACCAGCTCATCAAACAAGTTATCATGATTAATAACCTGGTCTGTGAAAGAACCCAGAGGGAGCATCTGCCCCGTCTTTGTTCAGCAACTCACTGGAGCCCATGCTATTTCCATGCTTCCTGTCCAGCCAGAATGATGAGGATTTTCCCCAAACAGTCACAGTGAGTGATGCCCTTTTGCCTGGTGTAGAATAGAGATGATTAGTTGAGATCTCTTAGTTTGAATAGTGTTATAAGTTTCAGGCTTTGGTTGATTCAGGGACTGGTAACAATTTTATGGACATCACAACTGTGACTTCATAGGGTGTTCCAGTGCAGAAATGCACATCGACCAGTTGTATTACAGCTTTAGGTGGCCAAAGGCATTGGTGAAGATTACTTGATACAGTGACCATTCTTAGGTCTAAGATGTAAGTGGATTCGTAACATTTTGTACTGGTCATTTTATTTGATACGGGCCCTCAAAACCCCTGTGATTTCAGATTTCTATTGGATAATGCCTCATAACCCTGTCCACTTGTGGAGAAATGAATATTTTAAGATAAACAGTGTGTATTCTGCCTGTTTACTTCTCCCCTGCAGCTACTATGGTAAAAAGCCCCAATTCAATGTAACCTCTAGATTTTCCTGCTAAATATCAGGATGCGGCTGAAGTAGGTAAAGAAAAGTCTATGTTTTACTTACTCAAAAGTCTTGTGACTGTGCTATATACTTTTTACCTGGCACCAGTCCACCTAGATAACATATCTATCTGCTGTCTAAACCAAAGCAAGAAACTGTAGACACTTATATTACTGAGACACTGAAAACAGGTGTCATTAAACCCTCAATTTCAGCTGGATTCTTTTTTGTGAACAAAAAAATAAAGGGGTTTGTGTCCCTGCACAGACCACAGGGGTCTGAATAAAATCATAGTTAAGAATCCCCATCTTCTGACTCTGCCACTGCACTAGAATGATTTTTTTCTATGATCTTCACTAAACCAGATCTCAAAAGTGCATGTAATCAGATCAGGATCAGAAAGATAGAGAAGAATTAAAAACAGTTTTAGCATCACAATGGGCCATTCTAAGTTTTTTGCAATGCTGTTTGATTTGATGAACATGCTGTGTCACCAGAATAGAAGATTTATGATGCAGGCAAAAAAAAAAGTTGTTAGCCAGTAAACTGACCCTTGAACATTGGGACCATTAGCTGGAGGAGATCACTCAACCATTTATATTCACTGACCACTAAAACTTTGAGTCTTTTCGAAAGGGACTGAGGCTAAACAGGCATATTGAATTCTTTTCTTCACCGTATTTAGGTTCACCATCTCTTATTGACTGGGCTCCAAAACTGGCGATGCCAATGTTCTCTCCAAGATGCTTCAGGGACCAAGGGAACTTACTTCTCTATCAGTTAAACTCCCTTGCTCCTGTTTTGTGGACCCGGCATGATGGCAGTTTTTGAATGATCTCAAGTACACTAAAGGCCTAGACCCAGATTATGCACATCAACCTGAAGACAAAGAATATGTCCCAAAGCCCATGAGAACCACCCTGCCCAACTGGGTCCATGATACATATGTATAGGTCACTTTAGGTTACCTAGGATGCTTCACCAAACCAGGCCCCAATGTTGGTGTAGTGGAGGATATGGGAACATATGGTTGAGTTCATTTCCACATTGGAGGTATGTGCTGCAAATAAAGAACCCCAATGGCTGCCAGCTGGGCTGTGGGAGCCACTGCCAGTCCCCTCACAACATAGGTCTCACATGTCCAAATTTTCTTACTGATGTACCTTAGTCTATTACTACTATCATTAGCAGGTAAAACCATTAGATATGTTTTTCAAGATCTGTTGTCTTATTTCCCTTAAAAGTCTATCGGACATTCTGGGCATTTCAGTTTTCAACATGTCTTCAAACTGTACAGTCTGACAAAGGATATACCGTCTGACTAAGGTCCCCAGTTAACCTCCCAATGCCGGAAGATCTTCTGGTCACAGTTAGGGGTGTCGGTAAGCTTCACATCTGGGTACCACCCTGAATTAAATCCTTAAACAATAACTGGAATGTTACCTACAAACCTTCTGCAGCCTAAATTGGGTCGAGTGGAGTTGTTAGACTGAAACTGCTTTGCCCAAAAATTAGCCCCTTCAATACAAATCCTTTTAGTTTCCTCAATTAACCCACTGATATACCAGCGGCAATTGCACCTGAGTTACCAGATGAATCCCACTTTCTGTATGTCATTACTCAAACCTCACAACACTTTCATTCTGTAGTTCACTGACTGATCCTCATCTCCTCCTTCAGCAGAAATAGACCGTTGCCCAACTTATGCTATTTGCTCCCTCTTGGACTCCCTCCATATGTGATATTGCTTGTACTGTTTGGTAGACTGGGAGGGTTATAAGCCAGAGGACCAGTTACGGATCCCTGTCAACAAATCCCTTTACCCCTTTCTAATTGCTGATTTCCATAATTTCTGTCCAGGTTCAGAAATCATCCAAAAAAAACTTGGTTGGGGTTGGGGGGGGGGGTGGTTGGTCCCAGCCAGCCAGCTAGGTTGATGGGAACTGTTTATGCCTGGTTGCTCATGGAGACTTAACCCATTTTCAAAACACAGCAGTAACCATGAGTCTGCATTTTAATCCCAAGATGCCTACTCACTTCAAACAGTTTTCTGCAGTATCTCAGGTACCATGACATTGTCACACCTCCAAAGGTCCAGATTGGTCACACGCCTGCCCCTGACACCAATCAGTGTGGACTGAATAAAAGTAGCATTAATGCAGACAGTTCTTGCGGAGCTAGCTTCAGAGCAAAGGTCTGTGATTCGTCTTACCACGTTCCACATCAGCTCGCCTTTGTCCTGCACAACTTTAAGTTTCCACGCTTCTAGTGTTCCTTCTTTTTGTCCTTCAGGTTGCAGTTGCACTAGTTTGACTAGTGAAACTACCACATCCAGATGTTTCCTGACACTGATAAACATTGTGCTTTGTGTCAAATATAGGATGCCTCCTCACTTCAGGATACAAGTTATTTGGGCATATTGTGCAACAAACCTAGGTTATGTTCAAGACATCAGAGAACAACAGTGGAATGTATTCAAATGCATAATGGAAATTAGGACCTTGGGAGTTTGCAGAGAATATGAATTTGTCTAGACAATTCATTCGTCTACAAAGGAAGGAAGGATTTTAGTGTTTTGCATTGCTTCCAGAGAATTTAAGGAATGATTAAAACGATATGGATCTTTTTTCACTGTTTTTTATGTCACTTTTTGGGAGAATGCCCTATTTTCTTTTCCACAAACTTTCTGTATCAACCATAACCCTATCTTTAACAGACATTTAGCAGAAATTTATAAATTATTCAGAATGCAAATTTAGTACAAAACAGAATAAAGCCATTTATTTAGAACCTGGATTATCATACTAGTGCAGCACTGTGTTTATTGAATTTGCTATTACATCATAGTGATGACCATTTTTAAAATAGTTTTAAATGCAAATTGTTTTAATAATTACCCTGATGATTTTTATCTGTCAGTCCTTTGCTATTGTTTGATGTCACAGTTTGCATTTTTAGAGTAAGTTTGTTCTGCAGAACAAGCTCAAATCATGTCCATTTTTTTTTTCCTTCAGGTGCTTTTATCATGTCACTGTATTGGTTACTGTCGTGCTTCTCCGAGAGACATATTTTGTTTTTCTGCATGATGGTGTGTTCTTGTTAGCACTGTTTATATTTAAACTGCTTTATCTAAATGTGTGCTACTGTGACAATTTCATTCTTCTCAAATAATAGCACACAAAAAAGACACAATTTTATGATAGTAGAAACTTTTACTAAATAAACTTGCAACCATGAACAGCTCTTAATCTTCTACTTACATTAGGGTACAGGTTATCTGCATCTTAAGCCATAGGGACTTGTCCTAGTTAGACACCTTGTTTAGAGTCTGCAATGAGAGTCTTTTTTAAACCATTAATATACTGTATGTGCACTAAAGTGCTAAAGGTTGAATAAGATGTTTTAATCAGTTAAAAAGCTTTGTGTTCAAATAACCAGTAAATTGCTAACTCCAAAGTACCTAGAAATCAGATGGCAAGGTTACAGAATTGAAATAGGTTGTTTTTAATCAGAGAACAAACCATACACTCATGTCCACTTACCCTTCAAAAGTAGACTACATTCTGTTATCCATATTTTTAGTAGCACTGACCATATTTTTTGGTGTTTACATGTTTTTATTTTAATGATACATTCTATTCAGAAACAGAATACTGCCAAGTAATGCTATGTTAGGATAATGCAAGAAAAATATACGGAATGTGCAAAGATTCAGACAGAGAGGAGGGAAGACATTATTCTGCACAAAGTGTCCTCAGAGTGTAGAGTTGTTAAATAAGACACTTTATCACTGCATTGGCTGCATTTAGGATTAGGTGATATATTTCTGAGCCAGAGGAAAATGACAAGCAGGGCAAAGCTAGCAACTTTCAGCAACGAATAATAATTAGCAGTGTAAGTTAACAACGAATATATTGATGCCCCTGTGCTAAAAGTACCATTTAGATCACACTTCTTCAGGCTAAACTTCTAATATAAATAGTTGAATGATTTGTCATAGATGAAATAGAATTAGTTTTAATTTCTTGGCATTGTAAAATTGTTAAAGATTCATTTTTGTTCCAGACAATGTTTTAAATCAACAGCTCGCATAAAATTATCTAGGCAAAAGATGAAAAATAATATTCTTTGCGTGCAAAAAAAGCTGAGAAATTTGACAAGTTTTATGCTAATTAAAATATTACCTTTTGTTCTCTCTGACAAAGACATGACTAAAGTGTCAGCTTTGGACAGCTTGTGTCATGTGTGAATATTTACTTGTTACACAGGCTGTCTACTTCTTCATCAGTAAGTGCTCCTCCCGTGGTGTCATCTTGCTCTGCTTTAACAGTCATCACATGTAGCAATGGCAATGGCTTAAGATAATTTATAAAAACTTCTCTCCATTTCCTCGCAGAAATACATGTCAGAAATACACTCAGGTTGCTATGAACACCTTCCAAATGCAACTTGTTTTTTTTTTTTTCTCTAAAGGTTATGTTCATTTTCAAGAATGCGGACTCTTCAGGACTCTTCTTCTCAATATTCTAATTTCATGCTGTTATACTTTATGTTTTAAACAAAATATTCCAGGCACAGTTTGCAGTGAAACTGGGAACATCGAGTCATGCAACAGGATTTAGAAACAAGCTACCCCTTCCTGTCACAACAAATAGATGAAGCCCAAACGTTTAAACTGGTTTGGGGAAAAAAAATGCACGCTTGTAAATAAATAAATAAGTGCTCAAAACAATGCAAGGCCGTTTTGGTGTTGAGACAAACTGAAAATGAAGGGAAAGATTTGCAGTGCGCGATTCTTATGAACTATGAAGTCCTTGCTAGAGGAGGGAGGGCATCTTTCAGCTTCAGCCTGTTTTAGTAAAAACACACGCTTGGAAATGTAGAAACTGTCTGAGAAGCATCTACAGTACATAAATCACCTGCATCTGCAAAAAGCCTGTTGTGCTCGTTTGCTGCCCTATCGCTCCATTGCTGGCATCATTATCACTCCGTCCATTCCTGCCCACGTTATGTTTGCATTGCATAGTTTTCACGATAATGATGAGAATTAAAGTGATGCTTATCGTTCTTGTTGCCTCACTTTTTCTTGCATGTATCGTTTCATGTAAACTCGTCACAAACCTTTATCTCACCTTGCGTAAAATAAAGTTGGGAGTGCAAAGAGGCGGCACAAAAGAGCGGAGCAGCAAAGCGCGGAATCCCTCCCTCCGCCGTCCAGCCAATGGGGATAAGAGCGCTTCGGGCTGCCGTCGTCATTTGGACATTTGACGGTGTCGAAGAGCAGCGCTGCCAGACTGGGGGCTACATGCAGGACCCCTTCTGGTTCATTTAAAGTACGGATAGGGCGTTTCAGGCGTGCTTTCACAGAAATATGTCATTTTCTCAAGATAAAGTGGACAGGTGACTTTAGTAGAGTTCTAATATATTTGTTTCAACTGCGACGTTAAACACCAGGCTGCTGTGTTGCGACGTGCGATATTCGCAGCGCAGGGTGAGCTTAGTGTGCGAGGTGTGTGGGTGTTAGAGCTTCAGGACCATCCTTGCTGGAATTTACAGTGAGGGGACCTGCGCCGCTCGGATCGGCGCGGCACACGGCAGTCGGAGGTCCAGCGCGTCGGGAGACGTTCGGAATCGGTGCCGCGTTGGTTCTGCGTGGCGCCCGGACCGCGCCGAGCAGCAGGAGCGCAAATGACAGTTGACCACAGCGCCGCACTGACCTCCACGGCTGCATCCCTGCGCGCTCACTGACAAAACTTATCTGGTCCTGTCACTCCGGTCCAGCCTGCTTCCGCGACCAGGTAATCAATGCAGTGTGTGTGTGTGTGTGTGTGTGTGTGTGTGTGTGTGTGTGTGTGTGTGGAAACGCGGGTCATACAGAAGCGCACATGTGGGTCGGTTTCCTGCACACGTCCACTCAAACAGCCCAAGTTCCGGCCGGTGGATGTGAACAGTCAGTGTGCAGCACTAGTTATTGTTGAACTGCTCGCCAGTAACTGCGTACACGTTATTAATAACTGTTTGCCCTGCAGTAAATAAATCTAATGCAGTTAAAACACGCCGCGAATGATGTTTAGGAAACTGTGACTCAATATTTTTGCTTTGATTTTCTCATTATCACACTAAAATAAGTGGCGTATAACGGTGCTCAGTAAATCAGTTTATGACTCGCTCCCCACCCCAAACACACACACACACACACACGCGCCCGAACGCGCTCAAACGTTTGTCTCACGTGCAGAGTGGAAAAGCGAGGCAAACGGATGTTTACTGTTACAGGGCGCGAGGGAACTTTTGGAGAATGACGAGCTCGGCGCTGAAGCATGAGCTGCCCGCGCGCCGCCTTTAAACTCGCGCCTCTCATGCTTCTATGGCAGTGTGTGAGTGTGAGTGCGAGTCTGCACTGCTGCGTCCTGGCCGCTGCCACCTGGAGCGATGCCGCCGGTCCCTTCGGCTGGCTCCTGTCAGACAAAGGGCCCTTTCACCTCTCGCAGCAGTTCGCCGACTTCGCGGAGCGCTACCAGCACGGATTCACCACCAAGTACCGGATTTACAGGTGAGGAGCGACACCTGTCCCTGGGCGTCTTTCAGCCGCCCGTCGGAAAATAACCAGAGCGACGACACAGCAGGAAAAATACAAACGAGTTTTATGTAACGCACATTTATGTAACGATTAATCCCGATTCATTTGCAAACATGGGAACCGAGCTTATCTGCTGCAGTACCTGTAAAACTGGGATTTTTACCCCTAAACTCATGTGTCCTCCCTGTAAAGACAACAGGGCCACCAGGGGAGACGAGTGCCAACAGATTTGAGTCTGGCTGACCCGCGTTTTGGCAGCCAGTGTCCGCAGAGTTGCCAGGCACAGATGGGACGTGTACCATTTGGGTTCTGCAGACCTCGAGTACATCCGTGAATATTTTCAGAAGCTCTGCTGGCTTTTTGTCACGAGAGATAAATAAATAAATAAATAAACTATTTTTTTAAAAATCGCTTTAAAAGGAGAATAATTATTACGCAATGCCTGACCTCCCCCTGCTGGCCAGAGTCAGAATGCAGCTCATTCCTTCCTCTCCTTTCCTTTCCTTTCCTTTCCTTTCAGTACTAAACACGTCCTACTTCTCTCCAGTCCAGTTGGAAATAAGAACAATTCAATTACTTCACTTCAGTTTAGTTAAAATATAGTAAAATAATTTATTAATGTATAAATATTTTGTATTCAGTCCTCAAGCAGTACACAATGCACTAGCATGTTTTACAACTGCAATTGTATTGAATTAATTGCTTAGTATTTCAAATAAATCATTTTAAATCATGTTTAGTTTAGTTCATGGAGCCCTAATATCAGTTTATCAATTTTATTGTGTGTGTGTGTGTGTAGTTTGCTTTGGTTTTCCCATTGGATGTAGTCACGGTGCTGCATGAACCCATTTTTTTGTCATAATGTTGGAAAATCTTGCATAGTTTGCTTGAATTTTTCTACACATCATATCACTGTTTCAATATCTTATTTTTTCAGTGATTTAGTTCTTCACACATATGGCATGGATAAAATACTTTTATTTTGTTTCTAAAATCACAAGTCTTCTCAGAGCCATTTAATGTATGCATTAGTTATTTTTCATTTGTGTGAACCAGGGTTCTAAGATGAGGGCACACAGACTATGAGCCGTACATTATGATTAGGCAGCTGTTTAGTATGAAAACCCAGCTGTCAGTACCAAGGAAAACTGCCGTGTAAAATAAACTGATTAGAGAGATTCACTTCCATATTTGAATTATCATACTTTCTTTTCATTATGAAGTAGTGTTAGCAGTTATGGTTCTGAACAAAACCAGTAGTTTACCATTCACCATGCCCCATATTTGCTTTCCCATCTCCATGTCTGTTTGAAGGCCTTATAAAACAGGGTGTGTTATGTTCTTATATGCTTCTTCACACAACAGCATTCACACTTACATAGAACTGCTAACCCTAACTAAAGCCCTGCGTAAACACAAAGACGTCCACACGCATGTGTGTTAGGCTGAAAATCTCAAACTAAAGTAAAAATTGCACTGTTTATGTTGCTTGGCTCAGTCAACTGGGAATGCAGATTCTTGCCTTTTTTCCTTTGTTTACATGTAATATATGCATAATTTATATGTATTAAATCTGTGTAACTTGTCTTGAGAGATTTAAATTATAAATTGTACTGCCTTTGCAAATAATGTCAGATGAAGAGTAACAATGTGTTACATCCTTTCACATGTGATAATAGTGTGACTAGAAAAATATTTTTGTTGTGGGGTAAGGAGACAGATGTTAATTATAATAAATGATTTTTGTTCAAATGCATTTAACTACTGAGATATGGCTCTTTGCACAAAGCCAGAAATCGAAGCTTTCCTGCCCCCGTGTTCTGAAATATTTTCATCAGAATTACACTCTGAAATGTAGCATTTTCTACAGCATTGGCAGTGGTATCAGGTTCATGATACCACATGCATTTCATTTCTAAATATGTTTCATAACATTAAACTGGCCAACAATACAGAAGTATTATGAGAGTCTGTCTCGTGTCAGTGCTGTTACTCCCACTACAATGTTTAATTAAATGATACAAGGGAAAAAAGATGATTTTTTAATTGGAAACTGTTGGTAGTCATTATCACAGAGGCGGCACTCTCATCCCTGTGACAGAAAGAATTAAAAAGAAACAAAAATTACTGCTAAATTACTGTCAAACTCAAAAACATGATACATAGTTTTAGAAATATTGTAGGCATTCTTACCATTGTACATGTAGGATTAATTATACAACCTTGCTTTGTAATATGTGTTTGTGTGTGCGTGTGTATTTTTCCATAGGTATTAAAGAGTCAGGTTCTGATGTGCATCCCATTTATGTTAATTCATGTTTAATTCTGACAGAATGGCTGACTTATTCTCCACTGTAACTTGTCTCCACTTGTGGTGGAAGCAGTAGTGTCACTTGCCCCTCGGCAGAGTGATTCCTGTGGTACATATTCTCTCCACTCATGGTGTGTTACCTCAGGTCTCAGTTGGAGGCCTGTCAGGTAGTTCTTCACGGAGAGCCTATTTCTCACTGCAAGGGGCCACAGGTGGATTAGGCTGTTGTAGCCTGCTGTGCAATCCATAAACGCCCATCAACTTCCTCCTCCGAGACACAAAGTCAATCACGGTTAGGATCCCCTTCCACACCTCTTTGGAACAAATGCCTGTAATTGTCGCCCCATTATGCTGATGAGTTCATACAAAACAATCCATAATAAGCTCATTGTTCAATTATTATTTTTTCCTGACTAATTTCCATTGGGGTAATTTGATTGACAGTATGAGGTAATGGAGTTAACTGCATTCCATAATTCAACAAATTTGTGAGAAGTTTGTTTACAGAACATCGACATTACATCAAGACAAAATTGTGGTACAGATGCAACTATGGTACTCAGGACGGCAGCTGAAGTTTTTTGTGCGCTACACTGTAAATGAAAGGGCTTTTAGTGGAAGACAAAGCAGTAAAAGTTCAAACAAAAATGCAAGAGAAAAGTCAAACATTGATGGTTGGAAGTTTTTGGAGCATATGCATCAGCTTTCTTAATATGCTGAAGCCCAGAATTTGACTGTAATGTGCAAGGGTGATGATGTCTCTGGTAAACTACTGGTGAAGGATTTAATGCTTTTTTTTCAGGGAGTTTGGTCGCTGGAAGGTCAACAACTTGGCACTTGAGAGGCTGGAAAACAATGGCATCATCCTCCCTCTTGACCCTGAGTTCATGCAGAGCATTAGACTCCTTGGTCGAAGGCCTAGCATCGGGAAGATTACTGACAATATTATTAAAAAATACGGCACACATTTTCTCTTGTCAGCCACGCTAGGAGGTAAAAAAAAATACATTGTTTGCACATCTTGGCAGAACTGCGTTATTGTTTGTGTTCAGCTTTATTATACGTGAGATAATTTACATGCAGACTGTGTATACAGAATATTTAGAATGTCTAATGTTGCTCTGTTAAATATATGCTTCAATTATTCATTGTTTTAAAAGTTTTTATTATGTGGGATTACTTCACAGTGCTTGTTCTGCATTCTTATATCTATAGCATCCACAATTATTTGTAGTGTTGATTTAGAGCAAAGAAACATAAAGCGTGGCAAAGTGTCACATTCAAACACAAAGTATGGTTGGCTCTGCAGGCGAGGAGTCTTTGACTATCTTTGTGGATAAGAGGAAGCTGAGCAGGACAGTGGATGTGGACGACTCAAATGGCACAGCGGTCACCCTGGAGACGCTGCACCAGCTGGCAGCCTCCTACTTTATCGACAGGGAGAGCACACTGAAGAAGCTGCACCAGCTCCAAATAGCCTCCACTGCAATCAAGGTAAAATGCTCCATGGAGCACAAAATGCGAGTGGATGTACTGTGCGCACAAAATTGCTTCTTGTTTACAGAAATATGCAGCATATTAACATACCAAACCCATAAAACAGTGTGCAAAATTAATTTTGTGCCCAAAAGTGTTGCCAGTTCATCATTGCTAAATATGATTATGTTACTGTAGGTAAAATTTCAGGTGAAAACCTTCTCAGGTTCTTATTAAAGAGATTCACGCTTTAATGCATGGATGAACTTTTTCCAGATTGATACTTTATTTAAGTTACTGAGAAACATAAATATTGGAACAGTAATGTAAAATTGGTGACTTTTCTTGTGTACTCAGAAACTGCAAAATTGCTTTCATTTTCCATAGTTTGTTCTCTAGATCAGAGGTTCTCAACAACCGAGTCATTAATGTTGCTTTGCAGGGCCATGGAAAGACCACTTAACAGATAAAGATATGAATTCCATGTTTTACAGATCATAAGTTGTGTTTTTTATCTCACTTCATGAGCCGGAGCAATTTATACTCTGGTGCAGCATATATTATAAAAAAATCTGCATACCAAATGAATAATAATAAAAATGGCAAATACACAGACAACTATGATTGAATAAAGTTACGTATCCGTCTTAGTGCATGCTGCAAGATTAGTTTTTAGTTGGTGCACAGGGAGCGGTTACAAATACGAATACACTTCTAAACTGATGTCCGAGTGTAATTGGTTCATAGAAATTGTTGAAATACCATAAAACTCAGATATTGGGAATTAACTTCTATTGTTTCTTATGAGGGAAATTGTGATTTTTTTCCGATTTCATCCAAGAAACCCCTATTAATTTCCCTAAAATATCCCTAACATTCGAGAATACCTTCTTCCGGTTGATAAAAAACACAAATGAATTAACCAGTTCCTAAGGTAATTAATATGCATTGTTTATATGCAGTTACAGTTATAACAGTTATATACAGTTTTTAATTTAGTATCATATGTTATGTTTCATCCTTATAAGTAGTAATAGCAACGGTCATTTGTTAGTCAAATTTATTTAAAAAATGAAAACAATATAAAATAGAGAAACAATAAACCATACTTTCTGTAATGGGCTGGTAATGTAATGAACTGTTACTGGGGTACTTTCTGACACAAGAGAAGTAAACAAAAGTCACTTCCAAATTGCAACCTGCATGGACTGCGTTTGAACACTGGCGCACAGGAGGCACAGACAAAGCAGATTCTGGGTGCGGTGTTGCCACCCAACTTGGTGTTTGCACAAGTATTGAAAATTGTTCTGATGTGATTTGGCTACACTGAAAAGCACTCAACTCAGATACCAAGAAGGGTATTAATATATACCGCTCATTATATCAGGAACTCAGAAACTGGGAGCTCAAATACCGCGGTACAGGTGTACAATGGTGGCTTGGCGTATCAGTTCTTTGCATAGTGGTCCTTCTGTTACAATCCTTGGTACATGCAACTTATACTCTAGTGCAACTTATGCCTCCCCCCAGAGAATCCAGAAAAGGACAGTAAAATTTAAACACAGAAAACGGGGAAGAATCCTCTTTTGTTTTGTGATCTCAGAGAATCCATAACCTTGATGTGGTTTTGTCTGTGTGCGCATCTCCGTTGTAGTCAAAGACAACGCTCAAAAGCACATTTGATGCAGTGATTTCACTCAGTTCTACTTTTAATACCCACAGAAGGGTCTTATATAAGCAGAACTTCCAATGTAATGGGGCCCCAAATTATCAAAATTTTTCTGTGTTAAGTCCAGGTCGAGAGCGACTCACTAATGTATTTTCCTAGAAATCCTCCAATAGCTTTTTGAGAATACACTGTCCAAAGTATTTCAGATCTGTCTCAGTGAAATAGCGGTGTTGGAGCCACACTGGAGCATTGGATCAGCTCAGAATAGGGTAAGCCAAATGGAGTTTCATTCCCAAAATCATATCCCAAAATAATCATCAGTGTGCTTTTTAAATCAGATAGTGTTAACAGTGAACGTGACTTGAATACTGACTCGTCACATGTAACAATTAACACTTCTGTACATGCATGTGTCACTTTGCAGTAGATTCCTATAATAAAGAGGGTGCTTTTAGGAGAGCATTCAAAAACTCTTTCAGGAGAATGTATTGAACATATTATTCTTTTCTTTTGCTCAAAGTGTCTGAGGAGACTCTTTCAGGAACTGCATAATTCTCCTGAAAAAAAAATAATTCTCATGCGTATTGTATAGTGAAGGGAGCTACAATATAGAGCTCCGTTTTAGCCTATCTTTTTAAACTTACTGACTTCAGATCCTGATAAATTTAATATAAGTGCAAACTTATGTCTTATTTTTAGATTGTGATAGCAAACCTGACTATGAAAAATCTGAATATCTGAAGAATTAACTAAATTCATAGTGGAATTACCATTAAGTCCGGTATCTGAGAAATTTGCAGATACAATAGGCTCAGTATAGTTTTTTAAAAAGATTTTTATATTGTATCCACAGGAAAAAGGCTGTCAACTTTTTAATACAAAATTTTTCGACAAATTATATCTCCCCACAATGGTTAGACACATCTATTTACAAACATGCTACAGCAGTGCATTATGGGAGAGCTACGGCTCCTTCTGCTGCCCCTAAAATATGTACTGATACTAAAACAGCTATCGCTCCGTATCTGTAATTTCTCCATCCAAAAATGTGCTTTTTCATCTCTGTAGCATTCGGCCAGGACAGTGCACAGCAGGGACGACAGATGCTGGATACAGTGAGTCAAAAAGGGGAATCGTTAATTTAGGGTTCAACAGCAAATGGGACTTGTGTGGCGTTATAGTGATTCAGAAAACATGGTTGCTTGCAGGGTCAAGTGGTTCTGCTTCTCTGGAAGTGTGTTCAGGCTTTCGCTTTCAGTCTCTCTCCTCCTTGTCTATTGCAGGGAGGAGGTTAAAAAGGGACACGGTATAGACAAGAGTATGCTGCACAGTCCCCCCCCCCCGCTTTCCATCCTCCATCTGCTGACTGGGTGTATCACTTACTTTTGAAATATTGTGCCCAAAACTCAGTATCTGACTCAAAAACATGCTCCAAATTGCATTGAAAAAATTTCAAAGTGAGCACCAGTGAAGCCATTAAAGTTGCAAGCAAGTCCATGCAAGAGGATGTAAAGTGTGCCACGGTCGAGCCTTAGCCGTTCATAGGATCACGTTTCGTGCTGTCTCTGTTTAAAAGTGTTGCGCTTTTGCTTTTTCGCTATTATTTTTGCCCCACCATAAAGTGAAAATGTCTAAAGTACAGAAGAGTGTCCAGAAGGTAGCTAAGCCAAAGAGGCCTAGAAAAGCCAATACATTAGAAGAAAAGTTGGAAGTCTAAAGCATATTGAGAGAGGTGAACACCTCAAAAGTATAAGTGTGCCTGTGCACGTCTCCCCATCAACTTTGCATACAATTTTCTCAATGTGTGAAAATGAAAAAACCTGGTCTGGTTTGTTTATTTTGCTATGGGTTATAGTGTATTCATTATGTGTTTTTGTTGTTTATTTAAATTACAGTACAGTACATGTTCATTCCAGTGTAGAAGGATAACGCAATTTGTGTCCAATACTGGACAGTATTGTTGCGCGCGACACACAGGCCTACCGTCTAATAAGTGTATGAAGTGTTTAATAATTAGCTAATCAGTGTTTTAGATGCTTTACATTATGCAGAAATCATTGGTGGACTGTAATATAGGCATTTAATGGTATTTGGGGATGGCAGAATTGAGCTGGGAATACATTACTGTTTTGCCATTTAAAATACTGGAATATAAGTTTCGACTAAGAATTCACTATCAGACACGTTTTCAGGAATGGAGAAGGATTGCATAGTACGGATACTTATAATACTTAGAGAATAATAGCACTAATAAAACTATAAAATTTGACAGAACTTTGTTGTTGACTTTGTTATTTTCTGCAGATCACAATAAAGCACAAAAGTAAAGACAGTGAAACTTGTACTGTACATAAGTGATGGTGCGCTGAATTGGCCCCACTGGAGGGTGACAGCCACTTGTCAGTTGTGTTATATCCATATTCATGTTATCGTGAAGCACATTATCATGTGGTTTTACTGTATCTCTACTGTAGTGGTCCCTGCAATTGTCTTGCAAGCTGAAGGTGCCCATTTCAAATCCCCCTCCAGCAGCTCTATTAAGATATTTAACCTGAAAATCTTCAGTAAAATACCACACTTTTTAAATAGATGCATAAATGAACTAGTTTTTTTTTAAGTAGAAAGTTTACATTATAATTGATCTTGAACAAAATATAGGTTAATAATGAAACCATGTTCTAATTAAGAGCAGCACAGTGGTGCCATCTAACAGCACTTGGCATGTTTTAGGCATGGGTTCAAATCAGGCTCATTCTATGTGCAGTTTGTATGTCCTTCCCATGTCTTCATGGGTTTCCTCCCACAGTCCAAATGTGAGTGTTTCCGGTACAAATGGTCACTCTAAATTTCCCATAACGTGAATGTGTGGTCACCCTGCAAAGGATTAGTGCCTCATCCAGGGGGTAGTTTCATAGCCTGTGTAAATGCAAACATCGATAAGAAATTATACATGACACACACACTAGTGATGTACAGAGAATAAGGATTAGTGATATGTATTTTGGTTTTTTTCCTTGTGCGTCCATCAATCTCGGTGGCATTCACCTGTGTGACAGTGTTAATAATACTTGTGTACAAAATGCAAACACTTTAAAGGTAAAACAGTTTTGGGATTATGTAATGTCTTATTACTTTTTACCTTTACACGGCTACATCTTTAGACCTGGGTAACTCAGTTAGTATTATTTAATTCCAAACACTTAGCTGTGTTCATTATCTGTTGACTAAGTTATGAGTGCACTACAGGAACCTATAATGTAAAGTTCAAAACAGTCAAACAAAAAAAAATCAATGAGAATTTATGTGAAAACACAGGTAGTTGAGATGGCTTGCTAGCTTGTTAATATCGCCTTTTTCAGAGTTGCACTGCACAGTGTACTGTGAAGCCAGGCCTATATAGGTTCGGATCATCTGTGGGAGTCGCAACGTTCTAACAAAATGCTTTTTCCAAAACCACATCCACACCATCTGTAACAGTATCAGTAAATCTTTTGCTTTTTCATTTGTTCATATGAGCCTAGATATCTTAATAGTATTAAATGTACTGAGCTTGCTACAACAATGTTAAAAGAACATAACTTATGTTAATGTATTATGTTACACTTAATAGTATTATGCAACACATCTAGAAAATGTGCGATAATAAATTGTTACATATATAATGCAGCTAATATGTTACATTACAAAACTGATTTTTTTTACCAATAATAAATACAAAAAAAATTAATAATGCCACACTTGAAATATTTTCATCATTGTACTGTCTTACTATTTCTGATAAACTAAACAAATGAAATTAGAGGTGTGTTTGTAAAACCAAACTCTAGAAATAGGCTACAGCACAAAGCAACTGAAACTTAGATTTCACTGTGTTTTGTTTATCCATTTGCAACAGATATTTATCATACACCTGCATGCAATGGCAAAATGGGACACATTGTACCAGTGACTACATCTTTTAAAGCGTTGTAAAAATGTACCTCTTGGCAAATCGCACAATGGACAAGATGGGAATTTTACAAATGTAAAAAAAACTCCGAAGAATGTGAACATATGGAAATTTTGCTTGTTACAAATAGACTTGCAATGATGATGTTGTTTTTCAAATATTCACAGCTTTAACCTCAAAAAGTAACACAAGATCAGTTATTTGGGGAACATGCTTTTGTCAGAAGCCAAATGCTCTATGTTTGGTATTTGCATATTATTTCTGTGATTTAGAGAAAAGGAGTATTTTTAAAAGAACAGTCAAAATGCATTTAACTACTTTTAATGCTGCAAAAAGACAAAGGAAAAAAGCCCCTATTTAGGTATTTTAGTTGTGTTTCTATGCTCTTAAAGCTCAAATATGAGACGTATCACAGCGTTAAGAAACTAGTTGGTTACTTTTGACTCAAAGTCCCACTTAGCTGCTAGAAGTATAACATTTAATTCAATCTTCCTGTAAAAGTCAGGAGCTTTATTATGACGGCCCCAGCTGTGGTCAGAAGTACATAGAATGGAATCTCCTTTACAGTGAGTTGTTGCTGTTTTGTAAAGTCTTGAAGAGGGTTAGCTGTGAAATGAGAGCCACAGCCTTTGTAAATGATCTAAAGGAAACATTGAGCTAAAGGGTTTAATTGTACTTTGCAACACTTCTATCTTTTGTGCTGTGTGGTGAATCACCCAAGGTGATACAATAACTCAAAGAATATAATTGCATACATTTAAAAATGGACTGTTTAACATATTGACCCTTTGCCAGTTTCATCCTGGACTAAGTGCTGTTAAAACACTCATGTTGAGATGAATATATGGAAAGACCTCTCAAGTCCATTTATTTGTTCAGTAGTTTAGTTGAGGCATGTAAAATATTCATGCCATCAGCCTTAATTCAAGACAAAGATTTTTAGTTCACCCCAATCAAGACTGATTTAAAAAAGGGCGCATTGCTGAAAGAAATTAATGCTTAAGAAAACAGAAAATACAACATAAAAGTTTAAAATAAAGAGATCACATATTAATACATAATGTATCTGTCTAATGTTTTAGTGATGTTGCATTGTGTCTGAGTACGCTTTAATATTTTAAAATGCCAACAAAGAGCAGAGGAAATGCTTGTGCACTATCAATATTTAGCTTTGTTTCTTTCAAGGGAGAAATTGTTCGGCATAAGCATTGTTGACTTGAGTGTCTGGATTACTATGTATTAATAGTCAAAACCATTATTACAGTCTTTCCTTAGACGCGAAAGGAATTAAAAAGGAATAAGTGAGGGATTATGCTAATGATACATATTTACTGTACCATGGAAACATTATGTATCTTAAATGATTTCATTTTATATTTATCCATCATTTAGTAATGTCAGGTAGCCTTTGCTTTTTTTCCCCATTAGACAAAGTAAGTACCTAAGCCGATATGAAAACGTTATTTAAGATTTAAAAGGAACAAGAAGAATTGTTGTGTGGTCAGCAGCAGCACACTATAAGAAGGCAGCATTTCAAATTGGACGTATTGCTTCTCTGAGCACTTGATGCCTGTGTGGGTCATCAGTCAAGCATTTTTAGTTCGCGCTGGGGGAACTAAACCTTTTGCCAACATTTTCTTCTCTTTAGATGTTACTCTGGGAGCTCTTGCAAGCCGAGAGCTCAGAGGAGAGAGCAGGTCAAAATCAAAAGAAATTTCACAAGACGAATTTCTCATGCAAGGAGTGTAACGTTGCCTAATTTAAAAGGCTGAGATGATGACGGATGTATCAACTGTAGCGTTACACCTCGGATTCCTTTGGGGAAAACGATGACTTCACTCTTAGTGCCATTCACATTGTTACTAATGCAAGTATAAAAGTTTTTACTTTCATAATTTAATGAATGTGTTTACATGTTGTGTTCCTCACAAAGAAACACACTTAAAGCAATAGCCGTCTCTAATAGAACAAAACTATAATTTAATTTATCGTTGTTGACATAATTCAATCAATCTTTGTGCTATGTCTGGACGTTCAGTTAGCAGATCAGGTAAAACATGCAATATTTAACCTACGGAAAGAAAAATTCACCGTTTTGGGGTAATATTTGTGAGACCAATGAGGAATTGACAAAATCCAGTGGGAAGAATGATTTATGCTCTATGAATAGGCCAAAACATGCTGACCTATATACCATTTACTGATCATTGTGGAATATAAATGATACATGTAACACAGCTATATTAGGGTCTGATGTAATTTGATGCAAGTGCAATTACTTGTTTCATTAAGTGCAAAACCTGGAGTTTCCTGGTGAAGTCAGCAGCATCAACACATATGATGTGCACTACTGCTTATGTGCAATTTTCCATGGGTCTTTCAGAGTTAAACTAATAGAAAAATAGGCACGATTAACAATAAATATTGAGTATCGCCACTAATCATTAAACTGTTCTTTATTTAGCAATGTCTTACCTATCACACATTCCATAGGGCTTTGTAATAGCAGATGGCCTCATTGCTATAGGGGGTGGTAAAATGTTGCCTTTGTATTTGCATTTGGTCAATTTCCCACTTAAGTCAGACATCTGTCTCTGTTATGAATTAAGCTGCTGATCCCTGCAGAAGTTTTCTGAGATTATAATTAATTGTGTGGACAGAAGCAACCATGAAAGGCATGCAAATCCGCACACTGGATGCTCTGTGCTTTTCAACAACTGGGAATGTATTTCAATTTCATGTATTTTTATGTAGAAAAACAGAAATAAATACATGATATTTTACATAATGAAATTGCCTGTTAGTTTTAATGAGCCTTCAAAATTATATTTCCAGCTTTTTTCCTACCTTTTTGATTGCTTCTTCATGATGGTGGATGTTAATACAGTTATATGTGTCGGGCACATTTTAATTTCATTATTCGCTGACCTTAAAGTTGACGTCAAAGAAAGGTAACTTTTCTGCACATGCAGGAAAAACCGTTTCGGTCTTGTTGAAAAGCATAGGTTGTCATTAATCTAAGGTAGTGATATGGTTACTTTTATTAGCCCACTGGGACGATATTAAAAGAAGCCACCTTAGAGCGGAGCATACTTTGTAAGTGACAGGGCAGAGATATATTTGCCCACAGGCTGCCAGTTTGTCTTTAGATGTGGCAGAGGAAGCTTGATTTGCAGTAGCCTTAAATCAGGCTCTTGTCAGGGGTGATTGAGCTGCGATCGTGATGACGCGCACGCAGCACCAAGCTGAGAACAAAGATCCTGTTTTGGTTCTGGCTTCGAGCGTGCAGTTGGCAGTGCGCCACCGAAGCTTTGCATGTGGTTGTTTCTTTTGATGACTTGAAAAGCAGAGTTTTTGGGCTACACTCTTGTGTTTCTCACTCTTTTTTATACTTGTTGTTTACTCTATTTCTTGTGCCGTGGATCGCAGTCTAGACAGTCATGTGAAATGAACCGCACTCTGATGCTGTGGCATGAAGTGCAGCATTTCACAGATGAGTTTGAAATGGGGAGAGTCACCCATTCTGGTTACCAGACTGGAAATTTCACTAATGTGTTATTAATTGTATCAAGAATGTCACTTCCAAAACAGTAGTCCTTCCAAATGGCTACAAGTAATATAAAAAAAATATCTTGTAGAAAATAAACAAACCTGTGGAAAAATGTCCAAGATACAGATTGGTCCTGTGCCTTTTTTGCTACCTGATAAAAATATAGAAAAAAAACTGAAGACATTTCAGATAATAAAGGTTTATTTTGAGAGATGACCCTGCCAGGATGCAGTGACATTTTCCCCAGTAGCTACATACATTCATCATGGACAAAGACTCACATGCCCTAAATGAAGTGTTTGCCAAGAGCTCTTTTACCCACGGGGTTAGCGGTCCACTAAGGTGCACTAGGAAGCAATTTCGGGGGTCCTTTTTACCAGCAGCCATCCGCCTGCCTAATGTCAACAAAAGGACTGTTTATTTATCTTTATATGCATTTATTTATTTATTTGTCTGTTTGTTTATTGCTAACTGTATTGTGAGTGTCTTGTGTTATGTGTCCAGGTGCTATTTGGGCAAATTTCCCCACATGGATCAATAAAGTTATAGCCAATCTATCCTGTCCTGTACGGTACAAAGCTCTTTAATAGCTTGTAGAGGTTGCCGGCCACTGTCATAAAGCAAGGAAATATGCAATTGGAGTATCTGAGGCCTGACTTTTTCTAGCCTAGTTAACTGCCATCCCAGACAGCTGAATTCTACAGCTTGTAGAATATGAAATGCTTTAAATTCAGAATATAGGTATACTACAGTACCCGGGAGATGTATTCCTAGGATGGTCTAATATGGTGACACTAGTTAATAGTTATATTACAATAAAAGTCCAACATTAAGACTTTAATATTTGTTTTATACTCCTTAAATATAAAGGTAAACACCCACCCTGGAAATGGCTTGGATAACCAGGGAAAGTGATCAGCAAGAAATGACGTTTTCTAATATATAAAGTATGTGGTATTTTCCACTTTGTTGCTGACTTAAATGTTTATTCACAGGTTTCAAACGTCTCTCCTGGCAGTTTGAAACACAACTTTAAAGAATTCTAAAACATTTGCATGTTGACTGATTTGTCAGATTAGATTTAGAAGTTAAGACTAGAGTGCAGAAGAGAAGTGGCGGGAATTAGACTAGACAAGAGTAGTCCTAATCTTTTTTTTTACATCTATCAAGAGACCTTTTCTCTGACTATGTACTGCACTGTGTTCTTCCTCTTCCCTTTAGGTGACCGAAACCAGGACAGGCCCACTCGGGTGCAGTAACTATGACAACCTTGATTCTGTCAGCTCTGTTCTGGTTCAAAGTCCTGAAAACAAGATTTATTTACAAGGTAGACCACATATAAAAATGAGTGCCCTCAGGATTTATAATGACATTAACATACTTTCTCTTTCTCATTTTCAGAGGTTGTTAAAAAGCAGAACCATATGAATATAAATGACTGGCTACGTCTTATTACTTCACTTTAATCATTTTGAGAGGTTCATTGTCCTGATTTACTGTTCCCAGCAAATATTATAAATGCATCTTAAATATTTTTGTGTCCAGCCTACCCTACGCAGTGGTATCAAGTGTTATCTGCCATAAAACTTCCATCTGTGAACCCCAGTGTTTATTTGCTTTTATTGTTAAAATAATGTAGCATTTATCATAGCCAGCACCCTGTAGGGAATTACTGTTCGTTTCTCCAGTGATCACCCGGCAGTTTGCAATAGGAAATTATTAAATACTAACAGACTGCTATGAAAAAAAATCAATAATACTGTCGTATGTCATGCATTTAAACATTTCATTGAGCCATTGGCCATACAGCACTTAAAGCGGTCACGTGAAATTTGAAAAATCAGACAAAATTCATATCCAAAAAACAAATATAGAATAATATCTAAAAAAAAGTTTTTTTTTTAAGGGAGCTCATCTAGTAATGTTAGAAATACACTATAAGAAAGCAGATGTTTTGTTTTTTTTTTTTTAATTTCTTGGCAAGAAAAATAAATAAGGACAGTAAGTGCAACATAGTGGTGGAAAATATGTGGTCCGTGATTGCATATGACAACATAATATCAATATTCTGCATAGGGAATGTTGGGAATTAGATTTTGCCTTTTTGTAGCTCATCATCCTCTTGCATTTAAAACCACAGAAGTGCTAAATTATTCAACTACCTAACAAAGTAAACAAATAAACACGTTTAGCAACCAGTCTTCTGTATTTCTAATATGACGCAACACCTTGCTATTATAGGAGACTGGCCACTGGAGACCAGTTCCAAATGGAAGTTTTACAGCTGGTAGATTTCTTTCTTACCTTGAAAATCAGGGTTAATACACATTAGAATGGATATTTAATTTTGTTATCTTTGAGCTCATTTACTCCATTTTATTAACTGTGACTGGTCTGCAGGCCTGCAGGTGATTCTGCCCGAATACCTGAGGAGCCGGTTTGTGCAGGCAGCTCTCAACTATGTTGCTTGTAACTCTGAAGGGGAGTTTGTTTGCAAGGAGAATGACTGCTGGTGCCAGTGCAGAGACAGCCACCCCCAGTGCAACTGCCCCAAAGTGGACCTCCATGCCATGGAGGAGAACTTGCTCCACATCAGGGATGCGTACGCTGCTGCCAGCCAGGAATTTGAAGAATCAGGTGGAATTCCACGTCACTGCTCCTTAGCTGTGTTTGAAGTTACAGGCTTCATGTCCTTGGCATTTCTGACAAGGGATTATATGTACATATGAGTTCCAAGCATGGATCAAGTTTCCATTTTTGTCTTCTCCCAGATGAAACGTACATTTTTTTCTCCTGCAAACACAGATGTAAACCTACAAAATACTGCTGTGGTTGATAAAAAAAAAACCTGCAATTACAGGTGTGATTATTGTAAACACAAGAGTAAACACTGTTGCACAATTTATTTGGAGAACAAGTAATTTCACATAATGTAAACAAAGCACAATTTGAAAATGTGCAAAGTGGCCTTATTAAAATAATCATAGAGCAGACGGCAATCTCCAAACATCATTTTATTTGCTGAAGCTGTTTAAAATATTCTGCTGAAATCTAATGTCTTTTCATTCCTCAGTGCTGTCAATACTTTCAGTGCCATACAGGACAAGTTCCTTACTTTTCCTGTAAATACTGATATTCTCATTCATCAAAGGTAGAACATACATAAAATACTTTCGTCCATCCAATCCAAATAACTGCTTACCCTGAGCAGGATCGCGGCGGTCCGGAGCCTATATATAAAACACATGAGATAGATAATTCAAAACTAAATCTTTTTTTTAATAATTTGCTCCATAGTATATATAAATTCTTTTGCTTACTAAAATGCGTTCGTAATGTAACAGAATGGTTTAATTCCACTTCAGTTGATGAAGTAAAATGACAGTGTTACTCTGAGAAGACCGCAATGCACAGAGATGTCAGGCTTACAAGGTGCCAGCAGGCAGTTAGAAGTGTCATCATCTGAAAAGCTATAAGTTAGAGTCCAGTAGTGCATATCAGTGACAAGTGGGCCACATGGAGCTCCTTACTGTTTATGTACCTTCATATGACATTTAGTAACTTTTTCACGCTTGTAGTGCAATACTTAAAAACTGATATCTGCAATTTGCACCAAACCAAGTTTTACGTTTTGGATACGGATGATACGTACTACTGAATGAGAACTTATGTGATGTTTTTCATGATACAGTGCAACTTTTCTGATATTTTGAGCAAAGTAAATATAACTTTAAATATAGGCTGAGTTTCACTTAAGTTTCAGCGTTACTGCTAAAGTCAGGCTTGCAGGTCATGAAAGGGGTTACTAAAGCTTAAAACCTTTTTTCTTATTGATGTTTAGTGTTTCACTCTCAAACTGAGTATTTACCATAATGAAATGGAAGTTTTAAAAGCATAATATTACATTTTTGATGCATTACCCAAGTTTATGAATGCAAGATCATTGTATGAGGCTAATCTCAGCTTTTGTAGTTCTCACAGTAACATTTGTGGGGAAAAAAAACAGTCATCTGAAGATATTCTTAGAAATATTTTTCTGCTTTTAGAACAATGAAATATTTTTCCTCCCCAAAAATTTAACTCTGGTGTTCCATGTGTATGACAGTTCAAGCAAAACTCTGCTGTGTTTGCTTTGGACAACACATTATAATTTTGAAATTAAGACTGTGACTGTTGCACCTTGTGCACACCTTGAATTTTACACATTTTTCTCCCAGATGAATTTCAAAACTTCGTGAGGAAGCTGCCAACGTTCTATGCTTTGAACACCACTGCCATTCAGTACTTCTGGAAAATGGACGCTGGTGTTCATCAGAGGTACCGGCAGCTGGAGATGAGCACCAAGCTGCTCCTCACTAAAGCACACAAGATCGCAAACAAGTTATTCACCCTTAGCAAGAGATGTGACACTCAGCCCAAAATAGTCATGCCGAAAGAGAGGTAAGAAATGTGTGTACGTTGCGCAGACTGCATGAATAATTTTTCAGATTATAGTATGAATACTATTTTACAATTTTTAGGTAAATGCCCTCAAGGAAATGCAAACGTAGTTTGAATATTTATTACAATGTCCATTGTTAAGAATTTTCCAACAAAAATATAGTGTCAACAGAATATTTTAGAGCAACATTCTAGAAGCATACTCTCCTCCTGCTTTCTGAATTTCAATGCATTTTCCAAAAACAAATGCAACCCAGAGGGATTTATTAATCTCAAACTACAGTTACTGAGGAAAATTATTTAATTTTCTTAACATGCAAATGTTGGGAAACAATACCTTGCTGATTAACCAAATCATAATACTATAGCTATTTGTTGCTTTAAAGAATCAGTCACTGCAATTACAATGTATTTATGAATTTTAAATGTGTTGCGAAACATGACTGGGGGGATAAGGCAATTCCGCAGATGGAGGACAGTTCTTCCACCACACTTATCATTAACAAGGAGTTTGGTTATAGGATAACCAGCGATTTTTCATCAAGCATTGAACATTCTAGCTCATTTCTCATCTTCTTCCCAGAAGGCTTACAAAATAGCCAAAAAATGTTTTACTTCCAAAAAATAAGAAATGTTCAATTTTCCGACTGAGGACGATGTGTCACCTGCTAACCTGCTGGAACTTATCCAAGTCGTGATATAATCACGCATCATGTAATTTGTTTTATCCAGTCATGAAGTCCCAGTGTTTTTTAACGTTCACTCTTGTAGGACGTGGTCATATTTGCATCTGTAGCTCATCTCTCTCGACATTTTTGGAATGTTTCATTTACACTCTCAAACTATTCTGTTGTTTGTATCAAGTAGCAACGAAAAAAATCAGCTCTCATTGACAGCATAATGTTAATTATGCTTAACATGCCAAAACAATCCAGTTTTAAAATTAGCGTACCTCTGTTTCTCGTTGGTTCCCTTGTAACAATCCTATGCGATATTTTTTCATCACTTCTCAGCATTCAGCTTGATTTTTCATAGATTTTGCTGGCTATACATAGGAAATCATAGCAAGCATTTTCTGACTTAATATACCTCTTCCCCCCTTCCTGTCCCTCTCCTCTGGTGTCTGAAAAGTGCTGACAGGTGGCAGAGATCTCATCCATTACCACACTCCTGTTTACTTCCCCTCTCCCAGCGAGCCCATCCTCGTGATTTTTTTTCGTATTCTGTTGCTATGGCTTGTGTTGAAATGCAAGAGAGCTGCTTCTTTCTAATTTTAAGATCTAGAATGAAGAACAGATTTGCACACAATAATAGAACTGATGGTTTCATGACAGCCAGCATTTATCTGAATATTTTCTCAATTTTGCATTTGATAATGGATGATTTTGGGAAACAAAAACAAGTTAGTCAGTGAGCGGGCATTTTGTTGATAAATATGCACATTTTACTGTTATGATGTAAAATGATTTGAGGTTTTTGCACCAGATGTTTCATCCCCATGTTTCTTGCATCCACTCTCACTGATGCAGACACACACCCACATACACTATTCCCTGTGGGAAAGGCATGTCACAGTTTGTGGCTCACCAGGGGTTTGGAAATCTCATGCCACCCTGCCTCTACAGATATGAAATATGGACTTCCCAGTAAGCTTAGTCAGACTTAAACCTGAATTATTAGCAAAGGATTCATAAGACATTTATATTTCTAATTTTTTTCAACTGGCTCTTGTTTCATACCGAATTTCCTCCAGCAATACAAATAAAGATGCAGCATATTAGCAAACTTTTACAAGGCCTGTGTTTCATCTCATATCCCAGCATGGCTACAGACATATTATACCTTGATATATACCTTATTCCATTTTAGAATTTTTAAGTTTTATGTTATGAATAGGTTTCCCTTTTCTACTATATGTCTGCATGTAACTTTTCTTCTTTATTATTAGACCTTTCAGCTACTGGCTGAACTATGTCCTGTCCATCATGTACTGCAGTGAGAACAATCACATTGGAGCCTACATGGAGGAGACACGCAGCTGCTCCTGTCCATATGAGCACCCAACCTGCCAAAGTGTCATCCCGTGTGCAGTCGGAGACGGTGCGTTATGTGCCTCTTGCTCTTACGAGAACAGGACGCGATGCTCCGGCTGCAACCCAGGGCACATGCTCAGCCAGGGACTCTGCAGACATGAGGTCCCAGACTCCACAGACCACTATATTAGCTTTGAGACAGACCTGCAGGACTTGGAGATGAAGTACCTGCTCCAGCGGCGTGATAGCCGTATCGCCGTGCACGCAATCTTCATTAGCAATGACGTGAGGCTGAATACTTGGTTCGATCCATCATGGCGGAAAAGGATGTTGCTTACGCTGAAGAGCAACAAGTTCAAGTCCAATCATGTCCACATGCTGCTTGGGATCTCATTCCAGATCTGCCTCACCAAGAACAGTACTTTAGAGCCAGTGTTATCTGTATATATCAACCCATTTGGAGGGAGTCACTCAGAAAGCTGGATCATGCCCATTGATCAAAATAGTTATCCAGACTGGGAAAGGACTAAATTAGATATACCTCTTGACTGTTACAACTGGACCTTGACTTTGGGCAATAAATGGAAAACCTTTTTTGAGACAGTTCACTTCTATCTAAGAAGCCGCGTTAAGGTGACAGCTCACGAAAACAGCACAGTCTATTTAGAGCCGCTGGACTTTATAGATACATCCAAAAACCTGGGCTACATGAAAATAAACAGTATGCAAGTGTTCGGCTACAGTGTGCACTTTGACCCAGAAGCAATTCAGGACCTGATTCTGCAGCTGGACTATCCTTACACTCAGGGATCAAGAGACTCTGCACTGCTGCAACTGGTAGAGATCCGAGACAGGGTCAACAGACTTTCTCCGCCGGGGCCACAAATGCTCGACTTGTTCTCATGCTTGCTCCGCCACCGACTGAAACTGTCAGCCACTGAAGTTGTCAGAATACTTGCTGCTTTGCAGACATTTAGTGCCAAGCAACCAAACTCTATGGAATATGAAACAACCAAATTGTGTGGTTAATCAGAAATTAAAAATTAAAAAAAAAATTCACTGCATATCTTTTGGATCCTGGAAAAACAATGGCAAAGCTTCAGTGTGATTTTTAACTTGGAATGCTTTTGCTTTTGAAGAGGAGAGAAATTGAATATATTAGAAAAATTTATCAACTAGAGCCATATGCCATAAAAAACAGTTACTTCAGAATGATCTACTTTACTGTAAATGGCCTGTGTACCCCACCAACACGTAAGGCCACTGATACTCACGACGGCAGTTTTGGTACACTGTGTTTCTCAGAATAAACTTGGGTAACAGTGTAACCTGGCTGTCTAGCATGTACATCTCTATTGCCGTGCTTTGTTTTCCTTACTTTGTTTTTTACTGTTCAAAAAGATGTACTGTTTTCTGTTACTTAACCCTAACCACCTAGTTTTCATTGTAGTTTCTCTTGTTTTTCTTAAGGGTTTTCTGTTTTTTTATTTCTTTTTTAACCCACTATCTAATACCTTCGCTGATCTTTTTTTTTTGCTTGCTGTTAATATTTATACAAATATTTGTAAAGAAATAATTAAAAATACTACTGTAAATAAACATCCTAAAGTGGTAAGGTCAATGTGTGTGATACTTGTTGAAACTTTTTTAATTGTTTGTGAAAGGCTGAACAAGATGTGAAATTTCTCAAATTATTTTTTAAAAATTACATGTTGTTTATCAGTGATGGAATATTGTAAGAAGTGTCATATAACCTTTCACATACTTTTCTCATACAAATTTTACAAATTAAAAATCAGATTTGCTAAGAAAACTTGTCAAAAAAAAGGTTTTCAACATATTTGGTTTACAAACAACATGGTGTAAGTACATTTAGAAATAATTAAATTTGACTGAATGTATTTTAACCTGCATACACACATATATTACCATAAATAAATGTATACACCACTTTACTGCTGGATGTATATCTTGCATTGTTTGGAATTATTTTCACTATATTGGACTCAGTCTTGTTTATATATAAAGCATTATTAACAGTAGAATAGAAGTTTACATCTAAAAAATTCATTAACCTTTCTAACGTATGCTCAGAAAACCTTGAAAAGAGAAAGTTGCACAAAATCTTAGAAGGCTTTAAAGTTGGTATAAATCCTTGTACATCAGATTGTTGTATGACTCAACAATGGTTTGTCCAGGTACAAAATATTTAAAGTATCTGAAATATTTCCTAAGCCAGTTCGGAAAGAGTAGGTAAGATGCTGGTTTCTGAAATTTTGAAAATAATAAAATGCTAGATTACATTCTTTAGTTCTGCAAACCTCAATTGTGCCATCTTTTCATATTTGTTTTTCTTTTTTGTATTATCAGTAGTTTTGTATCAGTACTCATGTTTCTCCATGACATTCTTTATTAACCTTAAAAAGTAATGCAACAGCACTGATAGTACAGCCATAAAACATGGTTATCCTAGTTTAATTATCAAAATCATATTTGGATAGACTGAAAAATACAAAAATTTGTAATGAGGTCGTGTTGTTCATCAGCTGAAGTAAGACCAGTAGTGTATCAACACAAAATTGCTTTATTCTTAGGTCAGATAGGTCTAGAAAATCTACTTTGCAATGACAGAAAGAGAACAGCATCCCTCTAACCAACTCTGTCTTTTACATTTACATTGATGGATGGGTGCTGGAGAATGAAAGACGGGCGCAGCATCAAAGCCTATTATCTGAGATGGTTCTATTCACTGTCCTCAAGTCAGTTCCAATCTGTACAGTCTTACGTCTCGCCATCAGCTCTAAAATTTAGAGATGTTACAGCAAAAACTCCAGGCTTTTGGACCCTCTTTGCTTGTAAAGACTTTAGTTAGGATTCACTCTGCTTAAAATACAAAGTTTTCTCTTATCTGAACAGTTTAAGGATACCTGCTACAGTTACGATTAGATACTGATCCAATGTCTATCTCACGAGAAAATACAAACTGCAATAATATTCTTTTTTGAGCATTCCATTTGCCCTATTTCATAAACTGTATTTCTTGTAAAAGGTGTGTTTTTGTTTTTTTTTTTTTTTTAATTTTTCAAATCACTGGTAATGTGGTTCTTGTTTCTGGCATTTATTCATGTGTCGTGTGCTCTTACGTAGTGCAATTAACAAAGTCCATGTTCTAAAACATGTTCATTTTGTGCATATTACACAAACAAATTACAAGGTTTGTAACAACTTGAAAAAAGAAAGGTTCATAATAGCCCATGGAGAGTGATTTCGTGGAGAGCGTGCGCCTATAACAATGATCAAATAAAACGTCTAAATGACTGATATTACAGACATTTAACTGGTAGACCGACAACGCAAACAATATGGTGCATTATTGCAACGTCAAGTGTAAACTGCAATCATTCTGGAGTGTAGAGGCAAACTCAAATGATACATGTTAAACCAAACAGGGTAGCTGGAGGGCGTAGACCGGTTTTCTAGCTTTATAAAGTTGTGTGAAGCAGCAGGACAAAATCAGCAGTGTGATTCTCACTGTGAAGCTTGTCATTCAAGCTTGTCATTCAATGCCTCTATGGATGTTTGAGAATGCGGAGCCTTAAAGTGTTATAGAGATGTCAAGATGATGTGAGGATATGGTCAGTTCTGTTCATGAGGGTTTTATGTGATGGCTGATGTTTCTGGTATTGCGATAGGACCAGTTACTCAGCCTTGAAGAGTCTTGTGAGGACTAAGACTGGAGTCAGCAGGGGGCTAGAGGTCAGAGAGATCAGAAAAATCCTAATGCAACAATTTCTAAATCATAACAGATGATATGTGTTGCTACTCTTGCTTTTTTCATTTAAACCGTTATGACAAGGTCAAAAGCAGGAAAAAGAAAACAGCAATACAAATGTACAAGTGTTTTGCATGGAATAAAAAGTATATTATTGTTATACTGCTGAACTACATAATGCAGGCACCCCAGTTTATCCTCATTACATTACAGAGCTGCAGGTAGTGTCTTGGAGTAATTATTCCACTCTTAAAGGATATTTTTTCCACAGTAAATTAGTAAACATCCACTTTGTCACATTGATAATAAACTAGATAAATATTCTATGCAATTTTTTGCAATTAACAAAGGGGGCATATGTTTCTGGATATTTGAAGCTTTTCAAAAAAACTTTATAAAAACATCTTTTGAATATTCCTGGGTCATTTGGAGATCATTCAGGAAAAAAAAAACAGTAGATGATTGTGGATCCCCATGATGACAGGCTGAGTAGTTAAAAAGGTTGTACAAAATGTAATAAGCATACTGGGACTCCCAAGAAATGCTAGTAAGGAAGGTTGAACAACCTAGATAGTACTTCTCATCTACTGACTCACACACAGAATGAAAAAATGTTTTTTATGCAGCATTCACGTTAATATTTGATTCTTTCAAAACTCAGTATTTCAGTTGTGGGTGGCATGGTGGCTCAGTGAGCAACCCTGCTTACATTGCTGGGTCTGGTCGGGTGTGAGTTCGAGCTCCCACACCTCAGCCTGCATGGAGTTTGCATATTCTCCCTGTGCCTTGTGTGGGTTTCCTCCCACAATCCAAAGACATGCTGTTCAGGTTGATTAGTCTCTCTAAATTGCCCATAGTGTTTGAATGGGTGTGTGTGGCCACCTTGCAAAGGACTAGCATCCCACCCAGGGGCTGTTTCATAGCCTGGTGCCTGTTGCTTCTGGGATAGGCTTCAAACTACTGTGACCTTGCTCAGGATAAACAGATAATGAAAATGGATAGCTGTTCCACTCTAAAAAAAATGACAAGTACATGTTGCTCAGACAACATAGAGTGACTAAATTTCCTATAAAACAGGAACTCCCTGTTTCCCATTTGACTTCAGCACACGTACAGAATCCCCGCACGGATGCTAGCAGCGATAGACAACGGGGAATACACTTTAAAGAAGGGAACACAGGATATTACTGATCAGCCCCACAGTGGTTCCCCCAAGAACTGTTTTTAATGGAAAAAAATAAAGAAAAAAAAACAATGAATAAGTCAATCACTGCACAACTGGACAACAGTCCTCATCAGGCATCTGTTAACCCTTTTGTTTGAACGCACAGGTGAAGCATTCAAGTGAGACAAAATAGATGCACATATCAGTTACAGTACTGCACATTTCAATATGCACTTCAATACGCTGCATGAAGGTGATGGACCACCAGATTAACACAGGACAGCCACACACATTTGCTCAAACATACACACAAGACCAGTGAAAGTTTGATTCACCTGAAATGTGTCTTCGAACAGGAAAACCAAACCAGCACAGAAAATATGCAAACTCTGCACACAATGAGCAAGATCTGAAACCATGTCCAGACCCTCAGGCCAGGACATGTGAGGTAGCAGCTGTACCATGTCACTCATATTATCAAAATAAAAATGAAATATATATGTACATCTGATATTTGAAATCTACATCAAAACAAGGGTGCAAAATTTAGAAGAGCGTGCAAAATTTGTGCCCAAGAAAGGCATACACTGATTCCTGAAGTTATAATTATCATATAGGAAATATATTGAACGAGAAGGTACCCGGGAATTCAAGAACAGCAATCTAGTAGTGCATATTGCAGTAAAAAAAAACTTTGAAAAATGCTATAGTCAGTTAAAATGACTAAAAGGATCATTTTCTGAAATGTACTAAAAACATACTATATGTTTTTTATAGGTTTCAAGAACATGGGACTGTAGCTCAATAGGTCTATTGCATTCTCCTATCAGACAAGGTTTTAATCTTTGTATCCCCAATCCAGGCAGAAATCCTATGTTTTTGTATTCTTCTTTTGAAGGTCCTGTCCTCCGCCACCCTAAAGACAGGTGAAATGCTTGTTCCAAATTGCCCTTGGTGTGGTATGCAGTTGATGTCCTGCTGAGGATGGTCAATGCTTTATGCCCTATCATTTATGTTAAAGACTGTGGACCATCACAATCTTTTCAGCATGAAGAGTTACTGAAGAAAAGATGGATACATCAGTGTGGCACTTAGGGGCACAGATCACAAACACCTCCTGGATTATTGCACACACCTGATTTAGATACAGGGATCTGGTGCAGCCGTAGTATTTAAATAAACTGCCAGAGGAGAGGAATGGTTGTACTGTGAAGCTCTCTGTTTCAGACTTTGGAAAAACAACACAAAAATATAGTCAAACATAAAAAACAAGATTATTGTTTTTTTTTAACACTATAGCTAAACCTAATTCTCGATTTATAATCAGGCACGGCCAATGATCCAGGAGCTGGACATGGCTATACTCCCACATGCCACATTTTGATTATAAAAATACACATGTACATGGACATGTAAGTGCTGTGTTTTTGAACTTTCACCTTATTGCAGAAAAATGTTGCACCTCAGCAAAAATGAAAATAATGTCCCTATAACACTGAATTACACCATACGCAAATCCTACAGTATGTAGACATAAACTAATGAAATTTTCCATCTCAGTAACATTTCTACTGTGTCAGCACAAATGCAGATTACAGTCTATATGCCATCTACACCCAGGTCATATCTTACATTTCATTGTTTTTACAAAATGTAACATGTTCAACACCATGAACTGACTCTCCCAAGTCCTCACGCCCGTGCTGCAAGCTAAGCTGCTTCCTCCCGTTGCCGTGTTCGTCTTGAGAGCAGACAGTACAGCCTGATCCTGATTCTTTAGAGCACATTTAGATCCTTTAGATATATTCTGCTTCCTCGTAGAACGTGAAGGACAGGTAAAGCAAAGGATGAAACTGAATCATTTAAAACACCTGTTTTGAGAACTGTTAATTTATTTGGAGTGTCTTCAATCTTCCTTCGCACCTTTCTAATGTTTGTATGCAGAAGGTCAGAGAATTCTGGGTCTAGAGCAAGGGAGCACAAAATGAAATGCACAGCTGGACTGCATCTTATCCCTTTCACCAGCCTGATATTTTATTGAAGTATTAGAGCTTAATTACATTTTCCTAACATAAACAGTTTTTTTAAACATCTGTCTGTTGCTAAGGATGGTGTGAGCCACCACTGAACTGCACCTTTAACACACCGTAATAAGTCAACAGGCCTGTAACAAAAAACAATTCAACATCTGGTCAAAGAAGCTCAAAAAACCAGCAGATGGTCACATAAGGTTGTAGTAGACTGACCAGTTTAAAATTGTTTCCACGTCGAAAATATTTAACCCATTTGTAGGAAACCAGATTATTGGCGTTGGTCACAGTCCAGTAGAAAGTGACCAGTATTAATCGAGTGGTCTGATGATCCCATCACTAAAATATTTGGGTGGAAGAAATTCAGAATCAGTCCAGCTGTCCTGGGCCCACGCTGGAACCACTGAGGGTAATAATAAAGGACACAGGATTATAAAAGGAAATACAGTTGGATACACGATCCAATTTATTTCTACAATGTAATGTATCATAACACTTCAACTAAGTACATCGACTATTATCAATGATCACTTGTCCAGTGTAAGGCTGCTGTGGTCTAAAGCCTGCCCTGGCACCACAGGGCCTGATGTAGATATATCCTCAACTGGATGATAGTCTGTCACAGTGCTGTAATATAATTCATTTTCTGAGACGTGTGTAGATGGGACCGTCTCTTGATTTCAAAGATGAATATTGTAGTAGCAGCTTAATTTAAGAAAGAAAAGTGGACTGTGGAATGAATGTGATGTGATAATCAAAAAATAATAAAAATGTAATAGAAATGGTTTATTCAGGCTACAAAATATTGTCTTATAGCTCATGCTTTTAAAGAGTAAATACAAATCCAAACATCTTCTCCCAATAATACTGATACACACGAGTGGTTATCATAGAGGGCATACGCAAGTGATATATAACACCAATTTACAAAAGTTTTTCCTAACCTATTTACTAAGGATTCTTTTTTTAAATTAGGAGATCAAGTTGGAAAGTCAACAGTAATGAAGAACATGTTGAGACTTGTAATTTTTTTGAAGAACCAAATAACATAAAGTAAATGCTGTTGAAAATTGAGCATTGAATTATTCTGAGTAAAATGCAGTGTCTTGCATGGCAATCATGAGAATATCATTGGATTGTTTTTAATTAGCTTTTGAGAGCACAAATGTTTAGGTGAATAAATACTTTTTATGCCCATAATTTTCCTGGCAGATAGGGGAAGTGCAACTAATTTAGTGGCAATAAAAGTAAATTAATAGAGCCAAGACACTGGAGCACATAAAGAAGTAATTCTGTCTAAAAGGCTTATTAACATCTAGAGTATGTAATTGCGAAAAGGGCCCATAAAATAATGATTTGTTAAATGTAAATGCTGAATGTATTTCAGTGGAGGGTCCAACTTCAAATCATACCCAGAAATTTCAATTAGATTAATTCAGATGTAGAACTGGCGCAGTCATCAGATATTGCACATTGCTTAATAGATTTCTCTTTGAAAGGGAACAAAAAAATCATAACTATGCATAGTTATAGTTTTAGTTAAAGTCCACTGAAGATTTTGCATATGTTTTAATTAATTAATGCACAGCCAATAAAAATGAAGGGATGGATTATTGGAATTAATAGACAGCTCAGAGAGAGCTGAGGTCAGTGGTTGATGCAGATCTGCAATAAAGCCATTTACATCTAAAAATGCTCCACTGCCCCTGCATTGTAGCCATTTTGTTTATGTAAGTCAAATCTGAAGCCCATTTTACACATCACCTGAAATCGATAGTGTAGAATGGACTGGAATTCACCGCAAATAATGACACTAGAGCACCAGCAAATTTGTCCTATGCAGCGTTATAAAATAGTATAGTACTTGGTTTTGTACAATCTGCAATTATTATAATAGCAACATATTCACTTCTAAATGTCTGAAGAGGCACAATGTTAGAAGTCAAACTGAGCTATAGCATACAAGTGGAGGTTGCATCGCAGGCCCCGTGAATGTATTGCAGCTGCTTCTGGTCTATGTCAAACTGTGACAGCAGATTCTCTGGTATATAATTGGCCACAGATCAACTTCATCCAGATTGTTTTGAATTACTGCCTGTGTAAGTGGCTCCAAGAAATAAGCCAGGTGTTCCTTGGGGTTGTTTGTAGCTCCTCTTGTGTGCACAGTGTGGCCGTCTATACTGTGTGAAGCAGATGTTTGCAGGTTGGAGTGTAAACACTGCAGAATCATTTTTGAGAAAGAAGGGTGTGCGATCAGCTATGTTTTAGCTGTATCGTACTGGAACCATACAGTTGGTGTTGGTGTAAAACACTGTCTCTCCACTTTAGGACCCACAAACATTTACAGACGGTGAGAGAGGTAACGAAATCAAAAATAGAAAAATGTAGCTGGATCCTGTAAAATGTGTTTTCAAAATAGGTATTTAAATAAGGCTCGGGGAGCATATCTTTATTTTGAAATAGGTTCAAACCTGTGTGGGATGGATGTTTCAGTATTTTATGTAACTAACATGAACTGCTTTGTCTCAGCAAATTTGCCTAAAGTGATCATGTTCCCCTCACATATCCCTTGTATGCCACACATGAGCTAAAGCCCTGAGGCCTAAAGCATATTTCTGTCTACTTTCATTTCTTTTGCTTGTATTTTGAAAAGCCGAAAAGTTCTTTTGCGAAACACAGTGCTCATTTGAAATATCACTTGTACATACAGCAAGGTTGCCAACCCTAATTTCTGATTCGGTATCTCATAGTGACTGCCTCCTCCAGAGTCACAGTGAACACCGGAGGCCTGACAATGTTACAGAGGCAATTAGCAAGGTCCTCTCCTGCACCTGCTCTACCTGCCTCGTGCTGAGATCCCCACGCAACACCTGAGGCTACGATACATCATTATTATAAGTTAGGTTTACCTCGGTGCATCATCAGTTACCACAAAACCGCATACAGAGGTGTCCGGTTAATTTATTCACGCTTAATTTAGTGACTCATTAGAAATTTGTTGATCAGTATTATTCTGATATGTTTGTCAAAAACAGTAATAAAGAAAACTAAAAATAACATACACCAAGTGGCCAGTCTATTAGACCTATTACACCTATCTAGCCTTCAGAACTGCACGCCTTTGTCTGGGTATGGATTCTACAAGATGCTCGATACATTGTGCAGCAGTGTTGTACTATGTGGAAAGGACTGTGCTGTGTAGTTGGTGCGAATTTGGCAGCTGTACAGTTTTGCAGGAAACAGCTGTTTCTACCTCATTCCAAACATGTTTGATAGGGTTGGGATGAAGGGCTGTCTTGTTCCTGGAACCGTTCGGCGATGACATGTGCCTTATGATATGATGCATTATCGTGCTGGAAGTGTCCATCCGAGTGTCTAAAAACTATAGCTACGAAGGGATGAACTTGGTCAGCAATGCATTTAGAAGCAAAGTGCCGTTCACATGTTCACTGGGTTCACGGGTCCTAATGTGTTCCAGGAAAATATTCCCTACACCATCAAATTCCCAGCACCAATGTGTAGTGTTGAAACCAGAACGGCTCCACGGGCTCATATTCCTTGTGCCAAATTCTGATCCGTCTATCAGCTTA
Source organism: Arapaima gigas (assembly GCA_900497675.1). Lineage (NCBI taxonomy): Eukaryota > Metazoa > Chordata > Actinopteri > Osteoglossiformes > Osteoglossidae > Arapaima > Arapaima gigas. Next base: position 8,899 of record UFQX01000402.1, on the reverse strand, counting down.
ATGTATGTGAAAGGAACCTGGATTCATCCAACCAGGAAGCTTTTTCCCACTCCTCAATCCAGTTTTGATGCTCCTGTGCCCACTGGAGACACAACTTCTTGTTCTTTACTGATAGCATCAGCACCTGAAATGTAGGCCATTCGAGACAACATCCAATACGTGGTGCATTCTGAGATGGCATTCATAGTGTTTGTTTGCACGATTCTTGCCTTCCTCCTTTGACTCCTCTGATCGACAAGCTGTTTTTGTTCACAGGATCACTGTTTACTGGTACCCGTTTTTGCTTTTTGCACAATTCTCAAAAAACCCTTGAAACAGTCGTGCGTGAAAAGGATGACAGTCGTACGGGAGATGCTGGAACCGGTGTGCCTATTGCCAATTAACACACACCACAGTCATGTGTTGTATGACTGGAGTGTGTTTGACAAGGGGAAAGGAAAAAACAAAATACATAGCAAACCTTAATACCAATACAACACTAATGTGTGAAGCTCCGTGTGTGTCAAGTATATTTTTTTAATTGCCTTCCCCTTTTTTTCCATTTATGCACATATGACCAAAAAATACATCCTCATGTATTAAATGGTGTGTGTGGGGTGCAAGAAAATTCATTAGCATGTGTAAGAGAAAGAAAGAGCTTGTGACTTATGTCAGCCTTCAGCTGTTTGTGTGTGGAGCAAGATCACGTGTCGGCATGTCGCACGTCTGTGTGTAGTGCGTCTTTGCGTTTATGGAGCTCAAAAATGTGTCTGCATCTAACATAGTGCATGTAACATCTCAGCCAAGGCATGTGCATGTTGCGGGGGGTTAGAAAATTCTTCAGTGCCTGTGTGCTTGTGGGGTGAGAAAAACTGCCCCCGTGACTGTACATGTGATGTTACCATGTGCTGCATGTGACTGCATTACTTTCACCTCTCTGCTCCTTGTCACAGCAGGAATTTAAATTTTTCCTAAATACTAAGTAACCTTTTTTGGAATTTCATGAACTTCAGTTCACAAAATCCTCAGGGTGAGAGGTACCTGTTTGCTAAATTTCAAGTCTGTGGCTTTAAAACCAAAGCCGTACATAAAAAACAAGCAGACGGACAAACAGATTTGGCTTTATAGAAACAGAAATAATATAAGGGATGGGGTGGCACGGCAGATTAGCCGATGACTCACAGCTCCCAGGCGGAGTAGGGTTCTCTTCTCACCGAGTGCAGCTCGGTGTGCGGAGTTTGCGTGTTTGCACCCTTCAAAACACGCACCGAAGGAACCAGTGGCTAATTTCTTCCTTTCCATATTATGCCTGATTCCATCACGTGCTGCACAGATTCGAGGCACCCAGTGCCAGAAGCAGCAAAGAAACCGCAAAACATCACTGAGTCTCCTCCATGTTTCACATTAGGTTAGGTTTTCTTTGAAAGCTTCATTTTGTTTTCTGTGAACATAAAGTTGGTGTGATTTACCAAAAGCTCTATTTTTTTTTTTTTTTTTTTTAAATATGCCCAAAGGACAGAGGACGGTGGCTTGACAACATCAATTTTGACAAACTTCAGTCAGGCTTTTTTCTGTTTTGGTCTTAGAAGTTGGGTTTTCCTGCATCTTATACCACGGAGCTCATTGTCATTCAGACAACAGATGTTTTGCTACTTGAAACTGCTGAACCTCAAGCTTGAAGGTCAGCTTGGATCTGTTTTGTTGTGTTCCTTGGTTCTTTCTCCACAATTCAAACAATCTTTTCCTTTAAACGTAAGTCAATTTCCCTCTTGTACCCATGTCCAGGGTTGTTTTTTTACAGGCCCCTGGGCCTTAAACTTCTTGATAATATTGGCAACAGCGGTCATAGGAATATCAAGCTCTTTGGAGATGGTCTCATAGCTTTTACATTCACCGTGCTTGGCTATGATCTTCTTTCTAACCTCCTCAAAGAACTATCTGCTTTTCCTTCTCTTCTCCACATTTAGTGTGATACACACAGTGACACAAAGCAGCCGTGAGGACTTTTCTCACATTTAAACGCCTGAATGAGTGATCATAAGATTGAAGACACCTGTGGTACTAATTAAAGGAGAATATTCTGCTTGAAGTATCACTACAATACAATTATTTCTGCTAAAAGGCATCAGTAATATTGTCCAGGCCATATTAGAAAGTCTTTGTGGAGCAAGCAACAATTCAGTTCTTTTCACAGCATTTGTGTTTTATTCCACTGAAAACCAAAGAAACGCATGTATGGATGACAAAAGATCTTTTAATTTAAACACTTTTCAAAAAGAATGACCCATTATTTGAATAAAATGCAAGGGTACAAATAATTTTGGCCACATCTATAGATCACTATTATCTCCAATAGCTCTGTTTCATGGCAATCTTTCATTTTAACCCATTGAGTAATCATAATAATCAACTATATTTTAAACATTAAAAAATCCAAATAAGTTTCTGGAATTATATATTTGTTACAAAATACTGTTTCTGTGTTTATTTGCAATTGTTAAAGGCATAACTAATTTAATCATTAATAATTTAGTAATTAAACTTATTTTGTATTATGTTGTACGCTGTTTTTAAGTTTCAGTTCTGCTGTTACTGACCTCTTGTAGAGCTATTTCATTTGACCAGTATACAGTATTTTAGCTGTTCGTAGGACTGTACTCTTCTGGACTGAGATTGACATCATTCCTGGAATCTGATCAAACCACAATGGGATCGCCTTTGTTTTCACCTATATTGTAGTGATAATAGATATTTTATATATTTTGGCAAGTTATTGGCATTTATTCTCTTTTTCAAATGTAATTATTTGTTTAGATTTGAAAGCAAATGGAAGCCAATGCAAAGTAAGGTGATGTACATTCTCAGCACTCTGAGCCTGTACACACAGCTGTTTGCACGTTGATCTACTGGGACTAGCTACCGGTCTGAGCAGTACTAACAGATGCTCATCTGTTTGTTCATGTGTTAGGTATATTTCTCCACCTGAGCAAAAGGATCATTCATTTGCAAAAGGGAAAGATTTCTGCGTGAATCGGATGCACTTACTGGCCTTTTGGAGTACATTTATAATGACTGTCTGTATGAAGAGGGGTGGTGTTTCCTATTTTTTCCCAACTTACTTATGATAAATATGATTTTTTTTTAATCTCCAGCTTGAAGCACGAACCACACAAACTGAAGAACACTGAACACAGGGATATACCGCCGCAAATATACATACTGAGAGCCACCAACCTCTTTTCATTTTATAGGCTGCAAACCTCACACAGCAGTAAAACATGTTTAGAAGACTTTATGATAAACTGATGTGTCCAATTCAAGTGCAGTTTTAAAGTCCCACCCTGCCAGAAAGTGTTGTAGCATCCCATGCACCTCAGAGGCACTCCCAGGGGAAGGGGTGGAAATTACATGTAAATAGATAGAATTTAAATTTGAATAGAATGTGTTCGACAGTTATGGGAATTTTGTGTGACTCTGTAGTGGGGTTGGCAAAGTCCCTGTGGGTAAACGGTGGGCTTGAGGGTTAACTAGCCTCTGGGAGGACTGTGCCCGGCTGTAATGTCCTTCTGCTGCCTTCGCTAAATAAATGGAAACACTCCTGGTGTCTTCATTCTCTCAACAGAAGCACACGGCCATGCTCCCTACAGTGCCATCCATGACATGAAGTCAGTTAGGCATGCAGAAATGGGAAGGAACCTCAGTTATTTCTCCCACCCAAGTGAACAAGGGCAGTCTGTGCTTACTGAGCCTCCTCAAAAAAAGCATCCAGTGTGGTATGCTAAGAATATAAACAGGGGTCCCTGCTGTAGGTCACACGGCAATCTCTTTAAGTGTCACTGCGAAGGCCCTTCACAGCCTTGCAAATTTTAGGTCAACGGACTTTGTCTCTGAGAACCTGGACATTTTCAAAAATTTTACTAATACAATAGAAGCTATATGTTAATAAAACATAAGGTACAGATGGTATTTTAGGTGTGCTTTCATACAATAATAAAATAAGGTCTATAGATAACAGAATAGCATACCTTACATTTCATTCCTCTGTGTGTAAGAAAATTAAACTCAGATGAAATCCCTGCTACTACCTCTTGCCAATACACTATTACCATATTGCTTACACTTTACTTTGTGCCTAAGTTATCATTGCGATGTGACATGTTGCTGAATATTGTTTTATTCTGTCAGCGTCAGTGCAATTTTTAAGGAAATTATGAGTAATATAAATAACACGTGTAGGTACAGAACAGTAATTCTAACACGTGGACCTACAGGAGATGCCGCTTTTGGCTTTATGCTAATGAGGCATCAGGGAGAGTGTTTAGGCCATACAGAGCCTTTCTGTACTTCTCGACTGGCAGCCTGTTCCAATTAGAACCAGCTGGCTCTTGCTTCTCTAACAGGGGTTAGATCGCTACTAACCTACTGCAGTGCTGGAAGGGGGGGAGAGGCAGTGTGACTGCAGGGAAGCAGCTGAAACAATGTTATATATATAGAATTTGTAACCTTTCGACAGTTATTGCCGTAGAAGCATTTAACCTTCGTTACACTTGGACCACGCGAAAATAATTAATGCCACCACCTTGAAAACAGAATTTAGACTAGAATTTCTGAAAAAGGCCATTCTTTAGCGAGAAAAATCCAGCCGAAAAGGGAAGCAGCATAGCAAAATTCAGAGTCGTAAAACTGTGACACGTGTACATGGTAATGGGAGGCGCGGTACTAAGTACCTATCGGCTCTGTGGCGAGCACCTAGAGCGGATGCCCCATCTGTTTGCTCCAGGCGGGCATGATATACAGTACGTGAGCATGCGCTCATTATTAGAACCGCTCAGGTACAATTAATCAACCGAATATTAAAGATGAGTGGTGGTTTAGTGCAGCGATGCCCCACTACCACATGGTGGTATCTATTAGATAGCTGTCTGGAAAGTAAAATGTTTATGACGTACTTGTACTCGAAGGGTTGTCTTCTTTCGTTCCTATTTTGTATACGATTTATCTGTTTAGAGAAGGGCTTTTTTAGTCATCTGGTGGTTTTTTTTCTCTATTTCTGTTGAAACAGTGAGTAAAGAAGAACGCCGGCTATGTGGCTTCGCTTTTTTGTATCATTTCCAAACGGTACACCTTGGCTTTACAGTACAAACCAAATATGGATTTTGTGAACGTGAGAGGCCTTGCTATTAACTGTCATGTCGGTTTGCAATTGACTCCTCAAGTTAAATGAACAGAGACTTACTTAGTGGTCAGCATTTTGTGCTCATCATTTAAAAACACAGAAAGATGTAAGGCATCAGTACACAGACGTACATAAATACACGTATAGGTACGCGTATATGTAACTCAGGCTAGAGTGTTCTCATATGATTTCAGCCTTCTGTGAACCTTTTTATTCAGCTTTTTTCCGTAAGCATACACATTCGATAACTTCCAGGCATGTGCTCATTATTAGAATTTTGATACCTGTCTCCGACAGTGAGCACTGAGGAGAGACAGCACACTGCAAATTAATGGGACTAAAAGGGGAGAAAACATGCAAAAAATCTTCATTGCTATTGTACAACAACTAAAACAAGATCCGGAATGTGAGGACTGCACGTGCTCTTTGTGGGCATGTTCACAAAAACAGGTATTTTGTGCGCAGGACTGTGTGTAACGCATGCTTCTTCTACTTTTGATAGGCCATTCTTTGGAGTGCTTGACATAAAAGGGTACTAAGGAGTGATGGATGCTATGTTCTATATCACTATAATGAAAACATATTTTACGTGGGATGTTACATTCTTTCAGCTTTTTTTTTTTTTTGTAGTTACCTTTTGGGTGATAACAGATGTATGATAAAGGCAGCTTTCTCTGCACCAGTAATAAAGGCACTTTTTATTTGAGGCATTGAATCCTTTTACTTGCTTTTGTTTTCTTTGCCTTTGGGGTGATAATTCTTAATTCATAAGTATTGATTCTGCAGTGCAAACAAAGAATTGACTTAACAGAGCCATTTGCATTCTATTGATCTTTTCTGGTACTTGGTGGTGAAGGAGAAATGTACGGTATTTGATGCGAATTTATACAGCAGGGCAAGGTGGCGTTCTGTGGTCTGAGTTTTTTGTCCTCAGTCATGCAGGTAACATTGTTAGTAAAGCTGCTTACCATTGTAAAAAGGTTGTCATTTAAGGGGATAAAATATGCCTCGATGTTGGAAAAATGTATTACACTCTAAATTGATACTGTCAACATCCTGCCAGGCCTGTCAAGCTCCTGGTACACATCTACAATCTAATAATGAGGATCCATCCCTCCAAACCATATACTTGAGTACAAGACAAATTATACCTCCAGCTGAAATGGACCATTTCCTTAAATACCTGCTGTCCTAATGAGCTGCTCCTTTACAGTTTGGGTCTCACTTGTCTCTCTATTAGTAGCCAGGGACAGTGTAGTGGGCGAGTGGACTTGTGTGTGCACTGAGTGATTAACTGAACCTTGAGGCTGACAGGCCTCAGCCCTCTGAGGAAGGAAGAGTTAGACTAATATGGGTCTCTGTTTAACAAGGCTGGTAGAGTGAAGGGGGAGCTGAGGGGAAAGGGGGAGGCTGAGTTTATAGGCATGGCTCCCTTGTGAGAACGCAGCAAAAATAAAAGCTGACAGCGCTCAGGCAAGCTTAATGAGCCTGCTGTAGTGGTTGGCAGAGATAAGATTTGAGAAATTCTTAAAGATGCTTGTACAGTACGGTGTTTGTGTTTGCTGTGTTCTAATAAAGAGTCGCCGTGCTTGGTTTTACGCAGCAGAAAAATAAAACAAAAAAAGATAATTCCTTGATTATTTTTAAATGATGCTTTACATGAGGTTTTCTTCACATCTTGCAGCTTTTTCGCGTGGTGGTACTTTGATTTAATTTATCTCCGCAACGAACAAATTTAATTCGGGCAACCTCAGCTGCGCTAAAAGTTGCATTCATAAAGGAAAAATAGGAGAGTAATATTTCTCACCTGCTGAATGTGGCAGTCTGCAGAGCTTTGTGATGATACCGTAGTCAATATCCCCCCTCAGGCTTTGCAATATTCGGTATTTATACACAATGTACTGGTCTCTGAAAACTGTTCCCTATAAAGTACTAAAAGCAACAGCACTAAAATTGTGCAATGGCCGTGTTTAGAATAATTTGTTTCACGTAGTTGCAGTTCAGCGTTAAAATGTGCAGTTGGACAACATAATTCTTGAAAGAACGGTGATTAAAGCTGGTTACCATGGGATCAGTAAACAACCAGCTCAGAAAAACCGCAAATGTTTAGCTGGCTTCTTAGTGGACCAACAGCGCTGTTACGCACACATAAAATCAAAAGAAAACTGCTCAAATTGTGTGAGTACAATTTCCTGCCACTCAAACAACTTACTCATTGTTTGCCTGAATGCTACTTTGCCTGAACATCCATAATCATTATCTCACACAGCACTTGAGTGTTTTAACTTAAATACCTTAGACCTAGAAAGCATGTGATGGATGAAACTCCTGTTGTGAAATTACTTCATGCTGTTTAGTTTCCTTTGCGGCGGTACATCACCGAGTACCAGGAAAATCTTTTAGTCCGGTCTCAAAAATGAGCTTATTTCCAAAGACTATCAGTGGACTGTGTCAGTGAGAACAGACAAAAAATTCAGACATCATTTTCAAACATGCAGTAGTGTTTGCACACATAGCAAAGACATCATGTACGTTATCTCAAAATATTACAATTAAATGACTTTTGCATGTAGGCTTGGTACATTTCCTCATTAGCATTGCTAAGACAAAAGGACCTTGAATAGAGTTATTTTGATTGGAAATCCTCATTAAAAACTGAGCCTACGGTCATATTTTTAGCTGGAATTCCCCTTTAAATGGCGGTAAAAAAAATTTCACCAAACATCTAGATTTAGGTATTTTTTTGAAGAGTTGCCAAGAGTTTTCCACTCAACACTGATTTAAAATATTACTTCCTAATAACCATACATGCCACCCTGCACTTCTGTATCACTTAAATCTCTGCTTTTCCTCAAATTTAATTAGTTCCGTCTGTCACTGCATATTGCGCACATCCTTTTTCCCCATCTATGCCTAAACTGCAAGTTGCAGTTGCAGTTTTCCCTTTTTAAAACTTAACTAATCCAGGAGTCAAGAGGAACTTCACAAAAGCCTTCTTTTTAGGGGAACACTCCGGGGATTTTTTTCCTCTCCGAGCTTAAATCGTATAATTCACCAGTGGGGATCAGAACATTGCTGCCTGTCACATTCCATCCTACCATTGTAATCGCTACAAGCTTTGAGCTCTCGCTCCCTCCCTCTCAGAATCTTTACATCACAGTTAATTACATCAGCAGTAACGTCAATGGCGAAACGCAAATACAGACAGCCATCCGCTCTTCAAAAGGTGTCATAAAAACGTTACTCCTTTCAAGACTGCTTTAATGCCTCAGACTGAACGTACAATCAATTACAAATACAGCCATTTCAAACACTAAGGTAATGGCATCGTATTCATGTATTTTAGCATATGAAAGATGGCAGATTCCACGGCTGACATTATTTTGCAACTACAAAATGTAAGTTGCAAAAGGCAAATAACTTTTAAGTAGAAATACAGTAAATTCAAAACTGGCTCATAAGGAGATGTCATATTTTTAAGTCTTGCTGTTGCACGGAATTTTTATAGGAAGACAATGTTTCTCATTTTATTTTTCTGTATTAATTTTTTGACATGTTCAAGCTTATTACCACACGCAGAATTCAGCTGAGGAGGCCTTGTTCTATAGTAGCTCTTTGAACCAGTGTGCTGGAATTAGACTGAAAGATGAGTGTATACTTCATAAACCTAAAGAATCTTGGTATATAGTACTGTGCAAAAGTCTTAGGCATGCAACTTCAATGTCTGTTGAGAAGTACAGGTAG